>OY856410.1:489670705-489673205 GCA_963693085.1 Alisma plantago-aquatica
TCAAAAATCTAATCCGTTGATCTTCTTAAACATCTTGTGAATAGCTCATACACAAAATTTGAGCACAATTGGATATTTACCGGTCATATTATAAAGACCGCAAAAATTATACATTTCAAATTAGTTTCACATGTCAATTTTGTTGCCCTTGGATGAGTGACTTACACTCATCCAAATGGGATCAAAATTTGTATGTAGCCTAGGTATAGTATGACGATAAAGATCAATGGTTTACATTTTTTAAAAAATAGTCTTGATATACAAACACACTTGAGTGTATTCATGTGATCTGTACACTCGAGTGTATTCTATACACACACACACACACACACATATATATATATATATACATACACATATATGTATGTATACATATATATATACATACACATATATGTATGTATACATATATATATATACATACATATATATATATATATATATATATATATATATATATGTGTGTGTGTGTGTGTATGTGTGTGTTTGTGTCTATATAAATATACATATACATATATATATATATATATATATATATATATATATATATATATATATATATATATATATATATATATATATATATACATATATATATATATGTATGTATGTAGATATATATGTATATATATATATGTCTATATATATGTATATATATGTATCTATCTATATATATATATATATATATATATATATATATATGTATGTAGATATATATGTATATATATGTCTATATATATGTATATATATATGTATATATATACATACATATATATATACATACATATATATATATATATATATATATATATATATATATATACATATATATATACACATATATATACATATATAGACACACTCACACACATTATATATACATATATATATATATATATATATATATATATATATATATATATATATATATATATATATATATATATATATTCCTATTAGCCAAAAGACATGCTTAAGACACACATATATATCATATACAAGGCCGAAAATGTTGTCGTACATCTATTATAAAAGTATATTTTGTAGAACTAAATTTAAGACATTTTTTCTTGATGTTCCTGAAAAATATCTATAGATCTTTTGTGATATTTTTTTAGAGATATGATTTCAAGGTTAATTATGTGGCAGTTGAGTTAATGTTTCATATTTGTGTACTTTTGTAAAGAAACATGAAGTCTTTATTTACATATTGATGGCTATATCGTAAATTTGTACCTTTTATTTAATGGAAAAAATTAACACGTATTTATAAAGAGCAAATGTTAGTGATAAAAATATATTTTGCTAGTTGATGGATTCAATTATGAATGTTTGCACGATGATCACTAGGATCTCGTGTATTTTTAATTTTTTACCTTATGACAACAAAAAGTTATAATGTGATGCCAATTGAAAATTGCATGGTTGGTCATTATCATGTCGGCGGATATTTGTATATTCTAAAAACACTCACATATTACCCCTTGTATAATGGATTTACTTAGATATAATAATTATAGACCAGTTCCACCCATTCCATCATTGGCATGTGATTCTCATGACTTATTGAAAGAGGGGTACTAAATGGGATGGTTTGACTCTAGTATTAGCTTATCCTTATTATATATATAAAATTAGGTATGAACCTGTGCGGTCTACGAGATTGAAATATTTATGAACATGAATCTTTTTCTTCCTCTGGAATCTCTAGGTTATTTCATTATCCACCTTTAAGACAAAGATCTAACTAAGAATACAAATACTACTTTTATGAGTAATATTAGTGAATATTTAAATAAAAGTATTGTTTTAATAGTACTTACAAGAGGGTTATTTGAGAAGCAGTGAGTGTAGATTTCCAATAATAAGTACAAGGGTACATAAGGATTGACTATATATGAATGGTTTGCACATTCTATGAGTCGAACAAAGTACCCCAGATTAAGATACAAGGTGATATAACTACATTTACAATAAAAAAATATCTCCACATACTCCACATGTACCAAGGATGGGCCGCCCGTCTGGTTATACCAGATTTTGCTAGGCTTGTCTACAATATATATCATCAACTAGGACGTGGGTCAACTTTTTTATGAATTTTTGGAAATTTTATCCCTAGCTTGATCAAAAAAACAAATATAGTTTTCAAGTCAGATTCTAGTATATCCAAATGAAATATAAATTTGATGACACATAACAAATATATAAATAAATTTCAAATATATATATGAAAAGGTCTAGAGGGGTGAGATGCATTGTTTGATTTTTGTTTTTACACCTATAGATAGGCCCTTGCATTTTATATTATATTGTGTGAGGGCATGCGATGCAATTTATGGTATTTTTATAATTATAGAGAGTTGCAGAAAATGAATAGTTGAGGGTGTATTGGCTTGCCCGCATTGGGGTTGGCTAACAGAGATTTATAAGAGGCCGTAAGAGGCTCATTCGAAGACACATAAAACCTCTTCCGTAAGTGCATGTGGTTCGGATTGTG
>OY856410.1:490278205-490625705 GCA_963693085.1 Alisma plantago-aquatica
TGAAGTTATGTTATGCCCTTCCATGCATTGTTAATTTTCCGAAAGTACAACTACATAGCCTTTATGTTACCATCGGTTAACAATCCTACAAATTTCTTATGTTTCCCTAACGCAACACCTTTTTTATCAGTTCCACATTACTCTAATAACACTCTCAAGAACAATTCTTACTGCTTGGTTTTAACAAGCTACCATTGTTATTTACCTTTTGCATGCCGTATCATGTTACATCCTTAACTTGTTTGTTGTTTATGTTCGATAAATCTTAGACATCACTGCAACATTTCAAATCCAACAACAATACTTATTTGTAGTTTTTTAATATGCACTTCGATGATTACATCCAATAAGAAATAAAAATTTGATATATTCCTCCCACGGATCTATGTAATCAATTGCATAATATAGTATCTTACCATAATTCATCTCTATAAAAATTAGATATATTCTGATTTAGCAAACACATGCACTTGGTGACCCCTCACAGAGCTAGATGCTGTAAAACCAATCATTATTGGTTCATAGTTATTGAGGTAACATGTTACCGATGTAGAATAACATTCTTACATTACCATTACTTAGCGTAATGTTGCAGCTATGTGATACCCTTCCATGTGTTGTTACTTTTCTGCAAGTAGAACCACATAGCCTTCACGTTACCAGCGGTTAACAACCCTACAAATTTCAATTGTTTCCCTAACACAACACCTTTGTTATCCTGTCCACTTTACTCTGGTAACACTCTGGAGAACAAAGCTCACTGCTTGTTCTGTAACAAACCAAAAAATGTATATAAATGTTCACATTAGGTTTTAACAAGCTATCATTGTTATTTACCTTTCACATGCCCTACCTTGTTACAACCCTAACTTGTTTGTTGTATTTTAAGACATCCATAACTCTTACACGCTTACCATTACATCATCGCATCTTAACAACTATCTTCAGTTGTTGTTGCGTTAAACCTCATAACATTGTTCATGTGTGTACTCTTATCTGTTATGTTAGCTTTCAACTAGCACCCATTTGTTATGTTTGTCAAAAAATAACAACCTAACATTGCTTAAGTTGTCCAAAACCATACCCCCAAGGTAACAACATCACCTACCCACCTTCGATCACGTCCCCCCTACTACTGTGGACACACAAGAACATCTCAAGGAGGCCAAAGCTAATGTGTTTGCTACAAATTAACAACACGTGTGGGGGATGATATGCTTTGTTGTTATGTTTGTCCACTACCGTTGGGTTGGTGTTTCTGCTACACCATGAGGAAGATGTTCAACAAAGACGATGAGGAAGAAAGGCTCACCTTCGGCCGCTGGAGAAGACATACTAGTGGAAGGATGATTTCCAAAGAAACCCTAACCTTGACCTCCGGGCAAGCCCTCAAAGAAGGTCGCTCCACCTCCAAGTTCCCTCTGTTTGTGTAGCAACCAAAGGTGGCGGGGAGCTGTGGCAGACAATCGCCAGAGCAAATACCGGTCGCCGATCGGTCAGGTGGAGCAGTGGCGGGTTACCGACGACTGAGAGAGCTCACAGGGGGTACCAAATGAGGGGGAAACTAGAGGGGGAATGGGTGAGAGCCGAGAGTTGAAAAGGCATTTAGGGTTTTAGCGGGGGAGGTGGGGCAGAGGAAACAAGGAGAGAATGCAGAGAGAAGGACATGTTAGCGTTGATATGACTAGTTTTTTTCATGTAGTATATGGTCGTCCGGTTAGGGTCCAACTATGACTCCGTATAGCAACCCTCTTATGGATACATAGGTGTCCTTCTTCTCCATCTTTATCCTTCTAATATACTCAACCTCAGTAGAAGCTAATATTGCTCTGATGGTGGCTGCCCCGTGTTAGAACTAATCTTGAATTTCTTTTTATATCCACGTATTAATTTTATTTATTGTAAATAAGCCATGTCTCTTGTAAGACTGGTGAATGTGCCTTGCTATTAGCAGGAAGTGCACGAGTAATTAGGAGTCATTGCAAGAGTCCCAGTCATGGTTGTTCCTGATCGTGGACAACTGTTTACTTCTAATATAAATAGGAGATAATCCTAAATAAAGAGGATAATCTTTTTAGTCCTCTAAAATCACGGTGTTCTGTTGTATTCTGAATCTCCTGAGTTTCACCCCCGATAGTATTTTTCACTGCAATCGTAATTAGGCTCTATTGTGAGTCTAATACCAGTGGTAGGACATGTTAATCTGGTATCAGAGCGGTAGGAAGATGTCATGGAAGAAAGACAGATCGAAGTCGCCGCCGCGCGAACGCAACCCAGAAGACAGTGAGTCCTCCGAAGGGAAGAAGACAGTAGTGCGGCCAATCGCATACCTGCAGCTGACGCGATCAAACTACACGATCTGGGTCATGAAAATGCGTGTTGCACTTCAAGCCCAACGCGTGTGGGATGCCATGAAAGCAGAGACAATGGATTTTCAGATGGACCGAGAGGCGCTCTATGCGATTTACCAAGCAGTGCCGGATTCTGTAATGTCCTCTCTCACAGGAAAGGACACGGCAAAAGAAGCTTGGGAAACAATAAAGACTTCTCACATGGGGCATGACCGAGTACTAGCGGCAAACTTGCAAGCTCACAAGAAGAGCTTCGAAGGCCTCAAAATGTAAGATGTGGAATCCGTCGACGACTTCGCAGGTCGTGCGAAATTACTCGTCAGCGACATCTGAGCCTTGGGAGAAGCTCTAAACAAGGTCACCGTCTTGCGAAAATTCTTGCAAGCTACTCCGGCAAGATATATGGAACTCATCACTAGCATCGAGCAATGCGTTGATCTGACGACTTTGATAGTGGAAGACCTTGTAGGAAGATACAAGGCATATGATGAGCGTCTCAAGTTGTCGTTCAATGACCCGAAAGAAGGGAAGCACATGCTTCTCTCACTCTCCCAGTGGGAACACCTCAACTCCAGGAAGAAAGGAGGGGAGGGGTCAAGCACCAGTGTCAAGCCGAGTGGAGATCGTGGTGGTAGCTGTGGAAAAGTCGAGGCGCAAGGAGGCATCGACGAATAGGCTATTGAAGCAGTAAAAGGTGACTGGAAGAAGAAATTCAAGTGCCACAACTGAGGGAAGAAGGGACACTTTTCCAAAGAGTGTCACAAGCCAAAGAAGGAAAAGGCCCTTGTTGCTGAAAAGGACGATGACGGGCCAGCACTTCTAATGGCAGAGACGTGTGCAATAACACATGAGTTTGAGGAATTAAGCGGTGAAATATTTCAGAATGAAGAAAAAGTTCATCCGAAGATTTATAATGTCGAGAGGAAGAATGATGATACTTGGTACCTAGACACGGGTGCTAGTAATCATATGTTAGGGAGTAAAGGGAAATTCACAAATCTGGACAGCCTTGTTAAAGGGAAGGTCAGATTCGGTGATGGATCGAAAGTGGAAATTCTTGGGCGTGGGACAGTCTTGTTCCAATGCCAAAATGGCGAGCATCGTGCATTATCCAGTGTCTACTACATCCCTTCCTTGAAGACCAATATTATTAGTCTAGGGAAACTCACCGAGCGTGGGTGCAAGGTGGTGATGGAGGGCCCATACCTTGACATCTATGACCAAGAAAGGATCATGCTCGCCAGGGTAACTCGGTCTCACAATCAGCTTTACCTTCTTGATCTGAACTTAACTCAGCCGGTGTGTCTCATGGCGAGTTACAAGGATTCAACATGGTTGTGGCATGCACGTTATGGCCATCTGAATTTCAAGGCACTCCGTGAGCTTGCACATAAAGGAATGGTACATGGGCTACAAAAAGTTGATCATGTAGATCAAGTATGTGATGGCTACCTTGTGGGCAGGCAGCGACGTACGTCGTTCCCAAGCGCAGCCACATTTCAGGCAGAAAAACAATTGGTTCTGGTGCACGGTGATCTGTGCGGACCAGTGTCTCCACCAACACCGGCAGGTAACCAATACTTCCTCTTACTTGTAGATGACTACAACATGTTTATGTGGATTGTACTTTTGAAGAAAAAGGATCAAGCCCTTGCTGCTTTCTACAAGATCAGGAAATATGCCGAGAAGGAAGTGGATCATGAAGTGAAATCACTCCGAACCGACAGGGGAGGGGAATTCACCTGAAATGAGTTCAAAACATACTGCGATGAATGTGGTATTAAACACTTCTTGACAGCACCGCACTCGCCTCATCAGAATGGCATGGTGGAGAGGAGAAATCAGACCATTGTAGGGATGGCTCCCAGCCTTCTGAGGAGCAAAGGCATGCCAGGGGAGTTTTGGGGTGAGGTCGTGTCGACAGCTGTCTATCTTCTTAACCGAGCACCAACCAAAAGTGTCGTCAATCGGACACCATACGAAGCTTGGTACCAGAAGAAGCCAAGCATGCATCACCTACGCACATTTAGGTGCATCGCGTATGTGAAGATAACCAAGCCGAATCTACCGAAGCTGGTAGATCAAAGTGTCCGGGCTGTTTTGCTGGGATATGAGTTGAACACGAAGGCATATCGGGTATACAACCCGGTCAGGAAGCTAGTCATTATCTCACGCGATGTAGTTTTCGAAGAACACAAGCAATGGGAGTGGAACTCGTTGCAAGAAAATGAACCAAAAGGTGATATTTTCGCAGTTGTTTATTCAACTCATCACGCTGCAGGTACAAATGCTTATTCCACAGAGGAAGATCATGGTGCAAGCCCATCCCAGGCTGATCTGCCACAGGGAAGCGTTACTTGTAGTGCCACACCTGTAGGCACACCAGGACGACTGGGCGACATATCCACGCCAACAACAGAAGGCTCGACAACCCCCCCCCCCCCCCCCCCCCCCCCCCCCCC
The DNA here is from genome assembly GCA_963693085.1 of Alisma plantago-aquatica. Taxonomy (NCBI): domain Eukaryota; kingdom Viridiplantae; phylum Streptophyta; class Magnoliopsida; order Alismatales; family Alismataceae; genus Alisma; species Alisma plantago-aquatica. The sequence goes on from OY856410.1 coordinate 490,283,019, forward strand.
GGCGCCAAGCATAGGAGGTGGTGATGAAACTATGATGACGGGACCTGTTGCATCCTCTAGTGTTGGACCAAGAGGCTATCACAGCATAAGTGAGATGATGGACAATACCAGTCCCGGTGGGCTCAATTATGATGACAATGATGAAGTTGGGTTGTGCTTGTTTGGGACAGAAGAACCTGCAACATTTGCTGAAGCCCAAACAAATCCAAATTGGAGATGCGGCATGGATGTGGAGCTTGAATCAATTCGCAGCAATGAAACGTGGGTATTAGTTGATCCACCTCCTGGTCAGAAACCCATTGGGCTGAAATGGGTGTTCAAGTTAAAGAAGGACCCCGACGGCGTCATCGTGAAACATAAGGCACAACTCGTCGCAAAGGGGTATGTGCAGCGAAAGGGGGTGGACCTGGATGAGGTCTTTGCTCCAGTTGCAAGGCTGGAGACTGTGCGATTGCTGGTCGCACTTGCGGCACAGGAGGGGTGGCAGCTACATCACATGGACGTGAAGTCAGCATTTCTCAACGGCGAGCTCCTGGAAGATGTATATGTATGCCAACCACCTGGTTATGGGGAAAACGACAGCGAGCACAAGGTGATGAAGCTGAACAAGGCGCTCTATGGACTACGACAAGCACCGCAAGCATGGAATGTGAAGCTCAACGCCAATCTGCATACACTCGGGTTCAAGAGATGCCCTCTTGAGCATGCAATATACACAAGAAGCACCGGAGGTACACCATTGTTAGTGGGAGTCTACGTTGATGGTTTAATCATCACCTGGGCAAGTCAGCATGAAATTACCAAGTTCAAAGGACAGATGATGAGTTCGTTCGAGATGAGTGACCTAGGATTGTTGTCGTATTATTTGGGCATTGAAGTTGCTCTAACACGGAATGACATTACCCTCTGTCAAACCGGGTATGCACTAAAATTGCTAGAGCAACTTGGCATGGCTGCGTGCAACCCGTGTCAAGTACCAATGGAGCCGAGATTAAAGCTGCAAAAGTCAGACCAAGGCGAGAAGGAGGATTCTACTCGCTACCACAGCATTGTTGGAAGTTTGAGGTATTTGGTGATCACGAGACCAGATCTGGCTTACTCAGTGGGCATAGTCAGTCGATTCATGGAATCTCCTACCGTGCATCATATGGCTGCAAGAAAGGATGAGGAGAATCCATGGCTTGTTGGTTAAAGTGACAGTGATTTAGCTGGAGATCTCAATGATAGGAAGAGCACAACCGGGGTGGTTTTCTTCCTGGGTTCCAATCTGGTGACATGGATGCCACAGAAACAAAAAGTGGTAGCACTTTCATCATGTGAGGCTGAATATATAGCAGCTACAACTGCAGCCTGCCAAGGTATTTGGCTGAGTCGTTTGCTGGGCAATCTACTGAATGTAGAACCTTGTGCCGTGAAGATCAAAGTGGACAACAAATCTGCAATCTCACTTTGCCGGAACCCAGTCCATCATGATTGCATCAAACATATTGATACACGCTACCATTTTATTCGTCAGTGCATGGAAGAAGAAACAACCATCGTAGAACATGTCAGTTCCTGTGATCAGCTGGCTGATATACTCACGAATCCACTTCCACGCGTGAAGTTTCTGGAAATGCGGGAAAGGATCGGGCTTCAAACGGTGAAGAAGAAAGTACCAGATTAGGGGGGTGATTGTTAGAACTAATCTTGAATTTCTTGTTATATCCACGTATTAATTTTATTTCATGTAAATAAGCCATGTCTCATGTAAGACTGGTGAACGTACCTTGCTATTAGCAGGAAGTGCACGAGTAATTAGGAGTCCTTGCCAGAGTCCCGGTCTTGGTTGTTCCTGATCCTGGACAGCTGTTACTTCTAATATAAATAGGAGACAATCCTAAATAAAGAGGACAAGCTTTTTAATCCTCCAAAATCACGATGTTCTGCTGTGTTCTGATTCTTCTGAATCTCTTGAGTTTCACCCCGATAGTATTATTCGCTGCAACAGTAATTAGGCTCTCATGTGAGTCTAATACCAGTATTACAGTAGTAGGACCTGTTACCCCGTCTCCCAGTCGGTCTACCTCTTTCATAGTCTCCATTTGCGCGGGCACAACCGACCCTCGTCTCTGCTCGAGGACACTCGCCCGCTACGCCCCTGACGTAGTAACCAGCGTTCGGCGGCTGGCATACGCTGCAGTAGAAGTAGAAGAGGCCGAGCAGCGGGCTTTCACCTCCTCGGCTCTAGTCGGTCGTTTCTATTGGTGTGGGCAACCAGAAGCGATATCTCTATTAGGTATGTCCACCCGTAAGGGGCCGCCGCGGGAATGCGCAGAGTTCCTGTGTGGACCAGCTGCGGATGTCCGTCAAGGAATTGCGCCATTTGGGGATTTCACTTCACTCAGACGGCAATGGTGGCCGTGAGGGTACGTACAGGGGCTGGGACTGGACAGATCGCCTTGGCGACGTCACTTCATGGGTCACCGCCGCGATGAACTGCCACACAACGTGCGTCGACGGGTTCGGCGCAGTGGACCAGGGCCTGCAGTATCGCCCGCCGCTGCCGTTTCATTTAGTTCAGCAGTCAGAAAAGAACAAGGCCCAGATTCCGTGGCAACCGTCGCGAGAAGAATCGTGCAAAAAGCTTCCAACGTGGCAAGAATCGCCAGAGATCTCCTCGACGTGATCAATATTCCGGACTGAAGACCTAGTTGAATCATGATGCGTGCAGGAACAAAATAATCTTGCTGTTGCCGGTCATCCGTTTTTCTGAACAATACTAGTGCAAGATTTCCAGCTAAATTCATTTTGTTGTAGCGAAGAGGGACCAAGTACACAGTTTTTAGGTAATGACATTGTCGAATATTTTATTCATCATACTTTGGGCACGTTTGATTTACATAATTCAGTTGGATTGCAAGAAGTCCCGCATTAATCAAATTTCGGATCGAATTTAGTGGTGTGTTCCAGGAATATAGTAAATCAATTTTTAGGTTTGGTTCATCTGTAGCGGAAAAGATGGGAACGGCTTGTAGCAGCCGGATCGTTGGTCAATGACATCCCAAGTAGGCGTGATTTATGTGAATGAGCCGGATGTCCAGCTAGAGCTCGGGTTTGGACCTCATATGACTTTTCCGATCTGAGGTCTAGGTCTAAGTCATCTCTAAAACTCTATCTTTTCAGACTTCGAGAGTTAGTATGAGGAGTTTAAACAAGTTAAAAACATATAAAGTGATATCCATAGTGACTTTATAGATTGTACGAAATAAACGAGCAAGCATTTATTTTCAAACAATCTGGAAAATATGAAAAAACACCGACAAATTAATGTGGGTAGTCACAGGAGTAACCACATACATGGATGGTGAGTCATGCAAATTATACAATTTTAATTCAAGTGTATTCAATCAATCCAATCTGCAAAGAAGATTTCAAACAATTCAACGTAAATATGCATGCACGTAAATCCTTAAGTGTCATCATTCATGCTAAATAGATAAAATCCTACTTGGGTCCTAATCTAGGGTTTAGATATCCTTGACATCGAGGTATCATTAGGGTTATGTTTGATACCCCAATTCCCATGAGTATCATTTTAATGACTTACGAATCCTAATTCATATTAGGTGTAGCTATGATGATCATATCTACCATGTTATGGCATTAGGAACACTTGTATCAAATTAGCACATTAAGGTTATAACAAGTTACATCATTGATGTTCAAGATCTTAATTGCAATGTTAAGGATCATCAAGTCTAGAAAATTGAGTTTCTCGTCATTATTATAATTACCATGTTAAATCGTCATTATGATCCACATTATCATATTACATCACAAAGAAACACATTTAGCATTATTAACAACCTATTTAGCAAAACTATAATTTTTATGAACATTAGCCATCAATTTTCCACATGTTTACATTCATATTGTAAGTATGCTTAGACCTAGGATATGAAACCATTTTATTTGTGTTCCTCCCATTTTTCTCATCAATTTTCATATATTAGACGCCTTAATATGAGATACCAATCAATAATAATGATTAAAACATAGTCAATTATTTTGAGATTGATCAAGCGCTGACACCTACTTGAACAAAAGAACTATTTTTTCTTATTAGTCGACTCCACTGGGATATGGGGAGAAAAGACCCTCGTGCCCTTACACTTTATGTGTGCATGTCGGGGCATCCCAGACATTTTACACTATCTCATCCATAACCCTGCGATGGCGACATGTTTCTCCCTAGCGGAACAACTATGCATTGTCTCTGGATTTTCCCAAGCGAACAAGCCCCAAGAAAGGTTCTTGAGGCCCCGTCTTCCCGTCTTCCCTCGCCTGACTCCCTCTCTCTATAAATATATATATATATATATATATATATATATATATATATATATATATATATATATATATATATATATATATATATATATATATATATATATATATGCATATGTATATATATGCATATATATATATATATATATATATATATATATATATATATATATATGTATATATATATATATATAGAGAGAGAGAGAGAGGGAGTTAGGCCAAAATACACTCAAGTATATAGATCACACCATACACTCCAATGGTGTTTGCTTATTGACCGGCCTAAATCGCATCCTAAAATTGGAGGCGAATTTGAGGTAGTCGAGCTTTTACATTTATAAACCCGAATCCTTCTAGCCCCCCGCAACGTTGTTTACGGGGTCATAGTAGATATACGGGGTCGAACACAGGGACAAGGGGGTAGTGTTGAGAACCCAGAATCGACACGCTACACTCCGGCAGGTATAAAGAGATGATAATTTCCCTAAGAGGGAAGCATAAAGATGTCACGAACAAAACAAGAAAACTATCTCCAGGTGGAGTTACTAGAAAGATTTAAGATTTTAAGTGTTTACTAGTTTTTAGGGGGTTTTCATGCAACAGAAACAGAAGGATAAACCTGGAGCTAAGGCGAGGTACGAAGGATAGAACTGCGGTAAAACAAGCGGCGGTAGAACCAATCCTGTACCCCTCCTCTTGAAGCGGGCACATCTAACAAGGCATCGGTTCCACTCTCGGGGTCACCAGACTCAAATTAGAGTGGAAAACACTAAAGCAACTCCGTTCCGGGCACTCTCGTACTCCAGAATCGGACCAAACACTAGAGCCACAACACAACTCTCGAAGTTGCTGCGACGGGAAAGTATGATTCGGTAGCTAAGCAAAACGCGATCCAAAACATGCAAGCTAGAGTTCATATATCAAATCATAGCAGTCTTCCAACATATTGCACCAAGCATAGAGCAGCAAGTAAGTAAGCTTTTCTGTTTCTATAAGAATTAAAGGTCTTAATTACAATGCATAAATAAGGAATTAAATAACAGAATTAAAGATAGGTGTCGCCTTCTTGATGTAGAAGGACGACAGGCTACAGTAACCATCCCGCCCGATATCGAACAGGGGCCTAGCCCGATACAGCCGTGTCAAGTGGCGCGCTCTCTCAAGTGGAACACCGTGACGGGCGACTGCATCGCTAAAGGACCTGGCCGATACGCTCAAGTCGGGCGGCACACCCTCTCAGGAGGCACGCATGACGGGCAGAGCATATCGGTTCGACATCGTGTCGGGCGTGGAGCTGCGTATCCTACTGTCGGGCACTCGTGTCGTGCATCTACATCGGCGGATATCGGCTCCCAGTGTCGCCCGATACAGTCCTAGGTGAACCAATCCCCTCCCTCTCAGGATGAGGAAGAGCTCACCTAGTGTCGCCCGGTACGAGAACTAGAGCACGATATGCCTGCTCTCGCAGCCTCCTCCGAAGATTACTCGATTATCCGAAACCTGAAGTGACCAAGTTTGTCCGAACTGTCTAAACTGTCTTTTCAGCTCCCTATAGCTGCTATTTATAGGCAGCTGGTCGTGAGAAGATATGGTGCTCGAAGCGCCACGTGTCCTCCTTTCCGCTGTTCAGTTGGTGGTCGGCTGACGCGGGTATCGCCCGGTATCGCCTGACACAAGGAGGTCGGCTTTCGGGCATCGTGGCGAGGGACGCCTGCCGGTGGGTGGCCGATATCGCGCGGCACATGGAGTAGTTGTGGCACCCTTGGCTCCCTGTCGGGTAAAGAGGCATGTCATCCATCGGTACCTTCTCGCGCGGCAGCCTTGCGTCGCACGTCGTCGTATCGCGCAGCCTTGCCGGTCAACGTGTGTATCAGGCATCAGGGGACCGAGACAGTCTTGGACTTATTTGCGGGCCGGAACGGCCTTATTGGTGCTAAATGGGCCAAAATAGGAGGAAACTCTGCAAAAGATAGAAATGTTGGACTGAGAGCATTGCTTGACTAATTATTGCGGAAATGCATATAAAAGAGAGGAAAAAGGCAGAAAAGGGAAGTTTTGATAACAGGATAAAGGCCAAAAACATCTCAAAATTTGGTGTTATCAACTCCCCCAAACTTAGCGTTTTGATTGTCCTCAATCAATATTTAAACTTTATTTAATGATACTTCTTCTTGCGTAGTATGCTTCTCAGGCTAAGATGTAAAACAAGTATCATAATGCCTTTAGAGATAATGCTGCCTCATTACGGACAAAAGACTTCGTCTTTCTTTCCTTATTGTTTGAGTAAGATTATTCTTTACAGCTTCGGTGAGACGTTGTTGTATGATTCCGAAGTTAGCTTCCACACCAAACAACTTTATTTTCAGGGCAGAAAGTTGTGTATAGGGTAGGCTAAGGCTTTTTGGGTTTTCTTCTTGTTTCCCATCGGTCCATCCAGGTAAGGGTCTGTTAACGGGCAAGTGGTCCCTGCAGTCCAAGCCAGTTGGCTTTAGAGCAGTGATTTCACATCCTACGTACCACAACCCCGGATCTACCATGCCTAAAGATGGGTACTTTTGGGAAACAATTGTGTGTAAATTTTTTTTTTCCTTTTATTGGGCACAACTCTCATGCTTTTATTCACGCTCATAAGGCTTCTCTCACTTTTTAGGATTTTTGTCTGTTAAGGGGAAACAAAGAGATTCTTGCTGTTTGGGAAGCTTTTTCCTTCTCCATACTCGTCTCTTAACTATTTGCGAGATTATTATATTTTCGAAATTTTTTGCATGGCAAAACATATTGTTTTGTTCATTTGAAGCAGCACTATCAAAAATATATAACAGGACTTGTGTCATATTTAGCAAAAAGAAAATAAACTTGGCAGGTAGTTGCATCAGGGTTTTTACTAATATAGCGACTTTGTACATATGCATGGGAACAAGATAAGAAAAAATTTTCAAAGATTTTATATGAGCAAGGCATTTTACACGAGCATGGGTACATATATGTGATATAGAAGAACAAAATGGCACAAGAGAATTTTTATACCTCCTTCACTGGTACATGGGTACCCCCCCCCCAAACTTATCCAATACTCTGCCCTAGAGCAGTGAAGAAGAGGGTGAGTTCATGTTAGTCCAGTGAAGGTTATTTAGCGGGTTCGCTTGTGCCTTGTAGAAGCTACAATATGCTTCTTTGCTGCCGCCTCCTTCTTTTTCATTTGGAAACAGCTTCAACAAGTGTGGGCACTTGTTGCTGCTTCCTCTTTATTAAGTAGCTAGAACCGGGATGCCCAGGTTCCATCTGGAGGTCGCCGGAAAAGCACTTCCCCAGCTCAGCCTCCATTTTATTTCCCAGCTCAGCCGGAACACACACAATAGCTCATGGTAGACAGAGAGCTCTTGTGCTGTCCCAGCAGTCGCCGGGGCTGTACTCGTGATGTCTCTATAGATGGTCCCATGCCACTACAGAAGACAGACTATGATAAGGAAACGAGCCTCTTTCGTGGCTACCTAATCAAGGAAATTTCCCCTTGCTCGTTTTTTGGTGGTTGGTGGCCCGTTGTGACGTTTATGTCCAACAGTTGCTGCTTCGGCTGTGGCCGTCATTCTGCCTATTATCAAGTTCATTAATTATTTAAAATGTTAGATAGAAAAAAAAACTCGATAACTTATTACAATCTCCGGGTATCGTCCGTCAAAACAAAAAGTCGAGTCGATATGAAATCGGACGATACGAGGTAGCCGCGCGATACAACTTGTCGCGCGACACTGGTGTATCGGGTGACAAGCATGTTGGGCGACAAGATCACATGAAACAAAAACCGATAGCAAGACGTGAAAAGCATTGCGCCCGATATGGGTATATCGGCCGATAAGGTTGCCAAAGAGAAACTTCTCGACGGGATGTCACAAAAGAAAAATGTGTCGCCCGACATGATGTGTCGGGCAGACACCATCGGCCGTTATGTCGTGCTTTAACCACGTCGGGCGATACAAAATTCGACAAGGCTCGTGATCCCGATAGACAACGCGTGATAGGAAAAACTCGCATCGGGCGATAAGCCTGTCGGAAGATAGCCTGCCGAGTGATAAGCATGTCAGGCGATAACAGTGTCGGGCGTTACCTTTGCTCATAGGAGCCATCGCCCGATACCACGGTGAAGACAACTGGCCGTCACGGGAGTAAAAGGGCGGACTACTGCATGCGTCATAGGTGGCTAAAATGAGTAAAGTGTGACAGCCCGACACAGTAAATCCTCTGTTCTTATTTATAGCCAGCTCCGCCGGGGGTGAAACGGACATCTCTGGGGCGCACGTCGGCCAACGGGTCAGGCGGTTCCCGAGATGATGGTCACATCAGTCTCATTAAGGGCATTTATTCTCATGCACGATAGGGTGCACACTGCCCAGGAACGCCAACCGTCACGGCCATTGCGATGCCCTAGAGACCAAAGCCCGGTGTGGGCGGTCCTGCGCGTCAGCCGAGCGGCTGCCCGATACGGTGAAAACAGGCGGGCAAACCTAAGAGCAGAAACAACGATTAAAGGGTAAAACATCATCGGCCAAGGGTTAAACCCTTGACCTCAGAAACAAAACTACAACGGTGGCCCATAAAACCGGAGAGTCGGTGCGCTCGACGCGTGCACCGACTCAGACCTTATTGCATGCCATAATGTTTGTTTTTGCAGAGAATAGGAAAAATGCATCCTACTCTAAGAAAGAAAGGAAAACTCGGGCTGCCTTCCGAAGAGCACTGAAGTTTGTGTTGACAGCTCGACCGGTGTGGGATCATCTTGTTCAACCCTTGACTATGCCCATATCTTGCAGGTCGATCTCTGCTCTCCTAACAAAGGCCTCATCCTCATAGAATATTTTCACCCTGTGCCCATTTACTTGAAATACTTTGGTCAGATCGTCCTTGTCGTAAAGCTCCATCATTCCGGATGGGTATAATTTTGACACGGTAAACGATCATGACCATCTCGTTTGTAACTTCCCAGGGAAGAGATGAATCGAGGACTTGTATAACAAGACCTTGTCTCCTTCGCTCACATCTTTTCTCTTGAGATGGGTATCGTGCCACAACTTTGTCCTCTTTTTGTAAATTTTTGCATTTTCGTAGGCATTCATTCTCAGCTCTTCGTGCTCTTGAAGCTGCAAAAATCTCTTTTCTCCAACTTTATCGAGGTCCATATTCAGGAACTTGATTGCCCAGAGGGCCTTGTGTTCCGATTCTAAAGGCAGGTGGCAGGATTTTCCGTAGATGAGTCGGTAGGGGGTTGTTCCGATGGGTATTTTGTAGGCGGTGCGGTAGGCCCAAAGTGCATCGTCAAGCTTCATGGACCAATCTTTCCTTGTACGGATGACAGTTTTCTGCAAGATTTGCTTGATTTTGTCTGTTGGAAACCTCTACCTACCCTGACGTTTGTGGGTGGTAGGGTGTAGCAATCTTGTGCTTCACTCCGTACTTGCACAGGAGTGTTTCAAACTGTCTTTCTCCAAAGTGCGAATCTCCGTCGCTTATTACAGTGCGCGGCATGCCGAAACGAGGGAAGATGGTTTTCTCGAAGAGCTTGATAACCGACTTGGCATCACAGGTTTGGGTGGCTACCGCTTCCACCCACTTCGATACATAATCCACAGCCACGAGTATGTACTGATACCCCCGAGATGGGGGAAACGGTCCCATGTAGTCGATCCCCCATACGTCAAATATTTCTACTTCAATCCAGCTCGCCATTGGCATTTCGTCCCTCCGCCCTATGTTCCCCATAAACTGACACTCTTTGCAGGCCTTCACAAACTGTGCATCGTCTTTAAATAAGGAGGGCCAGTAGAAACCTGATTGTAGCACCTTTGCAGCTATTCTTTCGCTGCCTAGGGGACCACCATAGGGGGAGGCATGGCATTGCTTCAGGATGTCTGCGGTTTCTTCTTCTGGTATGCACCTCCTGTATAAGTTGTCAGCACATCTTCTGAACAGGAGAGGATCATCCCAGTAGTAGTTTTTGACCTCTGCGAAAAGCTTCTTCTTCTGATTGTATGTTATGTCAGGGGGTAGTTCTACGCAAGCAAGATAATTGCAGATGTCTGCAAACCAGGGTAGGCTTTCCTCTTGGGCTTCGGCCAACATAAGGGCTTCGTCGGCGTAGTCGTCGTTCATACGAGGCCCTCTCTCTTCCTCAGTCACGATCCTTGATAGATGGTCTGCGACCACATTCTCTGCGCCCTTCTTGTCGATAATTTCATGGTCGAATTCTTGGAGCAGTAAGGCCCACCTCAACAGTCTGGGCTTTGCGTCTTTCTTTTGCATTAAGTATTTTATTGCCCCATGATCTGTGTATTCCTTGACCTTCGCTCTGACGAGGTACGACCAAAACTTATCAAACGCGAAGATGATAGCGAGCATCTCCTTTTCAGTTGTTGTGTAGTTTACCTAAGCTTCGTCCAACGTGCGACTAGCGTAGCAAATCACATGGTGCCTTTTGTCTTTCTTTTGCCCCAGGACTGCTCCAACCGCGTAGTCGCTAGCGTCGCACATCAGCTCAAAAGGTAAACCCCATTCTAGCAATTGAAGGATAGGTAGTGATACCAAAGCATTTTTCTGGACCTAAAAAGTACTTAGACAATCGTCAGAGAAAATGAATTCAACGTCCTTTACCAGAAGATTAGACAGCGGTTTGGAAATCCTTGAGAAGTCTTTGATGAATCTTTGGTAATATCCCGCGTGTCCGAGGAAGCTTCGCACCCCCTTTACAGATCTTGGTGGAGGAAGCTTGGATATTGCTTCAACCTTGCTTGTGTGCACTTCAATCCCACGCTTCGAGATCTTATGCCTGAGGACGATGCCCTCCCGCACCATGAAATGGCATTTTTCCCAGTTTAAAACTAGGCTGTTCTCCTCGCACCTTTGAAGAACCAACGACAGATTCTTCATACAGCTATCAAAGTCCTTCCCATAGACGGAAAAATCGTCCAAGAAAACTTATACGATTGTCTTCTAGAAAATCCGAGAACATCGATATCATGCATCGCTGAAAGGTGGCGGGGGCGTTGCAGAGCCCGAATGGCATCCTTCGGAAGGCATAAGTCCCGTAAAGACAGGTGAATGTCATTTTCTCTTGATCGTCGGGCAAGATCGGGACCTGGTAAAAACATGAAAAGCCATCAAGAAAACAAAAGAAACCGTGATGCGCTAACCTTTCGAGAACTTGATCAATAAAAGTAGCGGAAAATGATTCTTCTTTGTAGCCTGATTTAGCTTTCGGTAATCAATACACATCCGCCACCCGGTGACGGTTCTTACCGCCACCTCGTCACCCTTCTCGCCCCTAACCACTGTCATTCCGCCTTTCTTGGGTACTACGTGGATAGGACTTAACCAATTGCTATCGCTGATTGGGTAAATAATCCCCGCATCCCTAAGCCTTATTACCTCTTTCTTGACGACCTCCTTAAGCATCTGGTTCAGCTTCCTCTGGGGTTGAGCCAGAGGCTTGGTTGATTCATCTAAGCTGATGCAGTGCATGTACAGGGTGGGGCTAAGGCCCTTGATATCCTCTACTGAATATCCTATAGCCCCCATGTGGAGCCTTAACTCCTCAAGGAGTCGATCCAGCTGATTGCTTGAAAGGGTGGAATTTACAATGACGGGGTTCCTCTGCTCTTTGTCCAAGAACTCATACTTTAGGCCTTCAAGCAACACTTTTAACTCTGGCTTCGGTCTGGGTACCTCCTCTTGAGGCTCACCTTCGAGGGAGGCATACCTTGCAGACTCCACCACCTCATCTTCCTCCTGCAAATCTTTTTCAGAAAGGTCAAAAAGGTGGAGACACCTCGTGACTTCAGGATCTTCGAGGTCGGGATCCTGACTGCTTATAACCCTTGGGAGGGGGTCCACTGTCCGGATACCCTCCTCTATTTCCTCACAGAATTTATTGTAGCTATCTGCGAAACATGCTGATTCAGACAGGGAAGGGCTTCTCATGATATCCTTCAACTTGAAGTCAATATGGTCGTTTCTGACCCTCAAAGTGATCATCCCCTCGGAGACATCGATCAACGCTCTTCCTGTTGCCAAGAAAGGGTGTTCAAAGATGATCGGGCAACGAGGGTCTTCAGCTGTGTTGATAACGACTATGTCACAGGGGATGAAGAAATTTCCAACATTGATCGGCACATCTTTGACAATGCCGACGGGTCTCTTAAAGGTGTGGTCTGCCAATTGAATCCACATGTTGGTTCGAACTATGTCGGTCAAACCCACTCTTTGTGCAAAACTGAGGGGCATGAGGCTGATGCTTGCTCCCATGTCTGCTAGACCCTTCCGCTCGACATTGCCTCCGATGGCAAATGGGATCATGAAAGCTCCGGGATCCCTCCTCTTATTAGGAAAGTCAGACTTTACGAAGGCAGAGGAAGCAGAGGCTAGGTGAACTATCTCTATCCTCCCTCCCCTTCTTTTCTTGGTGACAAGATCCTTGAGGAACTTGGCGTATGTGGGCATCTCCTCCAAAGCGTCCAGGAAGGGGACTTCATGATGCAGTTTCCTGATCGAGTCCATGAACCTCTCATGGCGCTTCTTCAGATTTTCCCTTATCAGCTTATACGGGAACGACGGCCTCGGGGTGTAAGGATTCCTCCCACCAGGTAGCTCGTCTAAAGGCTTCTGTGCAGGCTCTTGAGCTTCTGCTTGTCCACCCTCGCCCTTTGCTGGAATGGTGCTCTCAGACCTCGGCTCAGGTTCCAGTTCGGCTTCAGCTGCATGCTCCACCGTCTTCCCAGACCTTAGTACCGCCATTCTGGCAGTTTCCGGGTAGGAGAGTGTCTTTCCCGCAGGTTCTTCATCAGTGCAGCCATCTGGGCTAATCGTTGATCGACTTCCCATTGGCGCATCTACAAACTCGCCATCTGGTGTTGCATGGAATTCTGAGCTCCGGGGTCGGGAAGCGTACCCTATACCAGTTTGCTGATAATGGTGTCATGTCTTTTTATATAGGCGGAAAGCTGACCAACCAAGCTGGGTTGGCTCACCCTCTCGCCTTGGCCCTGACATTCACCTTCAGGAAGAGACCTCTCACAACGAGACATGGTATCGAAACTCGGTGGAGCAGGTCAGCTTTCAGGGTTCCTGCAAGAGCATGTAAAATCGAGTTTAGAAAATTGAATTATTTAGTCTAGAATAAATAGAATTAAAAGGAAACAAAATTAGAGAAAAAGGGTGCTATCAAGCTCATTTCTAAGCTTGAGGCACAGAAGTGTAGTTAGTGGATTCAGATTCGTCTACACTACCGTTTTTGCCTTGTCCCCAGCAACGGTGCCAAAAAGTTGACTGGCCTAAATCGCGCATCCTAAAATTGGAGGCGGATTTGAGGTAGTCGAGCTTTTACATTTATAAACCCGAATCCTTCTAGGCCCCCGCAACTTTATTTACGGGGTCGAAGTAGATATACGGGGTCGAACACAGGGACAAGGGGGTAGTATTGAGAACCCAGAATCGACATGCTACACTCCAACAGGTATAAAGAGATGATAATTTCCTTAAGAGGGAAGCATAAAGATGTCACGAACAAAACAAGAAAACTATCTTCAGGTGGAGTTACAAGAAAGATTTAAGGTTTTAAGTGTTTAGCAGTTTTTAGGGGTTTTTCATGCAACAGAAACAGAAGGATAAACCTGGAGCTAAGGCGAGGTACGAAGGACAGAACTGCGGTAAAACAAGCGGTGGTAGAACCAATCCTGTACCCCTCCTCTCGAAGCGGGAACCTCTAACAAGGCATCAGTTCCACTCTCGGGGTCACCAGACTCAAATTAGAGTGGAAAGGTCACTAAAGCAACTCCGTTCCGGACACTCTCGTACTCCAGAATCGGACCAAACACTAGAGCCACAACACAACTCTCGAAGTTGTTGCGACGGGAAAACACGATTCGGTAGCTAAGCGAAACGCGATCCAAAACATGCAAGCTAGAGTTCAGATATCAAATCATAGCAGTCATGCAACATATCGCACCAAGCATAGAGCAGCAAGTAAGTAAGCTTTTCTATATCTATAAGCATTAAAGGTCTTAATTACAATGCATAAATAAGGAATTAAATAACAGAATTAAAGATAGGTGTCACCTTCTTGATGTAGAAGGATGACAGGCTACAGTAACCATCCCGCCCGATATCGGACAAGGGCCTAGCCCGATACAGTCGTGTCGGGCGGCGCGCTCTCTCAAGCGGCACACCGCGACGGGCGAATGCATCGCTCAAGGACCTGGCCGATACACTCAAGTCGGGAGGCACACCCTCTCGGGCGACACACATGACGGGCAGAGCGTATCGGTTCGACATCGTGTCGGGCGTGGAGCTGCGTATCCTACTGTCGGGCACTCGTGTCGCACATCTACATCGGCCGATATCGGCTCCCAGTGTCGCCCGGTACATTCTAGGTGAACCAATCCCCTCCCTCTCGGGATGAGGAAGAGTTCACCTAGTGTCGCCGGGTACGAGCACTGGAGCACGATACGCCTGCTCTCGCAGCCTCCTCTGAAGATCACTCGACTATCCGAAACCTGAAGTGACCAAGCTTGTCCGAACTGTCTAAATTGTCTTTTCGGCTCCCTGTAGCTGCTATTTATAGGTAGCTGGTCGTGAGAAGATATGGTGCTCGAAGCGCCACGTGTCCTCCTTTCCGTCGTTCAGTTGGTGGTCGGCTGACGCGGGTATCGCCCGGTATCGCCCGACACAAGGAGGTCGGCTGTCGGGCGTCGTGGCGAGGGACGCCTGCCGGTGGGTGGCCGATATCGTGCGACACATGGAGTAGTTGCGGCGCGCTTGGCTCCCTGTCGGGTAAAGAGGCATGTCGTCCATCGTTACCTTCTCGCACGGCATCCTTGCGTTGCGCGTCGTCGTATCACGCAGTCTTTCCGGTCAGCGTGTGTATCGAGCGTCAGGGGACCAAGACAGTCTTGGACTTATTTGCGGGCCGGAACGAGCTTATTGGTGCTAAATGGGCCAAAATAGGAGGAAACTCTGCAAAAGATAGAAATGTTGGACTAAGAGCATTGCTTGGATAATTATTGTTGAAATGCATATAAAAGAGAGGAAAAAGGCAGAAAAAGGCAGTTTTGATAACAAGATAAAGGCCAAAAACATCTCAAAATTTGGTGTTATCACTTATCTAGAAAAAGTTTTTCCAAAATCTAATCCATTGATCTTCATGGTTACAATAATAATAGATCACATAAAAAATTTGAACTCATTTGGATGAGTGTAAGTCACTCATCTAAGGATAAAAAAATCGACACGCAAAACTAATTTGAAATACATGATTTTTGTCTTTATTAGATGCACAACCTATAAGTGTTCAAATGAGTTAAAATTTATTATATAGTATGTTCTTATGATAATTAAGAAGATCAATGGTTTATATTTTTTAAAAATATACCACATCTTCAAAAATGACTGACGTGTATGGTGCCTCTGATACACTCGAGTGTACACTATCCTGACTCTCTCTCTCTCTCTCTCTCTCTCTCTCTCTCTATATATATATATATATATATATATATATATATATATATATATATATATATATATACCCACTTGGGTATCTATCTGTCCCCTGGTTTGGTTACCTTTTTTCAAGTTTCTTACTTTCAACATGTAGAGGGTTACTTTACCTTGCAAACTATTACTTTTCATGCATAGATAGGTACATTTGCAACATCAGATTTCTAAATACAATTACATATATATTTCATATGTATTCTGCCGAGTTTTACTTTTTTTAATCGTATAGTTACGTTGTTATCAACATTGTTACTTTTTGGGTCCTGCATGTTACTTTTTTGGCCATATAGTTACATTCGGGACTGACGGGTAGCGAAATCCAAGCTATCTGTGTGGGTATTGAATGAACAACATATATATATATATATATATATAGATATATATATATATATATATATATATATATATATATATATATATTTATATATATATGGGCATGTATTTATTGCCCACACAGGAAGCTACCCGCCCACCCTTCCGACCACTTTTCTTCAAAAACAAATTCACAATTGCAGAGGAGCATTTTATCTAGCTCTCTAAAAAATTTCATCCAAAAATAATATCGTTTGCCCCACCAAATTCAAAAATCCGTCCTTATATATATATGTTGTATATTTTGTACAGAGTTACTCTTTTAGTCGTGTAGTTAGTTTCTCATCACCATAGTTACTTTTTTTTACAACAAAGTTACTTTCGTGGCTAGAAGAGTTACTTTCTTGGTTGTCAGGTAGTGAAATTTTAGGCTATCCGCGCGGGCAATGAATAAACGGAATATATATATATATATATATATATATTAGTTTGGGATTATGTGGTCTTTTATCAGATAGACATATGAGAGCAATTTAAATATTTTCATAACAATAAAACCAAAAATATGATCATATCGATCATCCTAAAAAATAGTAAATTGACGTGGCTCTAATACCACTGTTGAGAATACTGAATTAGAGTAGGACAGGGAAATAATAAATTTATCTATCTGTATTCCCATAACAACAAGATTGCCTCAACCACTATTAAATAGGAAGGATGGTTTTAGAGAGTTATATTTGGTCCTCGAGCAAGTCCAACGACAAAACTCACATATGTGCTATTGTTGACAATTTGCTCTTGGATGGTGGTTGTGCAGCTCTTGGTCTTCACCATGAACAAATTTTGTAGTGCTCATGTGGTATTGCCACAGAACATAGGCTAGAGTTTCTCTCCAAGTAGCAGCCAAAGGACTCCTACCTCTAGAGTAGTCCATATAGACCAACTAGAACTTCTTTCGTCCTGTTAGGACGGACATGAAGGAGTTGTACCTCCCATTGTGTTGGGTTTTATGGCCTCAGAGTAGGTAGCGGAAATAAAAAAATTTACTAGCCATTAACCCATAACATGAGATTGCATCAATGACTATGTAATGAGAATGATGGTTTTAGCGAGATATACCTAGTCCTAGGGCTTGCCTAGGGACAATACATTGTAGCCATGTGCATTCTTTAATGCCATGTCTTGGATGGTGTCTGTGTATCTCCTGATCTTTGCCATGGACTCTATCGTCCACCACACACTGCGGATGACGTGTCCTCCTGAGCAGAAAACATCTCCTGTCTCTATAGATAGTCCACACAGACCACCTGAAACTCCTGCCATTCTAGAAGAACAAGCAGGAAGGAGACAACCCTCCTGTTGGTGTACAATCACCAACCTGCTCTCCCAAACTCAGACTGGTTTTCTACAATTTGCTTTCCCTCACTGTGCCTCCCTATTTGGGTAGCAATTGCTCGGGCTCTCTCGATTATCAGAACCAGAAATGACAATAACTTTGTAGGGAAACTGATGTTCTGAGTTGTGTCTTCTGAGAAGCCCCCTTTATCCCTCTAATTATAGTAGAAGGTAGGGTCAAGGTTCTGTGTTTGTTCGGGAGCAGAAGGATCCAAAAATTCCATGAATAGTTTGTACTATGGCAGCTGAACTAATCGATTCACTAATTAACCAGTCAGTTGGGAGTGTGAGCTGATTGGTTCACCTAGAGAACCAGTCACTTCCCAGACTTGCCTGGAATTGATTTTCTTCAATCATTTCTAATTAATGCAAAGATTAATGCTTATTCCAACTGAATTGAACAAGTGAAATGTGGAAGTTTTCTTCCAACTAGGAAAATCCTTATTTCCTCATTTGGCAAGAATGTGAGTTGCTTGGTTCACCAAATGAACTGGTTGGTTGGCTCACACCAACCGACCGGCTCACCTGGGTGAACCGGTTGGTTGGCAGTCCTGACATTGCTAATATAGTCTCCAATCAACTTGACACTCTAACAAGCTAGTTCAACACTTGAACTTGATAGTTCTGAGTCCAGCAAGTCAATTGCATGTTTAATTAAGTACCTAAACACCTTTAGTCTCAATCTAAACATCATTCATGGGAAATCTCCTCTTCCAGGGGTAACCTATGTGTGTGACCATGCAGGTTCCAATTTATGTTGGAAGTGAATGTTCATGACAACTTTTGACATCGCAAGTAATGTGCAAAATCTAGTAACTCATCATTGCTACCCAAGTATCTCAAAAAGTTGGAGAACAACTTCAACCTACAATCTGTGATTAGTGTTACCGTGATCGTATAGTTCCTTTGTTACAACCCTAATTTTTGGGTTCTTTTGGTGGGAAATGTAATTTATCCTATTAAAGATATATGAAAAAATAATGATGTTATTTCATTTGAGTATATGAATTTCATTTACAATAGCCTTGTTGGTTTCTTTGTGGGATTTATTGTCTATTGGGTCCAATAACTAGAAAAGGAAAAAGGAAATTCAAAAGATAAATGAATGAGTAAGAAAAGGAGAAGAGTAAGAGGTAGAAGCCTCTAGACGGCTAGAGAATATCCGAAAAGGGTGGATTTCATGCCTTTAGGGTTCCTTCGGTTCCAAGGAGTCCAAGTTACAACGATAATGCAACAATAAATAGAAAAGATCAATTAAATATTGCTTTATTAAGGAAATATGAGATAAAAATGAAATTACAAGAAATATGTGGATATATGGATAATGGATCCATCTTCGATAAGATTTTGGGTCCACATGGTTTATAATGGTAAAGGGAATCAAAATAAAGAAAATAAAACATTAAGAGAGAGAAAATATGCATAAAACATGCCTTAATAAGTAATAACTTACTTATGAAGAAATATCCCTTATACTTTCGAATTTGGGTCCCAGACATGGCACCCAAGTGGTTTAAGTCATCATCGACTTTCTTGTAAAATTAAGGATTAAAAGGATAAATGGATTAGGAGATATGGTTTTTTTAAGATCCCTAAAAGTTTGGGTATATGGGCATATATATGTGTTGTCGTATTGGGATTTATTGAATTAATTCCTCCAACAATTATATAAGCCTTTTTGCATAAGTGTTTTGTTTTATTCGTGAAAGAGAAAGAGAATAATAGAGAGGGGTAAGCATTCTTTTCTAAGTGATGTTAAATCAATTTATGAAAATGAATATATTTTATAGAAAAGAAATAATGGGGTGACTCTCTATCTCATATTCACCAACAATTTAGCTTTAATAATAAAATAAAATAAAAACAAAGAAGAATCAATAAGTCTTGATGGGAATTATCCCCATTGAAGAATGTATTAAAAGAGAGGGTTCATGAAGTTAGTATATATATGGGTGGGAATCTCATCCCCTCGTCATTGGTTTCCCCTTCCCTTCCTTGTCCATCATCATTTCCTCAGAGCCTCTAGGTTTTGCGTGAAAATTGTGTAAGGGCATGTAGGATCCTTCTACAATTGGATAGTTCCTAGACTCCATAGCCATGAGAGAGAGAGAGAGCCTGGTTTTGGTACTTTCCCCAACGTGGCATGCACCCCTTCTCTTCTACCCTTGATGTATGCAGCCGTAATAAACTGGGATGTGGAGGTTTTAGCCCTGGTAGAGCATGGACGCCTACAAAGCAGGTCAGCCGACGCTTCTCAGGTTCTGACGTGAGCTAATGATCCCTTTTCAAGCTCTCTATTGTCGGTAGTTCAAGGAGGGGCAAACCTCTTGGCACAACTAGGGGCGTTAGACTCTTGGGGTTGGGTACCCACTCCTTGGGAACTCCTTGAAGCATCCTTGACATTCCCAGTGAGCGAGGGAACATGTCTTGGTAGTGGTTGTTGCTCCAGCTATGATTCATCGCTACAGAACTTCCCCCAGCCACATGTGGTGGTGTCGGCCTAAATCGGCGTCCGACTTGAGTCTGTAGGTACCCACTGGAGGCGTAGAGCTTCATTCCAATCACCCAGTGCCCAAGGGCGCAGAGCGGGTCACCGGTAGGCTGGCCCTTGCGACATCGGTGCGCCAGGCGCTTCACGGCGCAAGGAAGAAGAAGGGATAGAGTCAAAAGACTCTTTTGCCCCTCTATACACGTTCAAGACCCAAGTACAGCGTGGTCCTTTCCTCCTATTTATAAGCCGAGTCCTGGTAAGTCAACTAAAAAGGCTTAATGCTGATTTGTCAATGCCCCATTGGCCCATATATCTTTTATTTGCAAAAACTATACAAAATTGCTAGGAAACTCGGATGAAACAATGCAATATATGAATTTTGATCAGAAAAATGTGAGGAATCCAATAAAAATGTTACTAAAGCCTAAATACGTTTATAATTCCAAAAGTACCTTAAGTCAACCCTATTTATGCATAAAACTATGTTGAAACCCTAATTATGTTTGGAAATCAGATTTAACGTCTTAAATAGGTTATTTTGAGTTATAATAACATGTTGAGAGAAAAAGTAAGGTTTGAATATGATTTAGATAATGTTTGGCTTGTTTTAGGGTTTAAATCCATGAATTCATGATAATGCATATAGAAACCGTAATCTAGGGTAAATAAGGTAATTATCTTGAATAATTTGAATTATTTGGAAATATGTTGATATCTATTGATCCTAAGCCTGTTAGGAGGAATATGACAAGTTGATTAGGGTTTATGTGTAGTTTTTCTTATTTAGGGTTTGTAGTGATAAAAGTAACATCAAAACCCTAATTGTAAGTGAAACCCTAAAAAGAAGTAGAAACCCTAAGGAGCAAGTTAGATTGGATAGATCTTGATAACATGAGTAGTAAAAGGAAATTGTATGCTTATCTCAGGATCTTATTGTGTGCTTGCTTGTTTGCCTGGATTTCTACTTGGTTGATTCTATCCCAAATCAGTAGTTCAGGTATGTGGTTATTTATGAGTAATTGATTTAGTTTCACAGAGTTTTCTCGAATGATTGATCGAATTGGATGCAACCTAACTGTTGGATGTTCATTTATGCAAATCTTTAAAGTCATTATGATTATCACAATTAATTATAAGTGTGCATTCTCGCACCTACATGCCACCCTGATGTATGATGTGTGACGAAGCCCTGGAGGGAAGGTCAATTAGGTCAAGCCCAAGAGGGAAGACCATTGGGCACTTTGAGAGGTTACCCCAGGCACCAAGCTCAGGATGGAGAAGGCGGCCTTATGTTTCTTGCATGACTATTGGGCACCATGAGAGGTAACCCCAGGAACCAAGCTCAGGATGGAGAAGGCGACATTATGTCTCTTGCAAAGGAAAACCCCTAGAGCGAGTATTCTAGGGCTAGGGCAAAAGCGGTGGAGAATGTCACATTGAAAACGTAACTTGGACTGTTAAATAACTTAACTGTGATATTTAAGTTGTTAGCAATATTTGTAAAATTTTGGTTGTCCTTACATACCGGCATATTCATTTATGTTGACCAACGTTTTGTTTGTCAGTGTTTTAGGTACAACATAAAAAGTACAAATAGTAAAGTGATACATAGTGAATATATATGAATTAAAGTACATGGAGGATTAGTTAGAATAGACTCCAGTTGTGGATAGAAGTCTAGAAATCCAAGATTTTAAAAAGGTATGCAAAGTTTTATTTTATTACAGATTTTCAATATAGTTTTGGTAGACTTTCGTAATTATTATTGATTATTTGTCAAACCATTGATCCGTAAAATTGGGATAATGGATCTGACCTTTTGGTCTCCCTTAATTGAGGGTTACCGGGAGGCGGGGTCATTACATTTGGTATTAGAGCATTGGTTCCTCATTTAATCCTTAATAATTATTAAATTTTACAACCTCTATAGAAACAAGGGAGTTATTAGAGGATTTTCTGAAAGACAGAGGTGTCTAGAAAAGGATCACAGTCCGGGGGATGGCAATATTTTCCTCCGCCCCGCTAGTCGGTCATGAGGACTCCCGGATGCAATGTGACTGCTTGGCCAATGTCTTAGGTTCTGACTCAAAATAAGATACCTTTAGGACTCTCTCACCTTTTTTGTCCCTTCTCAACCCTAATTCAATTAAGGATTCTAAGATTTAGGGTTTTTGTCTCTCTTACCCACCCTCTTGTGGTCAGGGTATGTATGATAAGATTAAGAAATCCTCCATCAAATTAATGAAAAGCATGTTAACAAGATGCCATGGACATAAGTTTAATAGTTTATGCGTAAACTAATGATTATCTTAGGGTGCATGAAATGTGTTGTCGTGCCCTCAGGAAGACCTAAGGTTAGACCTTCTTGTCAGGATGATGAGTAGAGGGTTGGAGGTAGAGGCCTCTAAGAAAAGGTAGAGACCTAATGCATCCTATGAGGATGATGTTAACCCTAAACCCTCAAGAGGTTCTTAGAGAGAGGTGACGTGATGAGTTAGATATCATGGTCGACCATATACATGGGTTGACATGCTTTTTGGTTTGGAGTACATGTGAGAAGCATGAGCTATGAGATGTTGGTTGACCTAGTGCCTTTTGGCGACCCAACCTTGGTAGGGTCGTGCCTGTTAGGGTGAAGGATAGCTCCGTCATTATAGAGGATGGTGGTGACAATATGGAAACCCTTACAGGCATATATGAGCCAGGATGAGGCATGCACCTATGTAAAAGGACTCAACAACAGTGCTTGAAGTAGGTTGAGACCTAGGCCAGAAGGGCATGCTGGATAGCTTATGAGCTAAGCATGTAGAGCTTTGGATAACCTTGATCGAACATAGGTTTGGGTCATACATTTCACCCATGTAGGTGTATGGATGTGAGCTTGATCCACCTTCTTAGAGAGAGAACCTCCAGTGGTAAGGTTAGTTGTAGGGTTGGTTCTAGAGAGAGAGAGAACAAGACCCAAGAAAGAAGGTTAGAAACTTAGACTTTGAGATATAAGGAACCATGAGAAGTCGGGTATGTTATGACCTAGAATGGACGACCTATGTGGGGGGGTTTTGGGTGCATTGTGCATGATCTTTGGAGGTTTGTGGTATTTTGGTTGCCTTTAGAGGAACCAAACCCTAGAAGAAGGACGAGGCTACTGGTACCGATGTACAAATGTTAAAGATGCCTAGCTTTTAGGTATAGGAAGAAAGGTCCTTAGACCGAGGAGGTGTAGTAACAAGTGGTGAGGCCTCATACCTAGTTGGTTGTCCTTGAGAATGTCTTGTCTCTGAGGTGTTGTTCAAGTGGAAGGATAGTAGGAAGTACATGCTATATCTCATACATGTTTGGTTCGTTGTTAAAAAGTTGAGCATGTGGTTGGACAGCTGTTGCATACGAAGTGAACCTAGGGTTCTTAGACCTAAGAGGGGAAGTAGTAGTACCTGGAACACCTGATGCTCATGCAGGTGCTCAAGTTCCTACACATGGGAGCATGGAACCCCTTAGGTTAGAGGAAAAGGAAACCCCTTTGACTAAGGTATACGTTTCCCCTCACACATGTTGGTGATATATGCATGAGATTGGCCAACTTCAAAAAATAAGGAACAAGTATGACATGCCAATGAACTCAGAATGGCTTAGTGAGTTGTCTTTTGATAGCTACGTGTATGAGTAACATGATGGGGCTAAGCATGCACATGATGATGTAAACCTTGGAAGATGTTTGTGACCTTTAAGAGATAGTTTTCTTTCCATCCTGGGGAGGGACCCTCTGTCAAGTGCAGCTTTTGTATAGGTTTAAGGTAACCTAAAGAGGTCTCTCATGGGAGCTTGATGAGTTAAGTAGAGATCACATGGCATGAGAACGAATCTATAGACCCTTGTGTGACCATCTCTAAGGGACATGAAGATATATTGCCATGGAAGTAACCTTATGGTGTCAGACCAAGTTAGGTAGGTCGCCATGATCCCTATGAAAGGATGTAAGTTGGATTATGAGTTCCTCAAGAGATGATGGAGTTTTGAGTAAAGATTCAAGAATTAGATGTGTTATGATGGAATCCTAATTCAATACTAAGGTCATGAAGGGATAAGACCGATGGGAGTAGGAGTTGTTGGTTCCCTTCATGCACGAGACCATAGGGTCGGGAGGTAATAGCGACCTTTGCCCGAGGACCACGGGTTCGGTGGTTGGCCACCTTCATGAGTTCATGGGGCCTAAGGGGTAAATGTGATAGGCACTCCCTAGATGCATAAGGGTCAGATCACTCCAAAAGTGTTGGCACCCAAGAGGCCTTGAGGTAACGACTAAGGATTGTACATAAAAGAGATATGTTAAGATATAGAGGTGTTGGAAAAATTCTTCCCATTGGTGTAGATCCATAATCGAGATGTTCATGTTGTGAAGTCATGTGATGTACATTTCAACTTGGATGTGAAATATTATGGCGATGTGTGATGCACCATCTCTACTCTTGGAACGAGATGAACTCTGTATTTGGACTGCAACCAAATGCTTTTTTCCTCTCGTTATGTGTGTGAGAGATAGGAAAAATCACATTCCATACACTAAGGATAAAGATGATGTGAGTTGAAACATTGCTATGGTGTTTGAGGATTGAGGAAGTATTGTGCCTTTTGATAGATGGATTGCAAGCACGAAGAGAACTAAGGTAGTCATCATATGAGGATGTTTCTATCAAGAGAAGTATGGAATTTATGAGTTATATAAGTTTGAGTTTGATAACCAAGATGATGAGATCAAAGTTTTCTTGACTCAATTAGACCTAAATACGAGATGTGAATGATGAGTGGAGTATATGAAGGTTTACGTCATCACCGATAAGGAAGCTTAGGTGGTAACCGATACCCTTTCTCGATGTACAACTTAGGTATACAACTATATTGTTTATCCAGTAGAGAGGCTGGAAAGGTTGTTTGGTGAACCCTAAGTTCATTAGAAGATGTGACCATATATGGTTAACCCCCAGATACAATCAGACATGTTGGTCGAGGTGGTTTCTCAATTAGCTAGCCTAAAGATTGATGTGATAAAAGGATGGTTGAAGAACCTCAAATACACACCTCTCAGTAAAGGAAAGTGATGAAACCCATGAATAGAGTGTTCTAGGGTTTCTGAGGAGTGAACCTTGAGGAATCATGACATGTAGGATCTTGTGATGATAAGTATACCCTACATCGTGGTACTACTAAGATGATTAAAGTTTGCAGTAGTGCTTTGAATACCTGAGATAATGAAGTAGGTGGAGTTGCATGTGGCTTGTCTCCATGCATGCTAGGAGGTGAAGGTCGAACACCAGTAACCCAATGAGTTGCTACAGAGAATGAAGAGTCCCCGCGAGGGAATGTGAGTTGCTCACCATGGACATTGTGGTGAGTCCCCCTAGACTGAGAGAGGGCAGGATGCAATATGGGTTATGGTAGATCACCTTACCTAGATGGCATAATATAAGAGAAAGAGAGAGCATTGACAGGATGACAGATCACATTGAACTATATACGAGAGAGAGAGATTTCAACTACACCATGATGCGAGTTCAAAGATTCTTGAGTATGACCTAAGGATTCACTTCCATGCGGTGGAAGTAGGTACATGAAGAACTCGATACGAGTTTGAGGTTTAGTACAACTTATCACCCCTTACGAATGGTTAGTATGATCCAAACTAGAGGGTCTGATGAGAGTGGGTGTTCTCCTTCAGGGTGATACATGGGGGGCGAATTTTTTCCCTATGAGAGTCGTGATGATAGCCACCATAGCCAGTATCAAGATGTAAGAAGCTCTGTAAGGGAGTCTGTGTCGGTCATGGTTTCATTATGATGATGTCGGTGAAAGGACCTTGTGAAGTCCAGAGACACCACAGTGTGTGCAGATGAAGTGGCTTTGATCATGCGATGGCTGAGAAAGCCCAGGGGCGACATAAGTCATGAGCTGATGCAAAGCAGACTGGCATACAGTTTAGTGTGGGAGTATATATGTTATGAAAATCCAACCACTCTGAGCTATAGCTGAGAAAGTTGAGTGCCCGATACGTAGGTCCTTTTGAGATGGATAGGTGGAGTTGCTTATGAGAAGCCTTACCCCTCATGATAACGTGATGGGTAATGTATTTCATGAGTCCAATCTGAAGCACTATGTGAGGTACCCGAGCCATGTGTTGAGCTATGAACCTATGAAGCTTCGAGAGAGAGGCTGAAATGTCCTAAGTCAGCTACGAGGGTATGTGATACCAAGGTGAGAGAGAACTCAGATGTAAGAATATAAGATGATAAAGGTTCTTTGGGATGCCATGGATAGGATGAGGCCACATAGAAGCCATGATGGACATGAGAAAGGCTTATCCTATTTGTTTGTATGCTTGGTGAAATTTTGGGGGAAATACCTATAAGAGGGGAAGGATGTTACAACCCTAATTTTTGGGTTCTTTTGGTGAAAAATGTAATTTCTCCTATTAAAGATATATGAACAAATAATGATGTGATTTGATTTTAGTCTATGAATTTTATTTACAATAGCCTTGTTGGTTGCTTTGTGGGCTTTATTGGATATTGGGCCCAATAACAAGAAAAGGTAAAAGGAAATTCAAAAGATAAATGAATGAATAAGAAAAGGAGAAGAGTAAGAGGTAGAAGCCTCTAGAAGGCTAGAGACTATCCTCAAAGGGTGGATTTCGTGCATTTAGGGTTCCAAGGAGTCCAAGTTACAAAGATAATGCAACAAGAAAGAGAAAAGATCAATTAAATATTGCTTTATTAAGGAAATATGAGATAAACATGAAATTACAAGAAATATTTGGATCTATGGATAATGGATCCATCATGGATAAGATTTTGGGTCCACGTGGTTTCTAATGGAAAAGGGAATCAAAATAAAGAAAATAAAAGATTAAGAGAGGGAAAATATGCATAAAACATGCCTTAATAAGTAATAACTTGCTTATGAAGAAAAGTCCCTCGTACTTTCAAATTTGGGTCCCAAACTTGGCACCCAAGTGGTTTAAGCAATCATGGACTTTCTTGTAAAATTAAGGATTAAAGGATAAATGGATTAGGAGATATGGTTTTTGTAAGATCCCTAAAAGTGTGGGTATATGGGCATATATATGTGTTGTCGTATTGGGATTTATTTACTAAATTCCTCCAACAATTATACATGCATTTTTGCATAAGTGTTTTGCTTTATTCGTGAAAGAGAAAGAGAATAATAGAGAGGGGAATGTATTCTTTCCTAAGTGATGTTAAATCAATTTATGAAAAGGCAATATATTTTATAGAAAAGAAATAATGGGGTGACTCTCTATCTCATATTCACCAACAATTTAGCTTTAATAATAAAATAAAGAAAATAAAGAAGAATCGACAAGTCTTGATGGAAATTATCCCCAATGAAGCATGTATTAAAAGAGAGGGTTCGTGAAATTAGTATATATATGGGTGGGAATATCATCCCCTCCTCGTTCATTTCCCCTTCCCTTCCTTGTCCATCTTCATCTCCTCAGAAACTCTAGGGTTTTGCGTGAAACCTATGTAAGGGCCTATAGGATCCATCTATAGATGGATGGTTCTGGGCTCCATAGCCATGAGAGAGAGAGAGAGCATGGCCCTGGTACTTTCCCCAATGTGTCCTACACCCCTTCTCTTCTACCCTTGATGTATGAAGCCGTAGTAAACTTGGATGTGGAGGTTTTAGCCCTGGTAGAGCATGGACGCCTACGAAGCAGGTTGAATGACGCTTCTCAGGTTCCTACGTGAGCTGACGATCCCTTTTCAAGGTCCCTGCTGCCAGCAGTTCAAGGAGGGCAAACCTCTTGGCACCACTAGGGGCGTTACACTCCTGGGGTTGGGTACCCACTCCTTGGGAACTCCCTGAAGCATCCTTGACGTTCCCGGTGAGCGAGGGAACATGTCTTGGTAGTGGCTGCTGCTCCAGCCATTATTCATCGTTGTAGAACTTCCCCCATCCACATGTTGTGGCATCATCCTAAATCGACGTCTGACTTGAGTCTGCAGGTACCCACTAGATACGTAGAGCATCACTCCAATCACCCAGTGCCCAAGGGCGCAGAGCGGGTCGCTGACAGGCTGGCCCTTGCGACATCAGTGCGCCAGGCGTGACGCGACACGAGGAAGAAGAAGGGATAGAGTCAAAAGGCTCTATTACCCCTCTGCACGCGTTCCAGACCCAAGGATAGTGGGGTCCTTTTCACTTATTTCTAAGTTGGGTCCTAGTAAGTCAAATAAAAAGTCTTAATGTTGATGTGTCAACACCCCATTGGCCCAAATATCTTTTATTCGCAAAAACTACAGAAATTGCTAGGAAACTCGGATGAAACAATGCAATATATGAATTTTGATTAAAGCCTAAATACATTTACGATTCCAAAAGTACCTTAAGTCAACCCTATTTATGCATTAAACTATGTTGAAACCCTAATTATGTTTGAAAATCGGATTTAAGATATTAAATAGGTTATTTTGAGTTATAATAACCTGTTGAGAGAAAAAGTGAGGTTTGAATCTGATTTAGATAATGTTTGGATTGTTTTAGGGTTTTAATCCATGAATTTATGATAATGTATATAGAAACCCTAATCTAGGGTAAAGAAGGTAATTAACTTGAATAATTTGAATTATTTGGAAATATGTTGATTCTAAGCCTGTTAGGAGGAATATGACAAGTTGATTAGGGTCTATGCGTAGTTTTTCTTATTTAGGGTTTGTAGTGTTAAAAGTGATAGCAAAACCCTAATTACAAGTGAAACCCTAAAAAGAAGTAGAAACCCTAAGGAGAAAGTTAGATTGGATAGATATTAATAACATGAGTAGTAAAAGGAAATTGTATGCTTATTTAAGGATCTTATTGTGTGCTTACTTGTTTGCTTGGATTTCTACTTGGTTGATTCTATCCCAAATCAACAGTACATGTATGTGGTTATTTATGAGTAATCGATTTAGTTTCACGTAGTTTTCTTGAATGATTGATCGAATTGCATGCACCCTAACTGTTGGATGTTCATTTATGCAAATCTTTAAAGTCACTATGATTATCACAATTAATTATAAGTGTGCATTTTTGCACCTACATGCCAACCTGATATATGATGCCTAACCAAGCCCTGGAGGGAAGGTCTGTCATGACAGTCGATAAAACCGATACACAAATCATTACAATTAAGCGCAATTAAACATTAGCAGCGGATTACTGAAAATCACTAAAAATTTAAAAACATTTACAAAGAGATCCATTTCTAGGAAATTCTTATAACAAGAACCAAAATAATATATATACATTCTGGTCCGCCAAGTACATACCATGTACCTTCTGTTCTCGAGGATTACATACAACAGTTGCTCTATCAAATCTACACATAAGCAACATAAAACCTCGAGGCATTCAATGCCAAAATCTCATATTGATCATAAAAGCACTAACTGCTAACTCCAAGGACCTAAGAGTACATAGACGACTCATAGGACTCATAACTACAAGACACGACAGTCAGTATCTCCACCTGAGATATCATTGTTGTCCCTGATGTTGCTGTCCTTCCCCTGGTGTATAGTTCCTACCTCCTCGTTTGCATCCACCTAAAAATGTTGGTGATCAACGGAGTGAGACCCATGTCCCAGCGAGAGATATAACTCTCCGCCATAAATATTATTATTGCAGATAAATAGTAATAAACTGAACAGAGGAATCTCTATTGAACAACAAGATTTAACCATTATTAAGCAGAATAGAGCAATATCATCTTTTAAAGCATTACAACTATAAATGATAAAGCAGTAAATCATCTATTCATTTTAATAAGGAATATGAAGAACATGTATAATATCTATCCATTTAGGATACAATAAGCAATGTAACATCAACCAATGATTTCCGTATTTCATCCATACGTAAATACGCTACATGGTTGATTACATTTTACAAGCATACTTATGCCCTGAGGAAGTGAGTTGTACCGCTCAAATCCAACCTTCAGTTACAAAACCCAAAGATGGTGCCAAAGTAGATCAAAGGAAGAGTCAGACTCCTTGATCTCATCTGTCTCGGTCAGTGTGAGACCACAACAAGGACTGTAGTCTCTTGCTTAAGTGAGCTCAGTCACAGGGTTAGCTCCCATAGGCTACCCATTCTCTAGCCCGCCTTGGTACAAGTCCCGACACTAGTAAATCTGAGCCACGGGCCATATCACCATGCTCCCTGAGCCATGAACGCATTCATGCTCCATCACACTGAGCCATGGGCCTGCTCACCATGCTCTTAAACATATCTTGAGTCTACAACTAAAGTTGCACTCTAATGCTCCTATTTTTGGCTAGTAGAAACCCCATATATTCAACAATATACGCTCCGCATTAACCAACAGGAGAACCCATTTCACCATCATCAACTACTGACGATGATGGATCTATGGCTAGGGCTCTACATGATAAAATTCCACTTGATTATTTATGTACATTACCATATTCTTTTAGCATCAGTCAAGTTTTCAAACAAGAATTATTATGACAAATGCTACAAAGAAACAGTACTCCTATCAAGTACTTTTCAAAACTTTATAAAACATTGGGATCTCAATCCCTTGTCTCATTACAGGGAATTCACATCCCTCAACAACATCATCATCATGTTTGTTGGATCTGGGTATTCAAACCCTTAGTTCATCTCTGAACATGGTTACCACTATCAGGTAACTTTTACCACCAGGTCATCTGACCAAGGTATTCATGATACTTTTTACACAAGCATCTCACATAGTTCACCAGGCATATTCAACTTCTTGTCACCTCTCACTAGGCAACAAATAAAATAATGGCTCACAAGGCCCATTAACATCATAGTTCATACCTAGTTATACTCATCATCTCATGATACCTGCGTGGTTAGTATACTTGATAACAGCCATATCAATTACATATCAACATTATGCAATATAAAGATAACATCACTATTCCCTCATTAGGGTTAGGGTTTTCCATCTTTGTCAATTAGGGTTTCACATTACATCACCCAATATTAGGGTTCTACATAACATCACCCTATATTCGGATTTCTCATAACATCACCATGTATGAGGGTTTCACATAACATCACCCTATATTAGGGTTTCACATAACATCACCCTATATTAGGGTTTCACACAACATTACCCTATATTAGGGTTCCACATAACATCACCCTATATTAGGGTTTCTCCTAACATCACCCTATATTAGGGTTTCACATAACATCACCCTATATTAGGGTTTCTCATAACATCACCCTATATTAGGGTTTCACATAACATCACCCTATATTAGGGTTAGGGTTTCTCATTCTCCATTGATTAGGGTTTTATGATTACAACATTAATCCAAACCCTAAATCAGTGCTTCCACATATCTTGGAGCACAAAGCATTATTTAAGTATTAAATCATACTTATCATTGTTCCATGTACTAGGAACACACATCACAATCATTCCTTATTCAGTTGACTTAACCTTTCACTAAGTACATGCACCTATGCTTATCATAGTGCATTGAATTTATTACTTTCATAAGCATCGAATGATAATCACTCTAATTATACTAATCACCTAAGTACTTTAGAGGTACTTCCATTGAAATCAACCTTGAGATACTCTTCAACCACTTATGGGGTTATTAGTACTTACATGGTTTGAATCAATAGGACCTTCAAACAATTTAGACCAATTGAACTTTCAAACGGTTTCAGAACGTTTAGACCTTCAAATAGTTTGGTCCTAAACCCTCAAACAGTTTGGGACCATTTAGACCTTCAAACGGTCTTGGTCTAACCCTTCATATGGTTTGGGACCGTTTAGACCTTCAAACGGTCTTGGTGTAACCCTTCAAATAGTTTGGGACCTTTTAGACCTTCAAACAATCTTTGTCTAACCCTTCAAACGGTTTGGGACCGTTTAGACCTTCAAATGGTCTTGGTCTAAGCCTTCAAACGGTCTTGAGGTCACTTGACCTTCAAACGGTCTTGAGGTTACTTAACCTTCAAACGGTCTTGAGGTCAGTTGACCTTCAAACGGTCTTGAGATCACATGACCTTCAAACGGTTTGGGACCGTTTAGACCTTCAAACAGACTTGAACCTTTTTCTCATCAAACGGTTTTGAATCTGTTTAACCCTAAATGGGTTGAGACTGTTTGATCAATTCAGAGATGAAATCACTTGGACCTAAAATTAGGGTTTTGAACCCAATTGAGCTAGGGTTCTGAAATAAATTGAATTGGATTGTTTGAAGTTATTAGGTCATGAGACCAATTGATCCTTGAATCCATTGAAACCATTTGGTCTCCAACGGTTTGAAACCGTTTGACCTCTAACGGTTTTGAAACCATTTAGTTACCAAACGGTTTGAAACCGTTTGGTCTCTAACGGTTTGAAACCGTTTGACCAACCAAATTAAAACCATTTTCTTTTAATATTCTTGAGGTGTGTGCTAAGATGATGTCATCATCATCAAGCTTCAGACCTCCGAATTCTACAATCATATATATGATGAATTCAACAATTAATCAAGAAGAAAATAAAACATCAACATATGATGAGAAATTGAAATCAATAATAACATTGCTGGGTTCAAGTTATATAACCCGCCTTCAAAGTAGCTTCAAAGCATCAAGCTTCTCATCTCTAATGGTGAAAGAAGCTGCTTCAACTATCCAAGGTTCATTTCCAACTCTTTGGATGCAAAAGATAGCCAAGGTTGAGCATTGGATGGAAGAGAGAAGAAAATGAGTGTTGAATTCCGATTTCAACCATCAATTCAAGGTTGAAGATGATCATGGAGCTTACCTTCAGCTTGGGGAACGTTTTCCTCCTGATCCTAAGCTCCTTGGTAATTGGCTAAAGCAAGGGAAGAAAGTGGTTTGCAAAAATAGCCTTTCAAGTAAGGAGAAAATTGAGTACATATAATTGATTTTCTAGGAGAGAGAAAGTAGGGGAAAATTCATCCACTTTCTTGCCACATGCTCCCTACCTTCCTTGACTCCAAAGCCATCTTCTGTTTCCCTCAATTTCCTTTTGTTTATCCTTGAATTAAAAGCAACCACTTAAGGACCTTAATCATTATAATACTATAATCTATTTTTAGTGAACATTAGTTTTTAATTAACAAATGTGAGTGGATTTCTTCACCTACTTAGGATATTTTGGTGCCAATCAAAACATTTAGACGTCCTCCCACTATAGGATTTCGACCACAGCCTTTTTAGTTGATGGGCACTTCAGTTAATATATTTATTTTTGCTACAAAAAATAGGGTTTCAATTCTACTTAAATCTTGATTATTTTATTATCAAGATTATCATTCCTCAAAAATAGTTCAAACAAGACGCCCCTTTCTTTTATTTTCTCTAAATGATACCAATAAATAGTAAGGACATAATATAGGTGGTATTTTACATATCCAACCCTAGGTTTTGGGGTAAATTACACCCAAAACTAGCATTCAATACACAAGCATTACTCAAACAAGCTCATTTTTGGAGCTTAGGCTTCCACAAGCCATACCTATGCATCATTCTCATTCTTATGATGCTATAACACTTGAGGAACATTTATCATGTAACATTTGCAAGGTAACCCCTTAAATTGGGTAAATTGCACTTTAGTCAAAAATAGGTAAAAGTTTGTTTCAACATTATTCAAATAGGACCAAAATTGAAACATAAGCTCTCCTTTAGTCTTAATTACCTTTCAAAAGATAAAGAAAAGAATATAAAAGACTTACTTAAGCAAAACCTCTAGGGTTAAGACATAACCCATGTCAAGGATGTTACAATTATCCACCACTAACAGGGATTTCATCCCCAAAATCATCAAGAGAAAAGAGAAGGGTACTTCCTTCTCATCTCTTCCTCCAGCTCCTACGTAGATTCTTCAACTCCACGATGATGCCAAAGAACTTTTACAAGAACTATGTATTTCTTTTTCAACTTTTTGATTCTCCTGTCCAGAATCAACACTGGTCCTTCTACATAGGATATATCTTCATTTAACTCTACCTCCACAGGTTGCAAAACTAACTTTGTGTCAGGGTGACACTTTCTCAGCATGAATATATGGAATACTGGATGCAATCTGTGTAGTTCAGGTGGCAACTCCAACTTATATGCTACCTTTACAAACCGTTCAATGATTGGATAAGGCCCCATAAAACTAGGAGCTAACTTACCCCTCTTCCCAAATCTAAGATTACGTTTTCAAGGTGAGACTTTGAGATATACTATGTCTCCAACTTGGAATTCTAAAAGTCTTCTCCGTTTATCAGCGTATGACTTCTATCTATCATGTGTAGCCTTCAACTATTTTTGTATTACTTTAATCTTTTCAGGTGTCTGTTGCACTAACTCAAGACCCAAGAGTTGGTATTCTCCTGTTTCATACCAGCAGAATGGAGATCTACAACGTCTACCATATAATGCTTCATATGGTGCCATATCAATATTCTGCTGATAACTATTGTTGTAAGAGAATTCTATTAAGCTCAAGTGTATTTCCCAACTTCCTACAAATTGAAGGACACATGCCCTAAGCAAATCCTCCAAAGTTTGTATAGTCCTCTCAGATTTTCCATCTATATGTGAGTGAAAGGTGGTACTAAACCTTAACTGCGTACCCAAAGCATTATGTAGTCGTTCCAAAAAATGACTCGTGAACTAGGGACCTCTATCTGAAACAACTGTAGGTGGAACCCCGTGTAAACGCACTCTCTCATCTATATAGATCTGTGCAAGTTTCTCAGTATTACAAGTTTTTTTGACAGGAAGAAGATGTGCTGACTTAGTCAACCTATCAACTATCACCTAAATGGAATCATGGCTTCTGGTTGTCCTTGGCCAACCAACCACAAAGTCATTGGTCACGTGATCCCATTTCCATTGTGGTATAGGTAAGGGTTTTGTTGTTCCTGCGGGCTTCTGATGTTCAGCTTTAACCTACTGACAGACTGGACACCGCATGACAAACTCAGCTACATCTTTCTTCAAACTAGGCCACCAATACATATCTTTTAAGTTATGATAAATTTTGGTGCTCCCTGGATGCATTTCATACATAGATGAATGAGCTTCCTCCATGACTAACTTCCTTAAGTCATTGGCATTAGGTACTACCATCCTATCATAGTAACAGACTACCTCATCATCTGACTCATGAAAACCATCCCGTTTATCACTACCATACTCTGATCTGATCTGCTGAATCATAGTATCAGCCTATTGTGCCTCTTTGATCTGTTGTTTCAGAGTAGGTTTTATGTACATCTCAGCTAATAGTCCAGCTAACAAGGATACTTTACGTTGTACATTGTTTTGCCTCAAAGAGACAAGCATGTCTCATTTAAAGCACACTAAAGAGTTCAACTGTGCTTTGTCTATGATTAGTGAAGATGATTTTCTACTTAGTGCATCAACCACTACATTAGCCTTTCTTGGATGATAATCAATTGTACAATCGTAGTCCTTGATTAACTCCATCCAGCGGCGTTGTCCCATGTTCAATTCATGCTGTGAAAAGATGTATTTTAGGTTCTTATGGTCTGTGAAAATCTGGAATGTCTCTCCATAGAGATAATGTCTCCAGATCTTCAATGCATGAACCACTACAGCCAATTCTAGATCATGCATCAGATAATTTTCCTCATGTTTCTTAAGTTGTCGAGAAGCAAAAGAAATCACTTGTTTATCCTGCATCAACACACATCCGAGACCATTCTTAGAAGCATCACAGAAAACAATATACCTCTTTCCCTACTCAGGTAACACTAACACAGGCGCACTTGTTAACCTTTCATTCAACAACTGGAAAGATTGTTGACACTTGTCATCCCAAATAAAAGGAACCTCCTTCCTGGTCAACTTGGTTAGGGGTAATGCTACAGAACTGAAGTTCTTAATGAACTTCGTATAGTAGCCTTCCAGTCTTAGAAAACTGCGTATCTCTGTTGGTGTCTTTGGTTGTTCCCACTTCAAGACAGATGCCACCTTTTTAGGATCAACACGGATACCTGAGGAAGATATTACGTGTCCTAGGAAATACACTTCTGATAACCAGAATTCACACTTGCTAAACTTAGCGTATAGCTTGTGCTCTCTCAGTAAAGTCAGAGCCTGACGATGGTGTTGCTCATGCTGTCGAGCATCTCTACTATAAATCAGGATGTCATCTATAAAGAATAGTATGAATTGATCAAGGAATGGTCGGAAGATTATGTTCATGAGTTCCATGAATGCAGCAGGTGCATTAGTTAGTCCAAACAACATAACTACAAACTCATAATGACCATACCTTTTCCTAAAGGCTGACTTAGGTATGTCACTCTCCTTGATGTGTAACTGATGGTATCCTGACCTCAGATCTATTTTAGAGAATATAGTTGCACCACACAACTGGTCAAACAAGTCATCTATCCTTACCAGAGGATCTTTGTTCTTTATGGTTACTTTGTTTAGCTATCTATAGTCGATGCATAATCGCATAGACCCATCTTTCTTTTTAAAGAAAAGAACCGGAGCACCCCATGGTGAAGTACTCGGTCCAATAAAACCCTTTTCAAGCAATCCCTATAATTGTTTGTTGAGTTCTTCCATCTCAGCAGGTGCCATTCTATAAGATGTTTTCGCTATTAGTTGTGTACCCAGAATGAGATTAATCTTGAAATAAATCTCTAGGGGTGGAGGAACATCTGGAAGTTCCTCAGGAAACACATCCTCAAATTACCTAACAATCGGAACTTCAGACATACTCAAACTCTCTGCCCTGATATCTACCACATGTACCAAGAATGTGAAACATTCTTGTCTCATCAACTTCTCAGCTACCATAGCCGACACTAGACAGGTTGGAAGAATCTTTCTGTCCCCCTGAAAGATCCATGTATCACCTTTTCTGAGAACATAGCCTGCTTGGAACCACAATCCAAGACAACCTTATACTTTAATAGGGTGTCCATCCCAAGGATTATGTCGATCCCATGCATCTCAAGTGGTATAAGATCCAAAAAAATGCTATGTTCGGAAAAAGAAAGAACACAGGGAGAACATACCTCCTGCAACACTGCAAATCCAACTAATGGAGTTTCTAATAACAAGTTATTTGCTCTATGAATGACAGTCGTATTGTAGTCATGAATCACTTCTCGAGTGATAAAGGAATGTGTAGCACCCAGATCAATCAAAGCAGATACAAAGTAGGATGAAGACATATTAGAATGAAATAATTCCATCTGACCTATCATGACTCGGGGGTTGACCACTTCTTCCGACTGATTCATAGCATAGAATCTTGCCGTTGTTGGTTGTTGACCACTCGTCCTGTTGTTGGGTGCAGATGAACCAACTTGGGACGCATTTCCACGTCCTCAAGTGCCACTGCTAAACTTTTCCTTCTGAGAGCCTTGTTGACTTTGCCTCGGTGGTTGGGTTATACTCACGTCTCTAACTAGACAATCTTTCATCAGATGTCCCATCTTCCCACATTTATAATAGACTTTGTTCTCCCACTGTGGTCTAGATGGTCCTGTTACTGACATTGATGTTGAGTTGTGAGCTCCCTCTGGGGGTAAACTATGGCCCCTACCCTTGTTAGATGTCCATTGTGTCTGGGTATTAAACCTCAGTGGTGTTGTTGGTGCAGAAAACCTTGGTTTCTTAAAACTTTCAGACCTCTGTCCTTGGAATTGGGTATATACTTTCTTATTGTTGGCCTGACGCTTCTCAGTCACGGACCTTTCTATCCGCCTAACTGACTCCACAAAGGTGGCAAACCTCTCTCTATTCTCTAGAGTAGATATTGGTCTGGTTAAATCAACGTTCAAACCCTTCTCAAAATGTTGAATCCTCTCCTCATCTGTAGAAGCCATGTGTCCATAAACATAGCTTCATACACAATAATGTTCATTGGTCCTTACCTTATCCGCTCAAACTGAAAGATTTTCTCGTCCAGGTAAGTCTTCAGAAAATATCTACTAATGTATTCACGTCAGAATTCTTCCCATCCGACTTCAACACCTGGCCTTTTGCCTTCTTCTATGGCCCACCAATTGCCAGCACTCCCCTTCAATAGGTAGACTACATGCCTAACCTTCTCAGCTTCTGGGATATTAAGAATCCTGAAGGCCTTTTCTAGCTCAGTCAGCCATGAATATGCGTCTGTTGGGTCAGCTATACCAGCATATTCAGTGGCTCCTACCCGGTGAAGCCATTCAAAAGTCTTGCCAGCTCCATGTCCCTCATTGTGAGTCGGTGCCCTAGGTGTAGGTGGTGGCATTTTATTCTCCATATGTGTCATAGTCACCATGAACTACCCAAACAGAGCATGGAAAGTTGGGTTTTCTAGTGTAGCTTGGTCGAGTTGGGGATGTTCAGGTACTAGTTCTTCTCGATCTTGATCCCTTGCACCTCCTCCTAGTGTAGCAACACTGCTTTCAGTAGCATGTTCTTCATGTGATCTATCCATCTTCAAGCTTTACTTCTTCTCCTGAGAGTAGAAGTCACTATCAGTTAAATTGGAAGACACTAGAACAGACTCAACGACCTTAATCCTATGTCTCTACAGACTTAGTGAACCATAAGCTCTGATACCAAAAACTTGTCACGACAGTCGACAAAACTGATAAACAAATCATTATAATTAAGCGGAATTAAACATTAGCAGTGGATTACTAAAAATCACTAAAAATTGAAAACCATTTACACAGAGATCCATTTCCAGGAAACTCTTATAACAAGAACCAAAATAATATATATACATTTTGGTCCACCAAGTACATACCATGTACCTTCTCTTCTTGAGGATTACATACAACAATTTCTCTGTCAAATCTACACATAAGCAACATAAAACCTCGAGGCATTCAATGCCAAAATCCTATATCGATCATAAAAGCACTAACTACTAACTCCAAGGACCTGAGAGTACATAGACGACTCATAGGACTCATAACCACAAGACATGACAATCAATATCTCCACCTGAGATATCATTGTTATCCATGTTGTTGTTGTCCTTCCCCTGGTGTATGGTTCCGGCCTCCTCATCCGCGTCCACCTAAAAATGTTGGTGATCAACGAAGTGAGACCCATGTCCCAGCGAGAGATATAACTCTCCGCCACAAATATTATTATTACAGATAAACAGTATTCAACTAAACAGAAGAAATCTCTATTGAACAACATGATTTAATCATTATTAAGTAGAATAGAGCAATATCATCTTTTAAAGCATTACAACTATAAATGATAAAGCAGTAAATAATCTATTCATTTAATAAGGAATATGAAGAGCATGTATAATATCTATCCATTTAGGATACAATAAGCAATGTAACATCAACCAATGATTTCCGTATTTCATCCTTAAGCAAGTACACTACATGGCTGATTACATTTTATAAGCATACTTATGCCCTGAGGAAGTGAGTTGTACTGCTCAAATCCAACCTTCAGTTACGAAACCCAAAATTGGTGCCATACAAGATCAAAGGAAGAGTCAGACTCCTCGATCTCATTTGTCTTAGTCAGTGCGAGACCACAAGTAGGACCGCAGTCTCTTTCTTAAGTGACCTCAGTGACAGGGTTAGCTCCCATAGGCTACCCATTCTCTATCCCGCCTTGGTACAAGTCCCAGCGCTAGTAAATCTGAGCCACATGCCAATTCACCGTGCTCCCTGAGCCATGAATGCATTCATGCTCCATCACACTAAGCCATGGGCCTGTTCACCATGCTCTTAAACATATCTTGAGTCTACAACCGAAGTTGCACTCTAATCCTCTTATTTTCGGCTAGGAGAAACCCCACATATTCAACAATATACGCTCTAGATTAACTAGCAGGAGAACCCGTTTCACCATCACCAGCTACTGACGATGATGGATCTATGGCCAGGGCTCTACATGATAAAATTACACTTGATTATTTATGTACATTACCATATTCTTTTAGCATCAGTCAAGTTTTCAAACAAAAATTATTATGACAAATGCTACAAAGAAACAATACTCCTATCAAGTAATTTTCAAAACTTTATAAAACAATGGGATCTCAACCCCTTGTCTCGTTACTGGGAATTCACATCCCTCAACAACATCATCATCATGTTTGCTGGATCTGGGTATTCAAACCCTTAGTTCATATATCACTATCAGGTAACTATTACCTCCAGGTCATCTGACCAAGGTATTCATGATACTTGTTACACAAGCATCTCACATAGCTCACCAGGCATATTCAACTTCTTGTCACCTCTCACTAGGCAACAAATAAAATAATGGCTCACAAGGCCCATTAACATCATATCTAATACCTGGTTATACTCATCATCTCATGATACTTTCATGGCTAGTATACTTGATAACAACCACATCAATTACATATCAACATTATGCAATACAAAGATAACATCACTATTCCCTCATTAGGGTTAGAGTTTTCCATCTTTGTCAATTAGGGTTTCACATAACATCACCCTATATTAGGGTTCCGCATAACATTACCCTATATTAGGATTTCTGATAACATCACCCTATATTAGGGTTTCACATAACATCACCCTATATCAGGGTTTCACATAACATCACCCTATACTAGGGTTTCACATAACATTACCCTATATTAGGGTTCCACATAACATCACCCTATATTAGGGTTTCTCCTAACATCACCCTATATTAGGGTTCTGCATAACATCACCCTATATTAGGGTTTCTCATAACATCACCCTATATTAGGGTTTCACATAAGATCACCCTATATTAGGGTTTCTCATAACATCACCCTATATTAGGGTTTCACATAACATCACCCTATATTAGGTTTAGGGTTTCTCATTCTCCATTGATTAGGGTTTTATGATTACCTAATTAATCCCCCTAAATCAGTGCTTCCACATATCTTGGAGAACAATGCATTATTTAAGTATTAAATCATACTTATGATTGTTGCATGTACTAGAAACACACATCACCATCATACCTTATTCAGTTGACTTAACCTTTCACTAAGTGCATGCACCTATGCTTATCATAGTGTATTGAATTTATTACTTTCATAAGCATCGAATGATAATCACTCTAATTATACTAATTACCTAAGTACTTTATAGGTACATCCGTTGAAATCAACCTCGAGATACTCTTCAAACACTTATGGGGTTATTAGTACTTACATGGTTTGAATCAATAGGACCTTGAAACGGTTTAGACCAATTGAACCTTCAATCGGTTTAGACCAATTGAACCTTCAAACAGTTTAGACCAATTGAACCTTCAAACGGTTTGAGACTGTTTAGACCTTCAAACGGTCTAGTCCTAAACCTTCAAACGGTTTGGGACTGTTTAGACCTTCAAACGGTCTTGGTCTAACCCTTCATATGGTTTGGGACCATTTATACCTTCAAACGGTCTTGGTGTAACCATTCAAATGGTTTGGGACTGTTTAGACCATCAAACGGTCTTGGTCTTACCCTTCAAATGGTTTGGGACCGTTTAGACCTTCAAACGGTCTTTGTCTAACCCTTCAAACATTTTAGGACCGTTTAGACCTTCAAACGGTCTTGGTCTAACCCTTCAAATGGTCTTGAGGTCACTTGACATTCAAACGGTCTAGAGGTCACTTGACCTTCAAACGGTCTTGAGGTCACTTGAGCTTCAAATGGTCTTGAGGTCACTTGACCTTCAAACGGTCTTGAGGTCACTTGACCTTCAAACAGTTTGGGACCGTTTAGACCTTCAAACGGTCTTGAACCTTTTGCTCATCAAATGGTTTTGAAACTGTTTAACCCTAAATGGTTTGAGACTGTTTGATCAATTCAGAGATGAAATCACTTGGACCTAAATTAGGGTTTTGAACCCAATTGAGCTAGGGTTCCGAAATCAATTGAATTTGATTGTTTGAAGTTATTAGGTCCTGAGACCAATTGATCCTTGAATCCATTGAAACTGTTTGGTCTCTAATGGTTTGAAACCATTTGACCTCTAACGGTTTTGAAATTGTTTAGTCTCTAACGGTTTGAAACGGTTTGGTCTCTAACGGTTTGGAACTGTTTGACCAACCAAATTAAAACGATTTGCTTTTAATATTCTTGAGGTGTGTGCTATGATTATGTCATCATCATCATGCTTCAGACCTATGAATTCTACTGTCATATATATGATGAATTCAACAATGAATCAAGAAGAAAATAAAAGATCAACATATGATGAGAAATTGAAATCAATAATAACATTGACGGGTTCAAGTTATATAACCCGCCTTTAAAGTAGCTTCAAAGCTTCGAGCTTCTCGTCTCTAATGGTGAAAGATGATCCTTCAACTATCCAAGGTTCGTTTCCAACTCATTGGATGCAAAAGATAGCCAAGGTTGAGCATTGGATGGAAGAGAGAAGAAAATGAGTGTTGAATTCCGATTTCAACCATCAATCCAAGGTTGAAGATGATCATGGAGCTTACCTTCATCTTGGGGAACATTTTCCGCCTGCTCCTAAGCTCCTCAGTCATCGGCCAAAGCAAAGGAAGAAATTGGTTTGCAAAAATAGCCTTTCAAGTAAGGAGAAAATTGAGTACATATAATTGATTTTCTAGGAGAGAGAAAGTAGGGGAAAATTCATCCACTTTCTTGCCACATGCCCCCTCCCTTCCTTGCCTCCAAAGACATCTTCCTTTTCCCTCAATTTCCTTTCATTTATCCTTGAATTAAAAGCAACCACTTAATCACCTTAATCATTATAATACTATTATCCATTTTTAGTGGACATTACTTTTTAATTAACAAATGTGAGTGGATTTCTTCATCTAATTAGGATATTTCGGTGCCACTCAAAACATTTGGACATCCTCCCACTATAGGATTTCGACCACATCCTTTTTAGTTGATGGGAACTTCAATTAATATATTTAGTTTTGCTACAAAATAAATTAGGGTTTCATTTATGCTTAAATATTGATTATTTTATTATCAAGATTATCTTTCCTCAAAAATAGTTCAAACAAGACGCCCCTTTCTTTTTATTTTATCTAAATGATAGAAAGAAATAATAGGGACATAATAGAGGTGGTATTTTACATATCCAACCCTAGGTTTTGGGGTAAATTGCAAATTACACCCAAAACTAGCATTCAATACACAAGCATTACTCAAACAAGCTCATTTTGGAACATAGGCTTCCACAAGCAATACCTCAGAATCATTCTCATTCTTATGATGCTATAACAATTGAGGAACATTTATCATGTAAAATTTGCAAGGTGACCCCTTAAATTGGGTAAATTGCACTTTAGTCCAAAATAGGTAAAATATTATTTCAACATTATTCAAATAGGTCCAAAATTGAAGCATAAGATCTCCTTTAGTCTTAATCACTATTCAAAAGATAAAGATAAGAATCTAAATGACGTAGTTAACAAAAACTTCTAGGGTTAAGACATAACCCAGGTCAGGGATGTTACAAGGTCAATTAGGTCAAGCCCAAGAGGGAAGACCATTGGGCACTTTGAGAGGTGACCCCTGGCACCAAGCTCAGGATGGAGAAGGTGGCCTTATGTTTCTTGCATGACTATTGGGCACCATGAGCGGTGACCCCAAGAACCAAACTCAGGATGGAGAAGGTGGCCTTATGTCTCTTGCAAAGGAAAAACACTAGAGAGGGTATTCCAGGGTTAGGGCAAAAGCAGTGGATAATGTCACATTAAAAATGTAACTTGGATTGTTAAATAACTTAACTGTGATATTTAGGTTGTTAGCAATATTTGTGAAATTTTGGTTGTCCCCACATGCCGGCATATTCATTTATGCCGACCGACATTTTGTTTGTTGGCGTTTTAGGTACAATATAAAAACAACAAACAATAAAGTGATATATTGTGAATATATGAATTAAAGTACAAGGAGGATTAGTTAGAATAGACTCCAGTTCTCGAGAGAAGTCTAGAAATCCAAGATTTTAAAAAGGTATGCAAAGTTTTATTTTATTCC
Organism: Alisma plantago-aquatica; assembly: GCA_963693085.1. Taxonomy (NCBI): domain Eukaryota; kingdom Viridiplantae; phylum Streptophyta; class Magnoliopsida; order Alismatales; family Alismataceae; genus Alisma; species Alisma plantago-aquatica. The sequence continues at coordinate 490,327,090 of OY856410.1, forward strand.
ATCTTTTCAGTATAGTTTTGGTAGAATTTAGTAAGTATATCGATTATTTGTCGAACCATTGATCTGTAAAATTGGGATAATCACTCTGACCTTTTGGTCTCCCTTAATTGGGGGTTACCGGGAGGTGGGGTCATTACATCCTTTGTTTTTGACATCCAGATTGAACTCGAGGCATGGAATGACATCCTCTTCAACATTCAATCCATGTTCCTTGAACTAGAGCAGACTGTCTAAGATGCATGTGAGTTCACATATCATATATTGAATGACATGAGTATGGTCATACAATTTTCAATCTCTCTTATAAAGGGGCCCTGGATATCATACTCCTTGTAGGAGGGACAAATCATGTCTCTATCACTCACATTCTATCCCCATGTGTCAAAGACACCCAACCATCACCTTTATAACAACCTATGTTTCAGGACTACGTTTGATGATGTCAAAGTGTTCCCAACGACATGTGACGAGTCCAGTGATTTTAGGTTTAAGAACCACAATCACCACCATCACTAGAGAGTTCATTGTGACTACAATTATATGGTATCCATTTATCACTCTCAAGGTGGGTTTGTCTGATATACTGTTCTCTAACATATATATGTGTGTTTCACTTGATATCATTTATCATGACTAATGAAACTCTGTCATCAGTCAACAAACACTCTAGTCTTATGTATTACTATTGTATATTTTGCTTCCATAGTAATATCCAACTAGGGACATAACAAAAATGTATGTACTATTATCATACATATGGTCTCATTGTTCAAGTCTTCAACCTGAAGACATATGTCTTCGAGTCACATCATTCTTTAGATACTATCATGTATGTGTCATCATCTCGTGAGTGAGACTAACATAATAGATGAAATTACCTTTATCATTATCAAATCAAGTATCATTAGCCTCATTGCAATCATCATATGATTGACTCTCTAGGCATACTATACCAACAGACTCCCACTTGCACTTAGAGCCAATCACCCACAAATCATATTCCAAGTGATCTTAACATGTCCATCATGATTTTTCTGCACAAGTATTTTTATAGCGGGTAAGCAACATTTAATTCAAGTCAGTATATTGCATGTTTGGCATCCCCTAACTATACAACAACTCGTATGAGATGGAAGTGAGGTTGTATGCTATCTGAAATTCCTTTGCCTAACCAGTATCTCCATTGTTGTCACAATATTACTACTGAGTCACCAATGGTCGGAACCTCCCTTAAGTTCATCCATATGAACTTCTAGATGCATACATTATCCATTACAGTGTTCATAAAACTAAGTTACTCGACTTCTTATTGTAGAATTAATCAATTGTTTTATGTTGGAACATTTCCAACTAACAATTGTTATTCCATGTCAAAACACAATTTTGTCATTTTGGAAGCTTGCATCAGTGTAACTCTTTACACCCAACTGTTCCTTATTGCCATAATTAAATAACTAATCCTTTTAGTACTTCATAAGTGCACAAAGATGCCTTTCATGGTATTCCAGTAACTCTCACCGGAGTTCAATTGATATACATTCGTCATGTCCAGTACATATGAGATAACTAGATATATATATCATCTTGTCATATTAGATGATGATTTCATATCTTCTTCTCATTTCTAATACATACAAGATGATGAGTTCCTATATTCTTGTCATGTCCAATACATACAAGATAATTAGTTCATATTTCGTGTCATGTCCAATACATACAAGATAACAAGATGAGTTCATACGTGATAGATCCAATTGTGAATGCATATGGCATCTATATATGTGTTCCTTATTCTTCATAAGAATTTGGACACTTGGCTTTTGAGAGACTAACTCCATAGAACATGGACAAGTTTTCTCTCACGATGCTGAACTCATTCAACATCTAGACAAAGTATGTTCTCTTTCCTAGGACAAGAAGCCCTCTTGATCTATTTCTATAGATTTTGATTCCTATCACATTGGATGCTTCTCTAAAAACCTTATAGAATGCACTTTGTTGCCATATTATGCAGTATAAGGATGATACTACCCATCAATATGTGGAATATATATATGCTCCCACTAAATTCTTATAATCACACATTGCATCTTCATTCTGATTCAAGTCAAACTCTTTGACTATCTTGTCAAATTGAAGATCCAGTTCTAAGGTACTTTCTTCAATCCAACGATTGATCTATGCAACTTTATAGACTTTATTTGCATTATTGGATTTATAAAATCTTTAGGTTGTGTTACATACACATCCTTCACAATATTCCATTTAAGGAATGTGTTTTTAACATCCATATGCCAAATCTCATTGTCATATTAAGCTATAATGGAAAACATTATCCAGATGGATTTATCCATGGTAACTGCTGAAAAGATTTCACCATGTTCAACACCTTGAACTTGTTAGATCTCTTTTCAACCAACTTACCGTCCATGTCAGCCTTCTTCTAGAAGACCCAAAATTACCCTATGGGTTTTTGCCCCTTCAGGTGGATCAACCAAGGTCATACTTTGTTGATGTACAAGGAGTCCATCTTGGATTTCATGGCTTCAAGCTATATCTTAGTTTCTGTCTCTCATTAGCTTCTAGGTAGACTGCGGACTCATCATATGATCAACTCACCACCTTCTTTTTTTTTGAGAAATCCAAACATCTTCATTACTAAAAAGCCATATGGCATCTACACATGGGAAAAGAGATACTGGAAGTACATACAACCACCAAGAACAGGGCTATCAGATCACCAAAACTCATATTGAAAAGATAATAAAAAGCTTCTGTATTGATCTCTTTTCCACAAGGATGACATAAGTAGCTTTTCATAAGAGATTCCTTCAACCTGAGCATAGATCGGTGGTGATAAACCTGCAAATGAAATATATGCAGACCAGTATTTTCTGCCACAAGCAGAGCCATAGACTCAGTAGTGAATCCGAACAGAACAAAAATGAGGCCAGCAAGAGCAAAGACTCGTAGATCCCAAATAGAGAGAGCAACAATGATGACAAGCAGCGACAACAACACCGACGAGTGGCGAGAAATGGGCAGAAGAACTTGCCGCAAAGCAGAATAAAAAAGAACGAAAAAGAAAACCTGAGAAACAGTAAAAGAGAGGGGACAGAAGACCTGAGCCATCCTGATCATCTCCCACTGGGGCTCCCGGTGAGTACCGGACTCACAGAGGAACAACAAAGCCACTCCAGTTGCCCACTGCCATGAAAAGTCCGCACCCAGCCAGGATCCAGCGCATAGGCTCCCCGTACCCGAAGGAGACAGCCAAGGAACCTGGCGGAGGTTGAAGCCCGTGCCAGAGGAGGACAACCCAGATGGGTCATGGGAAACCACAGAGGCTAGATAGATCTGAGATGGAGTCAGGAGGAGATCACCCGGGGGGAGACAGGATGGGTGTGCTAGCCATTACCCTCCCCCCCAGGAGGAGAAGACGAGCCCTAGGTCGATCGCCAGATTGCCAGAGTAGAGACGCACGCGGAGCGGCCGTCGTGTTTTCAAAAATATCAACTCACCACATTCTTATCTATAAGATATCACCATTAAAGGTCTAGGCGTGTTCTACCAGAACCATGAGTTCTATGTGTTACTTAAGGAACTTTGAGATTCCACAATATTTTTTTATTCTCTTTATTCCCAGTGTAAAGCATGTGCCCCAAAGGAAAATTGAAGTTTTATCTAGTAATCACACTCTGACGTATCAAGGTGTGATTCCTTCTTTCTGATACACTTCTCATGATACACTATCATTGTGGTTCAGAGGGAATCCATCATGATACATTATCATGATCTTCCAAAAGGTTCTCAAACTCTTGGTTCATAGGTTTTCCAAGTCGTTCATATCAAAATTTAATACTTATACCAAGTTTGTTATACTTCATTTATGATCTCCTTCAACACTTTAAGAGATTCATGTTTCTATTTTATTAAATACAAACTAACATATCCACTGAGGTCATCAGTAAATATATTGAAGTACTATTGATTACCTTTAACATTTATTCTGAAAGGTCTATATACATCAATATGTATAATCCTTAATAGAATAATTGCTCTCTCACTACATCTAGTGAAGAACATTTGTCATTTTGCACAATGAATGAGATTAGTATGTCTCTATTGGTTCTACAACTAAAAGAGTCTAGATATCCATCATATGGATTCCAAAAATGCAATTCCCATTTATGCGCTCTAGATGACATCACCACAAAAAATCTAGGCTTTATCGGCATAATATTCCATCATTTTATTATCGGGTGTCGGTAAAACAAACTAGTTTACCACTTTATCCAATAACTGCATCGACACTAATTTTTATCCTCTGAATCCACCTCTATTTGTCTGCCAAAAAAACATTGGCTTAATACTTCCTCATTTTCCTCCCACGCTACCCTATTTCCATTCTCTCCCATGACCTCCAATTGATATCGTCGACACTGTCCTATTCTTTCCCTTTACTCTAATCTCCAACAGTTCCCAGGCATGCCCAAATCCCGTTGCTTCCTCCTATCGAAAACACATGGCCACCTATTTTGGTCCGGATGAATGGATGTACAGGATGGTTAATGTCGCTCTACTACGCCGACAACAAAGTGAAATATTACAGTTATTTCATACAATCCTGACATCTTTCTTTACCAGAATCATGCTCTACCATAGTTGCTTCTTGCTTGACATAGTCGATGTACTAGAGATGCAAAAACCTCTTTATCCATCAATTCCGCATTTAGCGAGGTTAAAGTTTAGAATCGAGTTGAGGAGACAACAATGAGTACTATTTAGAATACCATACTTATTTTTCTTCTAAGTGCCATGATTTGACCTTTTTTGTAGGATAAACATTTTTCACTCATCTCTTCTTTATTCTAAATTTTATGCATTGTTTAGATCTTTGGTACACTCTGTTCATCATCTTGAATTTAAACCTCTTGTTTCCTTCTCCCAACATCTTAATGGATGAATCATGGTTGGGGATGGCTCCTCACAGTCCTAATCTTTTCACTCTTCTTCATAACGACCAACTTCAAATTGCTAAGGTATGTTAACTCTTTCATTGTTTTTGCCAATTCTGGGTGTAAAGGCTGCTTAGTACTATTGATTAGCATTTATTTAGGGGAGGAGATTCCCAATGTTTCTTATAGGAAATCATGTGGAGACATGTAGCCCTACCTTTACTGTTTGCAGTGATAGCAAATACAAACAAATTGTTACTACACAAAGGTTACGTCTTGCAATAAGCATTTAAAGTCAAAGAATACAAAAATGTAAAAATATAAAGCCAAAGAAGATAAAATTGGAAGGCTTCTTGATTGTATTCGGTAACATGCTTAATTGTAGATCTAAAATAGACACACAATTAGTTTAGTCATGATGGGAGTTCTATGATAGATAATCCAATTTGATACCCAAACAACAAAAGTATTTTTTGACCAAAACCAATAATATAATTATAGATGCTAGAATTTATGTATCCTCAATAGTGTGGTATCACTAAATTCATGAACAAAAAGCAACTGATATGAAATGGAAATAAGTAATAACAATGTATTGCAAGTGGTTGTATCATAACATTTAAATTGTAAATACATTTGAAGTAGCAAAGAAAATATCTACCATCTGGTTACTCCTTTAAAATTGGCATGTTAATATTTTAATGATTTCTTATGTTTGTAAGAGAATATTGGATGGATAATTATAATACGATTGATGTAAGTTAGTAACACTTCTAGTAGCTTTACACCATTTTGTCTTTTTCTACCATTATGATGAAAATAAAATGTGAAAATTATCATTTTTAAGGATGAGACTTCTTTTTTAGAATGACTACGATTAAATGAACAAACTTTTATAATTGGAATCATAACTAGTATTTAGAGATGATGGTGTATGCTTTACATCATATACTTGCCCAATTAGAACAATTTTCCATATAAATAACTTATATATATATATATATATATATATACATTATATAAATCCACTAATACACATGGGAAGTCAATGAGGCACATGCATCATAGAGTCATAGATGGGGGAATAGAAAGAGAACAATTCATAAAAAAAATTAACTTATATACACAAGCCAGGACGAAATTTGTGCCCCCTTAGCCCTATAAGGGTCGACTAGGCATGCTAGGTGGCCGACTAGTGACTCAATTGGCCAAGGCATGTAGCTAGTCATAGGCCATTTATAGGTGCTTGGCTAGGTGGTTCCATTAGGTCGACTAGCTGACTATTCAACGTGCTGTCGGTCACCTTGGCAAGTGTGGTACAAAGTTAATATGAATCCAAATTCTTTGGTTAAAGGTTGTTTATAAGTATGTATTTTTCCATTGACGAGACTTCTTTTTTATTCACATGACTAGTATATTGTATTTATTCTAATTATTTTATTCCTTAGTATGAGTTCAATATATGCACAAAAAGTTGAGATTCATTTGTCATTCAGTCATGGTTTACTTCACAAAGTAAAGTAGAGAAATATATTTCCCAAGAAAAGGAATGCATAAAAGATAGGGTTGAACTTTTTGCTTATCAACGTATGGTTGTTTTATATTATACATGTCAATGACATGATTGGGTACGTGACTAAAATTTATTTCGTTGAATCTACAATCCAAATAGGTTTTATATTCATTTTTCTGGGAATCTCATATGGGACTTTGTTGTCCGTGTTTCATCCTTTAGTTAAGTAACATATTATTTTTCAAAATTGATCTGGACTGACCGATCTGAACATTCAGATCGATAAACTGGTGGTTGTCCGGTCCAAAAGTTTAAAAAACTAGTTTATTTTTACATCATGCTGACTCATTTCCGCTCCAACATGTTCAACTACTCCAGTTGAACCCAGTTCAATCCAGTCTAAGTTAACACCGGTTTGATTCTTAAAATATTGATTTAACATATTGGCATAGTTAGTAATATGTGAAGACTCAGACAAAATCTAGGCATTTCACACTCCAAAAGCTTGCACTATCTCTATGATAAAGGTTATGTCTTTATTTAATAACAAATCAATATGTATGTATAATAACTTTATCGGGAAGCTGAAGATCATATCTGAATACCAATAATAAAGTTTTCATATCTCAATAATGACATACATATCATAGAAATTGAACATTGTCACTTGGATGTGATATCATAAATTTTATATTTATATGTGATTGCTAACTAGCTACCTAAGGCACATAAAATAGAGAGGTGGTCACTTCTTTGAATGGAGCAATGGAGAAATGGTTGGGATGAGTGCATATGCATCGATGCACAATCTTCATCAATATAATCTCTTAATTTTATTTGTAAACAAGAAAGTCCATTGTTAACACATTCTACTAGAATGAGTAGCAATGTATAGTGTTGTTGTAGGTTATAGTACTTGTTAGCATTGTGGTTGGGTGATTTTCTTAGTAGCAATTGTGGTATTATGTGAAACTTGTATCTCTACATGAAACATGCTAATGGACTAAAGAATACATAATTTAAAACAAGAAGAATGTGGATCTTCTGAATTAATGATCTACAGGAAATAGTTCTACTAGTTTTGTGCTTTACTATCGAGAAGTCTACCCATGTTTCTCCTCAGGTCAGGTAAATTAATGAGGATACAAATTTTGACTAGTAGCTAAATGTTCAATTTTAGTATGATTTGGATTTTCTAAAATTTTCTACAGTTTAAATTTAAATATCATTCAATCTTTGAATATATTACATATATAATTTTTTTGGATCTTCTAAATATATGATATTATTAATTGAAAGTAAATCATGTCTTCCAAGTTGCCAGTCTTCTCAGACTTTGATTTTTATCATTTGAACCATCATCTCATGGGTGTTGATTCGTAACTCTAATCACACAAGTAATACTCATAGTCTCAAAAATTCAACCATTATTAGCAAAACAAACTTTTGATTGCTTCAATTTCTCTCTCTGAAACCCAACCATTATTAGAAAAACAAACTTTTGATTTCTTTTCAATTATATCTTGGGTCGTAGGTTCCTATTGGGTTTAGATTCTATTTTAATTGTACACATTCATTATGTCCTAATTTTTAGCATCATTGATAATTCATATGTTTTGATCTTGAATTTGACTTGCAAAGTACATGAAGGTGATGATCAACAACTTATCATCTTGGCACCTAGAGAGATTTTCAACTAAAAATAATCACTCAATTTTAGGTGTTTCAACCTTATGGTCAAAGCGGTATGAAATCAATACAATCTGCTTCTAGTTCCTTTAAAATCCCCAATTGCACCTTGAGGCGTATGCCTCTATCTGGTATAGTGTGGCATGCTCCTCATTTTCTAAAAGGTGTAACAGGGTGGACTGCCTCAAGGCTTATGCCACACCGAGATAGAAAAAAATGCCTCAATATGCCTTGCACACTTTAAGACCTTGGTTGCACCCCATCATACAACAAAGGAGAACTTCATCCAATTAGAGATTTAACAAAATGCAGTGTGTGGCATGCGAGTTGATCTTATCATCTATAGATATTCACTAGGTGGATGAATGTTCTTGGGAAGAACAAATACATGCCAAGCTTTTTAAATTACATCCTAGGCTACACAATGACAAAAAACAAATCCACGATCCTCTTTCATTTTTCCCAGGAGATGCGACTAATGGCTGAGGGTATGCCGATATATGTCTAGGTATCTAGGAGGTACCCTTTTCCCAAGAGGAGCCTAGGTGCTTGGGTAGGAGCTGAGGTGTTTGTGGGTGCTTTTTCTAATTCTTATTTTTCACATATATAAAATAACATTTATATATATATATCTATATAATATTATATATATAGTCAAATAGATACATTATGTATTTCTAATGTTATATCTAAGTTGTAACAATTATATCAACCAAAATCACAACTGACATGACTTGTACTAGACCTAATTGGCCCTAATATGACCTTTCTTGATCAAAATTGCACTAATCTGACCTAAATCTAATTCTAATCTAATTTTCCATAGAAAAAACATCTTAGACCCAAACTTTGGCTAATTTACCCTATATTTACCTAAATGAGACCTAATTTGTCCAAATTAGACTAAATTTCCCTAAATCAGACATGTTCCCCCCTAATCAGACTTAATTTGCTCACATTTAACCTTATTTGGCTGAAATAATATTAGAATGTGTGGTATTTCACTGAAAACCAATTGGCAATGGGTGAAGGGACCACACACCTTATAAGCCCAAGACCATCCCTGAGCTCAATGGTGTGGGACTATACCAACATCCCCCCTCAAGTGCAACAACTTTTGTGTGCTTGCACTTGTCATTTTAGGTAGGGTGTGGTCCTCACGCTTGTCTCGTAGGGGCCACTCATATTAGAATGTGTGGTATTCAACCCAAAACCATTTGGCAATGGGTGAAGGGACCACACACTAATAAGCTTAGGGCCGTCCCTGAGCTCAGCGGTGTGGGACTAGTCCAACAAATTAAATTTGACCTTGTTTTGCATAAGGTGATCTAAAAAACCTTACCCCTAATTTATCATGTATTAACCTAAATGAGACCCAAGTTTTACAAAATTTTACCTAATTTCCCCAGTTGAAATGTATTTCCCTCAAATTAAACTTATTTTCCCCAAATCAGACCTAATTTCCCAAAATTTGATCTGACTTGGACTAAATTAGACCTAATTTTGTATAACATGACCTAAGCAGACCTTACTTCCCCAAATTTACCATATATAAAGTTAAATGTGACTCAATTTGGCCAAATCAGAACTAATTTCCTAAAATCAAACATATTCCCCCCCCCAAATCAAACATGTTTCTGCTAAATAAGGCTATTTTGTCAAAATTTGATCTTATTTGGCCTAAATCAAACCTATTTCAACCATGAAATGGCTCAAGCTTATCTAGTTTGACCAAATCCCGACCTTATTTCCTACTAATTCACCTTTAAATGGCTTAATTTGGGCCTAAAAGGCATTAAGTACACACTTAATAGACTTAATCGACTGGGCACCTTGTGTGAGGCGCCTTGCCTAGGGCACCTACGTGGACCTTGATAACTAAGGGTATGCCCCCCTTTTCTATAGTGAAGGTCCACAATCTTAGTATTTGAATGTCTGTATATTGATCTTTTGAGTAAGCATCTCATCCTTGTACAGAGGTATCCTCGTGTATAAGGATGAACATTCCTTATTTAAGAGCACCCAATCCTTGAATAAGTTCATCAACCTTTCTCAATGTATGTCCTTACCATTACAAATTAGAGATCTTTTATCAAGTTTTCCTAGTTGGAGACATTCTTCGTGCTAGATAAGAGTCTGTAACTGATCGATATCAAGTGGGACTTAGAGTTTTTGGTGCAATAATCTCTTGTTTATCTTTATTGTACTCTATGAAATCAATTTTAAGAGTGGATGCTAGGGTAGGCATGCTTTTTGCACTACAAAAATAGAACCAATAGTTGTAGAGGACCTGCTTTGATCAGAACCCAAAACTTAGCTACACACGCCACACTATCGGTGGGTGGAGGCTGGAGGGGAATCCTTCCCCCTAGGTGTTTGGATGGTATGGGTGATCATTCTAGATACAAATATCAACCTAGGAGATCTAACAGGCTTCAAGGATGAGATGATGGCATGGCTTTTGGGCACTGCCACTTTCACAAGTTCCATATTCATCCTTGTGGTAGATTACGATCAGAGATAGCTTGGATAAAAGATGATCTTTTGATCATGTGTCATGATAGTTGCACTAGTGAGGAATGATATAGTAAGAGTTTTTTGAGCCCAGGTAGATATGGTGTACAAAGAATTTCTTGAGCACTTGAGACGATGGATACATACTTCCTGGTGGTGTGGTATCTCGATCATTGATCTTTACTATGGGTGGTCTGTCCCCCTTGTCGTTGTAGAAAACATGTTGTTTGTTGATCTCTTTATAGGTGGACGCCTAAATTGATTGTGTATTTTTGTCCTAGAAATGATAATAGATAGCTTGGAGGGTTAGACTATTGTTGGAGATGATGATATATTTTCTTGACTGTAGATATGTTAATCATGACTTTCTCCAGGCACTTTGGTTGGTTGGGAGGATAGTGGTAGCTTTTTACTGAAGACAACACTACTCTCTGTGATTGGAATATAGACAGGAGAGGTTGGGGTTGAATGGGTTTATTGATTGTAAATAAATGGTGAAGCCAACGTAGGTTTTGGGTTTCTTGTTCATGTTACTCCTATGCTTCATTATCACAAAGTTTGATGGGAGGAGTTGGTGGAGGATGCATCTTGTGGGTGTTTGTCATTGTTTCTAGTTGAGGGTGACCCTTTCCCCTTTCCCTTTATTCCACTCTGATACTGGCTAAGTTAGATATAAAGCAGAGTGAGAATAATGGGGGATATGAGTTAACGATAAGGATAAAGAAAGAAGATTAGAAGATGAAAGGACAAAGGTGATGAGATTGGGTTTTTCTTGTTTAGGTTTTACCAGCCAATATCATATATTCACCTAAGCTTCTTTTACTTCTTTTTTTTGAGAAATATTTTAAGACCATACATAGGATTAATATTCAATCTTAATATGACCATTAGCACATGACACATACCAAATGATTCATGTTCATTGACCTTGTCATTTTTTTCCTTAACTTTATTTTCCTTTACTTTAAACCCTGATTGAAATAGCTTTTCATTCTGGTTTATACAATTTGACATAACCTTGGATGATCATACCATACTACATCGTGGTTTATGAAAATAAACAACAAAAATGACCAGAACATCAATTATCCTTGTGTTAGTAATGTCATTTCATAAATAAGGCAGCTGTTTGATATGGTTTGAGAAAGACCAAATAACTGAATAAGAATATGTGGTTGCAATTTTAGGAAATTCTCACAAGTATCATATTTATCACATCAATTCTACAAGTGTTGTATAGGATGCATTCTCTCAAGCTGGTATGGACTCAGAGATACCTCTGTGTTGCAAGGATTCCACATAAAATCTGAGCAAGTGCCTAATCTATCTAGCCTTTAGGCAGATCTGATTTTGTAAGCTTGTAGAATAAATGTGCTTGCAGTTAAGAATGTTGCATAAATATATGTGAATGAAGTACTATGTCACTATGGTTTTGTCATAAAGATCAGGACATAGAATTCTCTCCAACAAAAACCACCTTCATTGTGCCCTCCATAGGGCTGCTAATTCCTCACTATATATTGCAACCATCACATCAATTTTATCACTATTGCAAACCTTAATATGGTCCTAATTCTTGCATAGGGTTTTCTTGTGTTACAACTACATTGATAATTTCTTCTAGTAAATGATTGTACTAGTTTTGTTTTAGCATCATTCTTGTGTTCCCAAGCATGTTCATTTGCAATCATGAAATTATCAACATGTTTTCCTATAATAATATAAAAAATCTTCTAGAATCCAATAATAAATGAATCACCATGTACTTCACTTTGTATGCTCAAACAGACATACTTCTCTTTGCAAAGAAAGTGAATAAAGTAAAGGATTCAACTGTTATATATGGCCTAAAAAAGAAGATCACACGCTCTTAATGAGGTACATGCTATTTGTATTTATAAATTATCTATTTTGTTTGATTGACTTTGATAAACCTCAACCTTTTTGTGCTTTCTAATGTGGCTTTGGTTCTTAACGTATCATATTAGTATTGTAGAAGAGGATACATAGGTCAAGCAGCTGAAATTATTATAGTATCACATTGACTAGAACTGCTACACGTCTAGGAGATTCACTTTCTCATGTGTTTTTGGTTCTTAACTGTCTTATTATACTGCAGGAAGAGAATATCAAGATTAAAAATGCAAAATTAGCATGGTAACTCATTTTTTTAACTACATGAATATATATATATATATATATATATATATATATATATATATATATATATATATATATATATGTCCTCCAGGATAAATTAATTGTGATGACAGTTCTTCTGTGACAAGAAGAAATGGCTCTGATTTATCAAATAGTTAAAATTCATATGGGGGTATAAAGGTAGAGAAAGAATGTGTGAAATCTAAGTTACCAATGTGTTGTCGTTCGTCCTTTCTTATTACATAAATTGAAGTTTTCATCTTTCTTATAAAATTTGGTCTTCATTCTCTTGGACTGTAATAGCAATGTTCGTCAGATCACGGCTGGGAGGGTCGGGGGACACAACAAACTTCTAACTAGAACTAACAGCAAAATAGAGAACATCATCTTTACTTAAAGCGGGGACACACCACTATTTCATATTTGACTATGGTGCTTACCAAGATTTGAGTACAGCCCATTCAAGTACCCCATTGATTAGAACCAATACAGGTAAAGGGAACTCATGTGGGTGGTAACTAGTTATGAATTACATGCATCATTTAACTATTTCTTCTAATACATTAAGCCCATTGGTATATTATAACAAGAAAAGTGTTTATTAGTTGACCACCTTTGTAGGTTATATTTGAGGCGATGAGATTGCGAACAACAGTGAAGAACGCCTTGAGAAAAACAAATAATGACACTGTAATGAATTGTGAGTAGAAAATCTATTATTATGTATGGATTATATACTTTGTACCTTTCCAACTTGTTATTTCAAAAAGCCCTATGCTTACACCTGAGAGATGAAATCTAGAAAGAGTTGAAAGTAAGTTGCTACTGGTGATTTCTGCTGCTAAACAAGGAGTGATCCTCATACAACAAAGGTTGATTAAAGGGGTTCCAATGACTTCATCTATAAAAAGAAATCAAAGAAATATCCAGGGGACCAAGAAAGAATATAGGACGATGGACGTACAACACAATATGCAGCATGACATCAAAAGATGTGTATCTTTTTTGCTGTTGTGTGAATGTAAAGCCTTGTATGTGTGGAGCGGCAAACAATTTGTACAAAAACTATTCCAAAATGGAATAAAATGTTAACTTTATGAGTTCATTTATTGAATTTTGAAATTATATATATATATATATATATATATATATATAATGTGATAGTATATTTTCTAACACATGTAAAACTTTTTTTCAGTATGCTGAATTATACAAATATCATGTTTTGGTGTGTACATCTTGTTTCTGGCATCCATAAAGTGCCGAATTTGGGATAAATTTCCAGTGTGTATATTGTGCTGGTTTGCTATTGTTTCTGGCATCATGGAAAGTACTGGAAAACCTTTTGTGGCACATCTTTATACGGCACCGCTATGGCATTATATAAAATATTTAAAAAACACATTATCGTCATAGATTTGATCTCTTGATGGCATTTTTATCTTCCTGGAAAACTGGAATTTGTCATAGTGACATCACTATAGGAATTCAAGTTTGAGTTTTCATGTCATTCATTATATGTGTCACACACATTTGTCTCTTTAGCTATCAAGTATAGTTGATGAGACATAGTCATTGCCATCAAAGATCATTTCTTTGAAATGAAACATCAGTCCATTACACTCTTGTCCATACAATATGTATGACAATTTTATTGATGATAGATGTATAATAGCAATTCACTAATTCTATTATATGCCTATGATTCTCATATTGTCACTGTAATGGTAGCAACTCTTGCTCCACATAGTTTCTAGCTTATTTCTTCTTAGGTCCTGAAGTAGAGATCTCTATCTCTTTCATCTTCCTGAGATCCTCTATAAGGAGGTTATTTCCCTTTCCAACTTACCCCTCTCGATATCTTGAGTGTTGAAGACTTGGACCTAAGCTTGGCTTTAGAACACTTCTTGACCTTGCTTTAGTCTATGGACTCCACTCTACTGATCATTATCACAGGTTTTATCCTTTCTTCATTCATGCCTTGGCATCAACATGCCAAGCACTTCAGAATGTGGTTTGGCCAAGTTTCTCAACATTTGATAAAATTGCTATATGATTCAGACAACAATTTGTAGAATCATATGTTTGGCCAACTCTTGACCTATAAGAAGTCATAGTTAATTCACAATCATATTGAGCATATGAGATTATACTTGATCTCCATCTGTCTAATTATACCCAAACGTTGCTTTGAAGATATTATACCTTTCACACTTTACATGATTCTTAAGATGTATAACCATCTAAAGAATGTCCATGGTTCAATCTATTTATGCAACTCGTTGTTCATATAGTTCATCATAAGGTTCTTGATGTCTTAGGCATCATTGGAATACTTCATGTAAGCATCAAATTTTATCCATAGGCACACTTGGAGCGGTTCTACTGGCTCTGGTCTTTCAAGGGCTTTGGAGTTTACACTCGATACTGAGAACACTTCTCAAAGGTCCCAAACCAGATTTGAAGTTTATCCTATTTATGATCTGATCGCCACGATAATGTATTTGTATTTTTCATTTGGATTCTACAAAAGAATTTTTCAGGTTTTCACTACAATTTTTGATTTGTTTGATTTGATAAATTTGACAATATTAATTAGGTCTTTAATTAATTATCAGTCCCACTATTTTGTTCAAATTCATATCCCTTGTATCAATTTAGAAGATTGCAACGTACAACCTTCTAGTGGCCAAGATCCATATTTCATCAAATTATGAGTAAAGTTTGGCTGATCACCCACAACTTGATTATTTAGGTAGGCCATCATGCCAGTTGCATCATATGAAACTCTTAGATAGATGACATGCAGAAATCTTTGCCATGATCATCTGCATGTATGTGGAGCTTAGACTCTCTAAGAATCACCAGTTAAGTCTAACCCAAAATTTGACACGATAAACATTCACCCTGCTTTGGAAGAACCTACATGTCTACCATCACACTTCCACAAGATGGACCGTGTGCACCATGCTTTGGTGTAACCTACACTTGATCATTCAAGATTTTCATGGGTTCCACTTATGGAAGGCATCTTCGACTTTAATATTGAATTTAAGGGAGTTTATATAAGTACATATACATATCCAATCACCAATGTGACAAAGTTAGTTTTTACATATATATTATTTAGTTTCTCTTACAATTTTAATTATTCCAGTTATACCCTCAATCATCTCTCTCACTAATTTGATTAAATGGATTATCAATTTCACTTAAGATCATCCATAATGGTACATAAAGTCAATAATACAAGTATTATGACATTTAGTCAATTGACATAGTCAATAATCGAATTTTGACTCCAATATTGCACCATAGATACATCATAGCATTATAAAAATATGCCTAAAATCTCATTACAATCGGAATTACCAATTTAGAGTTATTCACATTTGAAATTTTGTGTATTATGTCACCAATCTAGTCAAGGACCTAGGTTTGCGATTTATTTAGCCTTTTATTTGTCACGCGGTCATTTCGACTGCTTTGGCACGGTCCATTCACTGGGATTTAATCTCAGCTGCCCGATTGGATGCCCGCTGATCCACTCTGGATCCAAGGGTGAGGACCCCGTCTTCTACCTCTGAAAGACTCGGTCCCCGCCAGTAGTTGAAACTGCGACTCCTCCAACAGCCCTCGCGCCCGAACCCCACCTCCTCCTCGCGAGATATTTGGAGGACGACTCCCTCTCACCAAGGTGAGCCCAACGGTGGTGACCACGTCACCTAACTCCCTCGGATCAGGGAGAACGATCCCCTGCTTTTCCGCACCTCTCTTTGGCGGCGGCAGCCAATATTAGGGCTTCCCCTTCTAGCGCCCCCACACCTATTTAAGGAGTCTAGTAGCTCCGCCACCTCCCTTTTAGTCACACAAACCTCTCAATTGCAACGGAGATCGCCTCTACCTCCATGACCTCAACCACCTCCAGCTCACCTGACTTCCACTTCTCCCTCCCTCTAGTGGTTCTCTCCGCTCAATCGAACGCAACCGCACCATCTAGGGATCTCGGCGAGACGACCGACACCTTCGGTTGGAGCCGCGAAGGTACAGAAGCCTGGGTTGACTAGCCGCCGCAGCTGAGCTCCAAAGCTCCACCGCCAGCGAGGTTGGAGCCATCCCAGAGCCGCGGGAAGATCGCAACAGCATCAGTAGACCGCCGTGAAGCTTTTGACTCCCTCAATCCAACCCCAGGGCAGGTAACTCTCAACTCCCCTCTTCGACCCTGTGTTAGCCTGTTTTGAACAGAATACAATGTCCAAACCATCTTTTCCGACGAGCTCGACCTCCCCACAACCATTGTGAGTCTGCGAACTCAACCTAATGGTCAGCATAGCCCAACTCATCCTAGGAATCACCTCCGATTGATCCAGCTCTCCCCCGATCCCTTGTTGCAGCCATGGCGTGAGCAGGGACATTCGGATGAGTGGTATCCCTTTCTCACCCTCACCCAGACACGAGCTCAACAGGAGAGAGTCAGGGGCATTCCTGACATTCACAGTGAGCCTGACCCCCCCTTTTGGACGAGCGCTTGCTCATGGGTCAGTGAGAGGGTCCGGTTGGTCGGATCCCTCGCATGATCTGCGAGCCAGAGCTCGCAAACCTTTTTTTATTTTGTTTAATTTCTTTAAAATTTCCTGATTGGTCAGATCTTAGGAAAACCCTAGAAAATGGTAAGATTATCAGAAAAAATCGAATAAATATACCATTTTCATCACAAAAATCTAATCTATTTCAATAAAATGATTCTTGGACCTAGATCCGATTCCTTCTCTGAAAATATGACCTACATACCTAATGACCCCTTTATATTATATATTATGTAATAATGGTCATTACTGATTTCCAATCTGCTTTGAGAACAGTTTAAACCCTAATTATGATCTTGGTCATCATGTTACTCGAAAACCTATATAGGGAAGATAGTTGATTCAATAATTGAGAAGAACCCTAATTTCTAGTTTTTCTCACCTTATCATGAATACTATGTACAATTTATGAAAATCCCTAATAACAAAAATGTCCTTTAATAACCTGGATGACCCTAATCTCAGACCCCAACTCTGAAACCTATGTATCCTAAAGTGACATACCAAATAACCTAAACCCTAATTATAATAGTAATTAATGTTGATTGATGAGAAACCATGGTGACTTTAGGGTTTACTATATTTCAGGGTGATCTACTATCTTTCTCCTAACTTACGACTTGTGGAATTTAGATCTGAGAATTAAAGGTATGTGGATATAATTATATGACTAGATTTTGCTGGATGTTAAGTATATGTAATTGTTTGCATGAAATTGATATACATTGATGGATGTGGATATATGATTAATTGATGATTTACCGCCTTGAACATAAAAGAACATAATTGAATATAAGTGAAATGTAGTTACTAGTGGTGCTCATTAATCTCCCTATTAGAGAGGGAAAACATTAATGTTGACTATCACCTCCCTAATGGTACAAGGTACGCAGGGAGATCCCTAATGGTACAAGGTACGCAGGGATAGGGCCCAATATTTATGATTGTTCTAAGTTCACCATAGTAATGCATATTCATTCTAAATAAGGCTAATAACTTGGGATTTCCTGATTTTCTGCCTCTAAATAATGTTTTCATTCTTTTCCTTCAATTTTGAGTATTTTATATACCATCATAGTATAGCTTTTAATTCCACGTACCAACTATTGTTGATGTTTTTGTTTCTCGTATTTTCTAGGTACAAGGAACAATTGACAATATATGAAGCACATCAAAGTACCTGAAGTCACTATATAATGATCATGGGGGATATGAGATAGATTTCCACTTCTCATCATATTCATTTTAGTTAAATAGTCTTTATTCTTTAGATGATGTAATAGGATACTATAGATCCTATGTAATAATCGCTTTTTCTTTTTCATAGACTTATTCTTCTCCTTTCTCAAGTATTAATATGTAAGACTTTATCTTTTATCAATGAATGAATTATTGTGTGGCTATTACTGATGATTTGGACAAAATCTTGGCTTATCTCTGATTTTAGTTGGCGATCTTGTTTTCCTATATTTTCTGTTTTGACATTCATAGATATGAGTGCACGCATATCTGTGCATGTCACTAAGGAACATATATGGAAATTGGGGTTGTCACAGTTGGTATCAGAGCCATTGTTCACACATCATATTCACATAACTTTCATTCACCCTATTATGAGTCTAGGGTAGTCCTTGAGTTAGGGATGTGAAGGGTTGAGGTGACTAGGATAGCATCTGCCTAAGGTCTGGCTAAAGTCTCCGATCCACTTTGCTTGGCAATCACGAGGCTACCTATAAGGCAGTGTGAGTCTACCTAGCCGATATCCTAAATGTCCCTTACTTCTTGGGCATACTTTAAATTAGGATCCTTCTCATCTATAGAAATTCCCTCCCATCTTTTCTATAGGAATATTTTCCCTCTTATCTCAAATTTTTAAAAAATTGTTCTTCCCTTCATCTTTATGATATAAGATTAGGAAAGAGTCTCTATTTAGAAAGTCTTAAGGACCGACTAATAAGGACTTTTAAGGTATCCTCCATAAATTGTAACATCAAGAACACTAATAAATGATATAAGAGAATAATGAAAGGACATAATGATAATGACAAATATAATTGTTAAGTAATAAATCTAATATATCCCAATTAATTTCAGGATGCCTCCTAAGACTCGCAGCTCAAAGGCCTCAGGGGAATCATCCTCTAAGAAATGAAAAGAGCCTGAAACCTCTGAAGTACCTGATCTCGATGCTACGGCCAAGGAAAGGTGGGAGGAACAGAAGAAAATCCTTCTAGATTTTATGGAAACCCTCACCACAAAAGGGACCCCTGAACCTAGCTCATCTAGGAAGAAAGAAGTGACAGTGATAGATTTTATTAAACTAAACCTTGATTCCTTTTGTGGAGAGGATCAGCCTGAGGTCATGGACAAGGTTGAAGCCTGGATTTTATCCATAGAGAATGGTTTTCATACCCTAGAAGTACCCAATGAGAAGAAGGTCAAGTTCGCCACCCATATGCTTAAGGGAGGGGCAAAAATATGGTGGGAGAACTATGGCGGGAATAGGGGTGAGGAAATAGACAACCTGGAGTGGGAAGCTTTCAAAAACCTCTTCACGGATCATTTTATGTCCATAGCCAAGAGGAAGAGGAAGGAGAAGATGTACATGGAGTTAAGGCAGGGTAGTCTGTCAGTAGTTGATTACACCCGGAAGTTTAGGCTCCTGGAGCGTTATGCACCCATCAGGACTGAAGACCGTCTTACTGAACACTATGTTGACTGCCTTTCCGCCCACCTAAAAACCTTGGTCATAGCCTCTCATCCTAGAAGCATAGATGAAGCCCTAGATATGGCCCTCAAACAGGAGAGAGAGAAGGGCATGCAAAAACCTTCTAGCATGGAATACTTAGGGTTAACCACAACTGAAGAGGACAAGTCTAGAAAGTTCCATCCTGGCCATAACAATAAGGGATCAGGGAAACAAGGAGGTTAAGGAAAGGGAGGACAGAAAAACTACCAAAACCAGCCGAGGACGAATCATCCCAAGTGCAAGACTTATGGGCGTTTCCATGGTGGGGTATGCCGACATACCAAGCCAGTCTGCTATAACTGCAAGAAGGAGGGTCATTTCGTCGCCAAGTGCCCCACTCCCTCCATCTTTGGAAATCCTACGGGTGGTGCTCCACAGCCTCAGGGACACCCCAATGGCAGGGTATTTGCAGTAAATGCAGAAGAGGCCAAGGCAAATCCAAACAAGCTCTGTGAAGGTAACATAATTTCTTTATAATTCAATATCTTATTCAAGCCTGCAATTATTCATAATTTTATTACCTTATGTAGGCACTGTATTATTAAATGGTCATCCTGTTAAGGCTTTATTTGACTCTGGATCTACAAATACATTAATTCTCGAACTCTGGCATCCATATGAAATCTTCACATAAGGGATTTGGGATATATTATGGACCTGTCTACTCCGAGTGGCAAAATACTCACAACTCTGCAGAAAACCAATGAACTTTCTCTTAAATACGAAAATCATGATATGCCCTTAGAATTCATTCTCTTAACTATGGAAGACTTTGATGTCATACTTGGTATGGACTGGCTTTACACATAAAATGCTCACATTGATTGTAGAAGCAAGATGGTGGTCCTCTCTCAACCTCATTCTTATTTTATGAAAATCCCTAGGGGAAGCGGATTCTGTAATAATATTATAATCTCCTCTCTTAAAGCTAAAAAGCTCATTTCTAAAGGATGTAAAGTCTTCCCCACATTAGTCTCAGATACCAGTCCTAGTAGTGGGCCTGTAGAAAGTCTGGAGGTGGTACGTGACTTCCCTAACGTTTTCCCGGAGGAGCTTCCTGGGCTGCTTCCAAAATAGAGACATTGAGTTCTCCATAGATCTTCTTCCTAGAACCACTCCGATTTCTAGGGCACCGTATAGGATGGCTCCTTCTGAGCTTATGGAGTTGAAGAAATAGTTGCAAGAACTTCTCGACAAAGGTTTCATTCGTCCTAGTGTTTCCCCCTGGGAGCTCATGTTCTCTTTGTTAAAAAGAAAGTTGGTTCTATGCGTATGTGTATTGACTACCGCATGTTGAACCAAGCCACTATTAAAAACAAGTATCCTCTTCCTCGTATTGATGACCTCTTTGATCAGCTTCGTACTGCTAAAGTTTTCTCAAAGATTGATCTCCATTCTGGATACCATCAACTTAAAATCAAGGATTCTGATATTTCTAAAATATGCTTTTCAAACTCGTTATGGGCATTACGAGTTTCTGGTGATGCCATTTGGGTTGACCAACGCACCAGGTGTATTTATGAATCTGATGAACAAAGTTTTCCAACCTTATCTTGATGAGTTTGTGGTCGTCTTCATTGATGATATCTTGATCTATTCTGATTCTATGGAAAAACACCGTGAACACTTGCGAGCAGTTCTTGACATTCTTCAAACCCAGAAGTTTTATGGCAAACTTTCAAAATGTGAATTCTGGATTCATAAGGTCATGTTTCTTGGACATGTCATTTCTGGAGGTAGTATATCTATTGATCCCGCCAAAGTCTTTGATGTACTTGATTGGAAACCTCCTCATAATCCTTCTGAAATACAGAGTTTCTTGGGTTTAGCCAGATATTATCGTCGCTTTATCCCAAATTTCTCCAAAGTTGCACTTTCTCTAACCAAACTTACTTGGAAGGATGAACACTTCATCTGGTCAGCCACTTGGGAGTCCAATTTCCAGCAGTTAAAGCAGAAGTTGACGTCCGCTCCTATTCTCGTTCTACCCTATGGCAATGAAGGGTTTGTCATATTCACTGATGCTTCGAGGAATGGGTTAGGGTGTGTCCTGCAACAGAATGGTAAGGTGGTGGCCTTTGTGTCTATACAGCTAAAACCCAATGAACTTAATTATCCCACTCACGATTTGGAATTAGTTGCAATCATTCATGCCCTCAAAATCTAGAGGCACTACCTGTACGGGGCAACATTTGACATCTTCACCAATCACAAGAGCCTAAAGTACATCCTGACTCAGAAGGACTTGAATCTGCGTCAACGTCATTGGATTGAATACCTAAAGGACTACAATTTCACTATTGCCTATCATCCGGGTAAGGCAAATGTAGTCGTTGATGCCCTTAGCAGGAAAAGGGCAGTGTGTGCATCCCTTTTTGTCCCTGAATGGAGAAACATGGAGGATCTAGTGGGCTGGAAACCGTAGTTTCTGTCTGATCGTGTGCATGTTAATAACATCTCCATCATGCCCAACTTGCATTTCGAACTTCTTGATGCACAAAAGGCTAGTCCCGGTCTTGCAGAGCTCTCTTCTCTCCTATCAAAGCCACAAACACATCTGTCCGTGGGTCTTGATGGTGGTCTCTGTTACAAGAATCGTATGTGGGTTCCTAAGCAGTCAACTGTAAAGACATTAATCCTAAATGAGGCACATGGGTCCAAGTACACATTTCATCCAGGCACGACAAACATGTACAAAGACCTACAATGTCAGTTTTGGTGGAGAGGCATGAAACGTGATATTGCCGATTTTGTGTCCAGGTGTCTGACATGCCAAAGGATCAAGGCCGAACATCAGAGACCAGGCGGTCTACTACAACCACTTGAGATTCCGAAATGGAAATGGGAACACATCACCATGGATTTTGTGGTGGGGTTACCCAGGACTAGGAAGGGATACGACGCTGCATGGGTCATAGTGGATCGTCTCACCAAATCATCTCATTTCCTTCATGTGAAGACTACTGCAAAGGTTTCTGAGTTAGCTGACCTCTACTTACGGGAGATAGTACGTTTGCATGGAGTTCCAGCGTCTATTGTCTCAGACATGGACCCAAAGTTCACACCAAAGTTGTGGAAGTAGGTTCAAGAGGAATTGGGCACCAAGTTGAACTTTAGTACAGCCTACCATCCGCAAATAGACAGGCAGTCAGAGCGTACAATACAGATTCTAGAGGATCTTCGACGAGCTTGTGTTCTCGATTGGGAAGGCTCGTGGGACTATTACTTGCCTTTAGCTGAGTTTGCCTATAATAATAGCTATCAGGCAAGCATTGGGATGCCTCCCTATGAAGC
Source organism: Alisma plantago-aquatica (assembly GCA_963693085.1). Taxonomy (NCBI): domain Eukaryota; kingdom Viridiplantae; phylum Streptophyta; class Magnoliopsida; order Alismatales; family Alismataceae; genus Alisma; species Alisma plantago-aquatica. Next base: position 490,350,553 of record OY856410.1, read on the forward strand.
TCTTTATGGCCGACCATGCAGATCACCTTTACACTGGGACGATGTCGGAGAGCATACCCTGATGAAATCCGAGGAGATGCAGTTGTATTCTGATAAGGTTGCACTGTTTAGGCAGAGAATGAAGCGGGCACAAGATAGACAAAAGTCTTATGCAGATGCTCACTGTCAAGAACGTCAGTTCAAGGAAGGTGACCATGTATTTCTGAAGATCCGACCTATTCGAGCTTTGGCCAAGAACAAAGGAAATCTCCATCCTCGTTATGTTGGACCCTTCGAGATTCTAGAAAGGGTTTGTGAATGTGCCTATCATCTTGCATTGCCACCTCAGTATAGTGCCATGCATAATGTGTTTCATGTATCTAATCTGAAGCCCTATGTCAAGGACTCCAGTCATATCTTGAATCATGAGCCTCTCGAATTGAAGGATGATCTGTCATATGCTGAGTCCCCAGTCAGAGTTCTTGACTTCAAGTCAAAGGAGCTTCGTAGTAATCGTCATATTGAAATGGTGAATGTTCTCTGGAGCCACCATGGTGAAACGGATGCCACCTGGGAGCTAAAGACCGAGGTTGAGAAGAAGTATCCATATCTTTTTCAGGCTGCTTGAATTTTGGGGACAAAATTCTTAAAATGGAGGGGAGAATGTGACAGAGTGAGTTTTAACATATATATTATTTAGTTTCTCTTACCATTTTAATTATTCCAATTATGCCCTCCATCATATCTCTCAATAATTTGATTAAATGGATTATCAATTTCACTTAAGATCATCCATAATGGTACATAAAGTTAATAATACAAGTATTATGACATGTAGTCAATTGACATAGTCAATAATTGAATTTTGAATCCAATATTGCACCATAGCTACATCATAGCATTATAAAATTATGCCTAAAATCTCATTACAATCGGAATTACCAATTTAGAGTTATTCACATTTGAAATTTTGCGTATTATGTCACCTAATCTAGTCTAGGACCTAGGTTTGTGATTTATTTAGCCTTTTATTTGTCACGTAGTCATTTGGACTACTTTAGCACAGTCCATTCACTGGGATTTACTCCCAGCCGCCCGATTGGATGCGCGCTGATCCTCTCTGGATCCAAGGGTGAGGACCTCGTCTTCTACCTCCGAAAGACTGGGTCCCCGCCAGTAGCTGAACCTGCGACTCCTCCAACGGCCCTCGCGCCCGAACCCCACCTCCTCCTCGCGAGATATTTGGATCTAGAGGGGGGGTGAATAGAGTTTTATAGTAATTTTAATAATAATTTAAACCCAAACAACCACAATTAAGATTGAAAGAAGAAGACAGGCGTTTAGAGTGGTTCCAACTATAGCAAATACTATAGCCGTCAGTCCACTACCCGGTTGCTTACCCAACCGGGATTTGAAAGTATTAATTTTATTACCTCTCGAGGATTTATAAAAAATAAAATACTTTCAAACACACCCTTTGAACAACCTTCACTTGAAGTAGGTGCACCAACCCTGAGGTAGCCTTCTTGAAGTAACTTCAAGCTCCCCCTTGAAGTAGCCTTCCTCTCTAGAAGTAACCTCCCGTTGCACCAGCCTTCTGAAGTAGCTCAAAGTCTTCTTCTTCGCCAAGAAGATCTTCACCCTCTCCAATCCGCAGCCTCCAACCTAGGAGTAGCAAAGAGAGTACAAATAATACAATGGAACAAGAAAGAAAAAGGAAATTACAACTTATCCTTTAAGCCTAAGGCTTGATATGCCTAGATCAAGCGTATAGATCTCCTAGCCAAGTGTGTGAACTTGTGATTGCTGTGGGTAGGATAATCTAGCCTATAGGACACGATATTGAGCTAAGGAGAATGTAGACCAATGATCACAATGCTCAAATTGCTTGCAACAGATTGCTCAAGTATGCTCAAGTGTATTCTCAAGTGTAACAAGTGAATTCTAGTGTCCTATGGCTTGTCCTATTTATAGGAATGGCCTAAGTATGCTTAAGGACGTTCTAGACAACTTCTAGGGGTTTCTAAGTGCTTAACTAGTCGTTAGGTACAAGTTGGTTGCTTTTGCAACGGCTAATTACTTTACTCTGCAGTTTCTGTCAGAGATCGTCTCGGTCGAGAAATGGTCGACCGAGACACCTACTCGGTCGAAGTTTTGTCGACCGACAGGCTCTCTGGATCAAGTGATTTGCAACGTCTATTTCCAACTGCCAACTAACTTGTCAGTTGAGTCTAACGGCTACTTTGGATCTTTCTCGGTCGAGAAGATTGTCGACCGAGAGTGTCTCGGTCAAGGAGTTTGTCGACCGAGATTAATCCTGTTTCAAGGTTTCAATTTAGGCACTAATTATGTGTGTGAGTGTGCATAAATGATCCTATTGAAGTGGGATGACATGTCTAACTGTGGTATTTAGCTAGGGAAAATCTAACTCTTGATTTACATGCACTTCTAAGTACTTGTACATTATATTTTTGTACAAGTGTTACAACATTGATTACATTGCATGAAAATATAAATAAATAAGTAAGCTCTTGGATTTTCCCTTGTTACTTTGTCATCCTGCACACTCAAGTAGCTCGTTAGATTAATAAGAATGAAATGTTTGTCATAATCAAAACAAAGGGATTTTTAGATGTCCATTTAGCCAACAATCTCCCCCTTTTTGAAGATGACAAACATTTCCAAAATATAAATAAGGAAATATAAAGCATGTGAGTTTCATTCCTGAAAATTACCTTTTGTAGCCATTCTTGGTTTTGCAAGTGTTGCTAACCATTAAGATGAAACTCATTTATATTTTTGATTTTATATTCTTTCTCCCCCTTTGTCATTTCAAAAAGATATCCAAGATTAACATTTTATTTCTTCTCCCCCTTAATTTTATATTAAGCTCCCCCTTAATTAGATATCTTATTAGAAACAGGGATTTATGCCGAATTTATCCATACTTTGGTTCTCAATCATTTGCAAAGGATGTTAAGCCTTGAAATGATATGAGATTCCCTTAAGCTTATGATGAATGTGTTATTTCTCATCTATCAAGGTATGTTAAGCCCTAAATTAAATGAGAGTTCCTTTAAGATCATTCATAAAGTGCTTTATATCCAATAGTAAAAATACTAAGATCGTATCAAGCTTCAAACAATCTTTTATGAGCTCCCCCTTAGATAGATATTCCAAAAAGTTGAAATGCTTTGTAATATGTTTGAAAAAATTGTTTCACGAATGATCTTCAACATTTATTCTTGGTTTGTAAAGTTATTGATTTAGTAAACAATTTCAGCAGAATTAATGCAGACTTGACGACAGAAACCTGCTCGGTCGACCATTTCTCGACCGACAGTGTTCTCGGTCGACTAGTTTCTCGACCGAGAATGTTTCTGGAGAACTGTTTGTCATAGATCATTGTCAATTTAGCCACAATTGTAAAGATTTTTATTACTCCCCTTATTTGGTATGCTCTACAACGATGATCTTATAATCCATATTTTGAAGATGACAAATTTCATTCAAAAGCATGGAATGTATTACAAACATAGACAAAAACATATAGAAATGACCAATTTATTACAATCATTGTCATTACAACTGATATAACTCCAACAATCACTGGAAAGACTTAAGAATTATATCAATGTCCGGGTCTTTCCCAAGAAACGGCTCGGCTCCATAATATTTGACCAGAGTTTGCCAGTTCAAAGCACCTGTCGCAGTTAAAGCATATGCTTCCAGAAATGTAGGAACTCGGTCAAATCGGAAATGAGCGGCAATGTCTTGTAATTGCATAGATGAAAATTGAGTATGTGTAAGATCCATTGATGGTGGAGGTGGAGTTTGATAGTAGTTGTACGAAGGGTTAAATGGATTGAGCATGCCAGGATTTAAGGAATGTGGATATTCATCAGGTTGGTTTGGAAGAAGGTTTTGCATTCGTTGGTTTAGATAAGTCATGGCATGATGGTTATAGTCTAATTGCCTACTAAGGTGATATTGGGAGCCAGCAATATAAGTAAGGGTATTGTGAATGGGATCATGTGGTAGGGTAGTAGGAGGAGGTGGTGGTATGTCCTGGTGAGATGTTTCTCCTTCTACTCTAGCCCTTTTATGCCCAAAATCTATTCCCATTTTCTCTACGGTATTCTTATTTATCTTTTGTGGTTTACGCTCCCATGTGTATCCCATATCTTCAATGTTTATTTTAAGAAAATGTTGAGTAATTTGGCATATGAAATCCGCATATGGTGGGTTGCCAGAAAACTCAAGCATGTTTTTAAGAATTATACGGATGAAGTTTGTGGGAATGCGGCTTATGATGGCATAAATGAGGCACATACGGAATATTGGAACTTCAGATTTGTTGGCTCTAGGGTGAATATTTGTAGAAACAATGAGATTTACAATCCTACAGGCTGGTTTGAGATTTATAGCATAGTAGGTTCCCCTATCTTCATGACAAGTAGTGTTGGATTGAAAAATAGCTCTTTTTATGTCACTAAGGCTAATGGTATGATCATCTTGGGAAAGTTGATTTAGTGGATTTCCAGTGGTGAGGTCAAGGGAATCTTGGTATTCATCTATGTCAATTTCTAGCATGTCAAGAATATCCCCTTCGGTAAATCTAAGGCTATGCCCATTGACCATGGTGTAGAAGAATGTGGTTTCATTTTCAGTATGGGATATGCGATTAGCATAAAATTCGTTGACTACCTTAGTGGAATAGGAAGGGAAGGAGGGATTGATGAAGTCCTTCAACTTTTGTACTTCAAAAAGATCCTCCAGATCGACGATGTTGATGAAGTCCATAACTTCGACTGGTCGTCATGGAAGAGGGGCTTTGGAGGAAAGCCGTAGATATCGATCACCAGCATCTCCATCGACAAAGGCGATGTCGTTGATGATCGTCAGTGGCGGAGTGGCTTCCCGAGCTTCCCGTCCTTTCCTGCCGGCGACCTTCTTCTTCCCAAGGGCAGCTGATGATGAGGCCATTTGTGTTACTTGAGTGTGGAGAAGAAGCAAGGAAGGTTTGAGAATGAGAATGCTGAAGAGTTGCACGAAAATGCACTAGAGAGGGACTATGGAAGCAAGAGTATGCAAGTGTGAGTAAGTGGCCCATTTTTGCTCCCTTTTATAACAATCCAGTGACTGGGTCGGTCGACGATTCGTCGACCGAGTGTCCGCAACGGTCGTTTTGCAGACGCGCCACTTGGTTCCCCAACGGTCAAATAACGGTCATAAACGGTCATAACGGTCGGTTTGCAACGGTCGTATCCAACGGCTATTTCTCGGTCGAACACTTGTCGACCGACGTTGTCTCGGTCGAGCATTTGTCGACCGAAAGTTCGTCTGATATTGAGTCTGTTTAGATTTTGTCGGTCGAGAGAGGTGAGCTGACCGAGAGGTTCTCGGTCGAAGAATTCGTCGACCGACAGACTTACTGAGTACAACTTTTAAAGCTGATTTTTAATGCAAATGGTAGATCATTTTTGTAGAGCATATATATGGATATTCTAAGGGAGTAATATTGTTTTCTTATTTATGAAAATATTGGAATAATTCAAGGCTTCTAAGATTACAAATGATTTAAATTTTGACTTTTATTTTTGTCAAATATATACTAAGATTAGGTATAAAAGGAGAATTTCCAAATAAGCATTTTTGTCGAAGCTTATTTTAGGTCGCCTTTGACTACGACCATAGCGCCCCTTGGTCAAATTTTATTTTGACGAAGAGGCGAGTTTTGCAGATTTTTCAAATTGAGTATATATAATATCTGCATAAAATTTTATTAAATATCAATTTTTTTTTGAGATTTTTTATCTTTATGTTGCAAGCAATATCATATAATCAAGAATTCATTTGCTTGCCCATATATACAATTATCACTGTCTATGTATACCTTATAATGAAAGCATATTCATGATGTAATGATAGAGTAATAACAGCATATAATGATAATTTCATCACATGATTAATAGACCAGAAGTTACTTTTAGGAACAATCATAGGAATTTTCTTTTCATAACTTAAATCATCTAATATTAATTGCAGTTAAATTTGTAGAGATGATTTCCAAAAGTATATCCAGTCATCAATCACAAGTAGATAGTAATTTTATCGGATCAAGATAAATGCAACAATTTTTGTAATAGACTGGAAAACAGTGATATGCTCGGTCGACAACTATTCGACCGGTGAACTCTCGGTCGACAGTTTCTCGACCGACGAGATTCCTGGAACTGTTTATTTGTTTCTAAATAAAGCATTTATTATGTAAGTTAATTATTTAGATGCTTACATTTATTTTGAATTCCATTGTGTTGAGTTGAGATAGACATAGAAATATGCAACTAATGTCTTGGTCATATCTCAACTTAATCTTATTTGTTTAGTTTGAAGGTTTAGGAACCCAAACTAACTCGACATCTTTTCTTTTGTAAGGACATGAAAAAGAATAGTGACCAAGGCGCAAACAGTAATGACAACATATTGAGTCAACCTCATATCTTTTTCTATGGTTGTGTCCTATGTTGTCATTGGGTGAGGATGTCCTTTTAGGTACATATATGGATTGATAGGTTTGTGACTTTCTCCGACTAGGTTGATGTGATTTTCCTTTAGGTTTGTAACCTAGTCCCCTTCTCCCAATTTGTTGATAAGGATTATCTAGAATTTGATCAAGAATGCCATTGTTATTCAAACTACGAACTTGTTGTTGTAGCTTGGCTATCTCATCCATTCTTTTCTTGATGTCTAGTTTTGCTTGATCTAGATTTGATGATAAAGAATTCCTTTCTTTTACTATATTATCATAATCTAGATGTGTACACAAAACAGGTTGTTTTTGAATATCATTTAACTTTGCAAGCAGTTCAGCTTTTTCTTGACATAGAAGATCATAATTTGTTTCTAGAGTAAAAATCTTCACCTCACTACTACTTTGAGATGATTTCAACGTACGATTTTCAGAAACAATGCTATCTTTTTCAAAACCAAGAGTATTCAATTTGGCATATAAATCGTCATTTTCAGATGTAAGGGTAAGAAGTCTAGCTTTTAACTCATCAATTGTTTTATTAGATTTCTTTAACTTCTTTTTGCATTCAACATATTTTGTGTGTGTTTCTTCTAGACTAGCAACCAGTTCTTCTTTAGATAAATCATAAAGGCTTACCTCCTCTTCTTCTTCACTAGTTGTAGCAATAAAACATTCTTTGTGTTTATCCTTTTCCTTTGATCTCCATGGACATTTGGTTGTTTTGTGGCTTGTTCCTAAGCACCAGTTGCAGCATGTTGTGGTTTTGTCCAAGCAGCACCTTTCACCTTTTCCCTCCATTCTTCAAGACCTGGTTAGGGTTCCTTGAAGCCTTCTCTGATACCAATTGAAAACTACTAGAGGGGGGGTGAATAGAGTTTTATAGTAATTTTAATAATAATTTAAACCCAAACAACCACAATTAAGATTGAAAGAAGAAGATAGGCGTTTAGAGTGGTTCCAACTATAGCAAATACTATAGCCGTCAGTACACTACCCGGTTGCTTACCCAACCGGGATTTGAAAGTATTAATTTTATTACCTCTCGAGGATTTATACAAAATACAATACTTTCAAACACACCCATTGAACAGCCTTCACTTGAAGTAGGTGCACCAACCCTGAGGTAGCCTTCTTGAAGTAACTTCAAGCTCCCCCTTGAAGTAGCCTTCCTCTCTAGAAGTAACCTCCCGTTGCACCAGCCTTCTGAAGTAGCTCAAAGTCTTCTTCTTCTCCAAGAAGATCTTCACCCTCTCCAATCCGCAGCCTCCAACCTAGGAGTAGCAAAGAGAGTACAAATAATACAAGGGAACAAGAAAGAAAAAGGAAATTACAACTTATCCTTTAAGCCCAAGGCTTGATATGCCTAGATCAAGCGTATAGATCTCCTAGCCAAGTGTGTGAACTTGTGATTTTTGTGGGTAGGAGAATCTAGCCTATAGGACACGAGATTGAGCTAAGGAGAATGTAGACCAATGATCACAATGCTCAAATTGCTTGCAACAGATTGCTCAAGTATGCTCAAGTGTATTCTCAAGTGTAACAAGTGAATTCTAGTGTCCTATGGCTTGTCCTATTTATAGGAATGGCCTAAGTATGCTTAAGGACGTTCTAGACAACTTCTAGGGGTTTCTAAGTGCTTAACTAGCCGTTAGGTACAAGTTGGTTGCTTTTGCAATGGCTAATTACTTTACTCTGCAGTTTCTATCAGAGATCGTCTCGGTCGAGAAATGGTCGACCGAGACACCTACTCGGTCGAAGTTTTGTCGACCGACAGGCTCTCTGCATCAAGTGATTTGCAACGTCTATTTCCAAATGCCAACTAACTTGTCAGTTGAGTCTAACGGCTACTTTGGATCTTTCTCGGTCGAGAAGATTGTCGACCGAGAGTTTCTCGGTCGAGGAGTTTGTCGACCGAGATTAATCCTGTTTCAAGGTTTCAATTTAGGCACTAATTATGTGTGTGAGTGTGCATAAATGATCCTATTGAAGTGGGATGACATGTCTAACTGTGGTGTTTAGCTAGGGAAAATCTAACGCTTGATTTACATCCACTTATAAGTACTTGTACATTATATTTTTGTACAAGTGTTACAACATTGATTACATTGCATGAAAATATAAATAAATAAGTAAGCTCTTGGATTTTCCCTTGTTACTTTGTCATCCTGCACACTCAAGTAGCTCGTTAGATTAATAAGAATGAAATGTTTGTCATAATCAAAACAAAGGGATTTTTAGATGTCCATTTAGCCAACACTCACCAGGGCGAGCCCAACGGTGGTGACCATGTCACCTAAGTCCCTCAGATCAGGGAGAACGATCCCCCGCTTTTCCGCACCTCTCTTTGGAGGCGGCAGCCAATATTAGGGCTTCCCCTTCTAGCGCCCCCCACACCTATTTAAGGAGTCCAGTAGCTCCGCCACCTCCCTTTTAGTCACACAAACCTCTCAATTGCAACAGAGATCGCCTCTACCTCCCTGACCTCAAGTACCTCCAGCTCGCCTGAATTCAACTTTTCCCTCCCTCTAGTGGTTCTCTCCTCTCAATCGAATGCAACCGCACCATCTAGGGATCTCGGCAAGACGACCGACACCTTCGGTTGGATCCGTGAAGGTCCAGAAGCCTGGGTCGACTAGCCGCCGCAGCTGAGCTCCAAAGCTCCACCGCCGGCGAGGTTGGAGCCATCTCGGAGCCGCGGGAAGATCGCAACAGCATCAGTAGACTGTCGTGAAGTTGTTGACTCCCTCAATCCAACCCGAGTGCAGGTAACTCTCAACACCCCTCTTCGACCCTGTGTTAGCCTGTTTTGAACAGAATACGATGCCCAGACCATCTTTTCCGACGAGCTCGACCTCCCCAGAACCATCGTGAGTCTGCGAACTCAACCTAATGGTCAGCATAGCCCAGCTCATCATAGGATTCTCCTCTGATCGATCCAGCTCTCCCCTGATCCCTCGCTGCAGCCATGGCGCGAGCAGGGACATTCAAATGAGTGTTATCCCTTTCTCACCCTCACCCAGACACGAGCTCAACATGAGAGAGTCAGGGGCATTCCTGACATTCGTAGTGAGCCTGACCCCCCCCTTTTGGATGAGCGCTTGCTAGCGGGTCAGTGAGAGGGTCCGGTTGGTCGGATCCCTCGCATGATATGCGATTCAGAGCTCGCAAACCGTTTTTTAATTTTGTTTAATTTCTTTAAAATTTCCTGATTGGTCAGATTTTAGGAAAACCCTAGAAAATGGTAGGATTATCAGAAAATATCGAATAAATATACCATTTTCATCAGAAAAATAAAATCTATTTAAATAAAATGATTCCAGGACCTATATCCAATTCCTTATCTAAAAATATGACCTACATACCTAATGACCCCTTTATATTATATATTATGTAATAATGGTCATTATTGATTTCCAATCTGCTTTGAGAACAGTTTAAACCCCAATTATGATCTTGTTCATCATGTTACTCAAAAACCTGTCTAGGGAAGATAGTTGATTCAATAATTGAGAAGAACCCTAATTTCTAGTTTTTCTCACCTTATCATGAATACTATGTACAATTTATGAAAAACCCTAATAACAAAAATGTCCTTTAATAACCTGGACGACCCTAATATCAGACCCCAACTCTGAAACCTATGTATCCTAAAGTGACATCCCAAATAACCTAAACCCTAATTATAATAGTAATTAATGTTGATTGATGAGAAACCATGGTGACTTTAGGGTTTTACTATATTTCAGGGTGATCTACTATCTTTCTCCAAACTTAGGACTTGTGGAATTCAGATCTGAGAATTAAAGGTACATGGATATAATTATATGACTAGATTTTGCTGGATGCTAAGTATATGTAATTGTTTGCATGAAATTGATATACATTGATGGATGTGGATATATGATTAATTGATGATTTACCGCCTTGAACATAAAAGAACATAATTGAATATAAGTGAAATGTAGTTACTAGTGGTGCTCATTAATCTCCCTATTAGAGAGGGAATGCATTAATGTTGACTAGAACCTTCCTAATGGTACAAGGTACGTAGGGAGATCCCTAATGGTACAAGGTACGTAGGGATAGGGCCCAATATTTATGATTGTGCTAAGTCCACCATAATAATGCATATTCATTCTAAATAAGACTAATAACTTGGGATTTCCTGATTTTTTGCCTCTAAATAATGTTTTCATTCTTTTCCTTCAATTTTGAGTATTTTATATACCAGCATAGTATAGCTTTTAATTCCACGTACCAACTATTGTTGATGTTTTTGTTTCTCGTATTTTCTAGGTACAAGGAACAATTGACAATATATGAAGCACATCAAAGTACCTGAAGTCACTAAATAATGATCATGGAGGATATGAGATAGATTTCCACTTCTCATCATATTCATTTCAGTTAGATAGTCTTTATTCTTTAGATGATGTAATCGGATACTATAGATCCTATGTAATAATCGCATTTCCTTTTTCATAGATTTATTCTTCTCCTTTCTCAAGTATTAATATGTATGACTTTATCTTTTATCAATGAATGAATTGTTATGTGGCTATTACTGATGATGTGGACAAAATCTTGGCTTATCTCTAATTTTAGTTGACTATCTTGTTTTCCTATATTTTCCCTTTTGACATTCATAGATATGAGTGCATGCATATCTGTGCATGTCAGTTAGGAACGTATATGGAAATTGGGGTCGTCACAACCAAATTATTATAGCATGTATCATGTACATGCTATAACTATAACGAGAAACATGCAATATCAATAAAAGCTATGATTATGGCCATCCTATTTTAATTCCTTGGAGCCACAAGGAATTATGGTCATATAAGGACTACATCATATGCAACCCTTTTTTGATGAAGATCTTTGTGCTTGAACCATTCTAGGTTGATCGGCTCATCCTATGCCATGATTGGCTTGCCTCTTGGCTGGCTGGTTGGTGGGTCGGTCGGTCTAGCCTCCGCTGTCTAGAAACCTCCAACAAGCGGTTGGGCCGTCAGCTGGTCGATCCTCCTCCTTCACAATCCTCCTCGATCCTCCAAGGGGTCATCTTGTTTGGTGTTGAGTGTATTCTTATTCGATATAATAGAAAATAAACTATCCTACTTTTACATAATCTTTGGGAAACTTCGAGTTACATTCAAGGAGAGCAAAGACAGAAGAGAAAGGATCTTGAGTTATCTCGAGTTACATGTGGAATAGAAGGTAGAGGCTCGGTATGCAAACCAAGATACAAACAACCATAACCAGCCAAGCACAAATAGGGTTTATAGGTCATAACCATGCTACACATCCACCATCAAAACCATTTTAGGGTGACGCGTATCAATTTCATATATACCATGTCATATGTGTATATTAGTTTTTGGCCTCATGTGGTATTTAGTCAGATATGCACATTAGTCATTTTAAATATTCACGTTGTATGCAATAAATAAATGAAGATAAAACCAAAATTCGATCATATCGATTTATCCCAAAACACAGTACGTTGACGTGGCTCCGATACCACTGTTGGGTTTTATGGCCTTAGAGTAGGCATCAGAAACAAAAATTTTACTGGCCATTAACCCATAAAATGAGATTGCATCAACAATTATGTAATGAGAAGGATGGTTGTAGCAAGATATACCTAGTCCCGGGGCTTTCCCAATAACAATACCTTGCAGCCAAGTGCAGACTTCAATATCATGTCTTAGATGGTGTGTGTGCAGCTCTTGGTCTTCACCATGGACTTTGTCCTCCACCATGGACTGTGGCTGGCATGTCCTCCTGAACGAAAGACATCTCCTTCCTCTGCAGATAGTCGACACGGACTACCTAGAACTCCTGTCATTCTAGAAGAATTGGCAGGAAGGAGACGACCCTCCTATTGGTGTACTAGAACCAACATGCTCTCCCAAACTCAGACTGATTTTCTACAGTTATCTTTCCCTCGTTGTGCCTCCCTAGTCGGGTAGCACTTGCTTGGGCTCTCTCGGTTACCAGAACCAAAGAGGAAAAAAACTTTACAAAGCAACTGATGTTCTGAGTTGTGTCTTCTAAGAAGCCCTATGTACTCCTCTATTTATAATAGAGGGCAGGGTCAGGGTTCCCAGTCTATTCGGGAGTAGAAGGATATGGAAATTCCATGAGTAGTTTGTATTGTGGTAGGCGAACCAGCCAGTTCACTAATGAACCATTTGGTTGGTAGTGCGAGTCGATCAGTTCATCTAGTGAACTGGTCATTTCACTTCCCAGACTTTCCTACAATTGACTTTCCTCAATCATTTCTAATTAATGTAAAGATTAATCCTTATTCCAATCGAATTGAACTAGTGAAATGTGAAAGTTTTCCTCCAACCAGGAAAATCCTTATTTCCTCAGTTGGTAGGACTATGAGCCGCCTGGTTCACCAAGTGAACTGGTTGGTTGGCTCACACCATCCAAGCAGCTCACCTGGGTGAATCGGTCGGTTGGCATTCTTGACATTACGAATGCAGTCTCCAATCAATCTAACACTTTAACCAGCTAACTCAACACTTGTACTTTTGAGTCTAATCAGCCAATTTTATGTTTAATTGAGTACCTAAACACCTTCAGTCTCAATCTAAACATCAGTAATGGATAATCTCCTCTTCTAAGGGTATCCTATGTGTGTGACCCTATAGGTTCCAATTTACGTTGTCAGTGAATGTCCATAACAACTTATGACATCAAAAGTAATGAGCTGAATTTAGTAACTCATCATTTGTACCCATGTAACTCAGAAAGTCAGAGAACTTCAACCTACAATCTGTGATTAGGTTTACTGTTATCATATGTTTCCTTTGTCTCTGACATCCTGATTGAACTCGAGGTATGGAACATCATCCTCGTCAACATTCAATCCATGTTCCTTGAACTAGAGAAGAGTGTATGAGATGCATGTGAGTTCACATATCATATATTGAATCACATGAGTATGGCCATACAATTCTCAGTCTCACTTATCAAGGGTCCATGGATATCAAACTCATTATAGGAGGGACAAATCCCATCTCTATCACTCACAGTCTATCCTCATGTGTCAAAGTCACCTAATCATTACCTTTATAACAACCCATGTTTCAGGATTGTGTTTGATGATGTCAAAGTGTACCCAATGACATGTGACGAATGTAGTGATTTTAGGTCTAATAATCACAATCACCACCATTACTATGGTAGATGCTTGTGACTATCATTCCATGGTATCCATGTATCACTCTCAAGGTGGGTCTATCCGATATACTATTCTCTAACATATATTTATGTGCTTGACTTAATATCATATATCATGAATAATGAGAATCTATCATCAATCAATACAAACTCTAGTCTTATGTATTATTGTTATCTATTTTGCTTCAACAGTTATATTGGACTAGGGATATAATAAGAATGTATGTACTCTTATCATACATATGGTCTCATTGTTCAGGTCCACAACCTAAAGACATATGTCATCGAGTCACATCATTCTTTAGACATCTATCATGCATGTGTTGCATCTCATGAGTGAGACAAACATTATAGGTGGAATTACCTTTATCATTGTCAAATCAAGTATCATATACCTCATTGCAATCATCATATGATTGGCTCTCTGGGCATACAATACCAACATATGGTGTACTAGTCATTAACTTGTTCTCCCACCAATAATAATCACCATTTGTTTCTCTCTTGTAATTATCCCTCCTTGTCAGGTAGGACTTACTTGTGCTCTCTTGGTTACCACAATCAGAGAGGACAACAATTTTTAAAGGAACAAATTGTCAGTTGTCTGTGTCTTATCTTGGGAAGCCCCAAGTGCCCCTCCTTTTATAGGTGGGATTAGGGTCAGGGTCCCCAGTCTATATGGGACAGTGTGAGAGTGGAAGGGACCAGAAGAGAGTGGTGCTTAGTCGCACATGAGTGCTACCCAAGTGAATGGAATGTTTGAGAACAACTTCAACCTACAATCTGTGTGATGTGTTGCATTGATTGTATAATTCCTTTGTCTCTGATATATAAGATGAACTTGAGACATGGATGGTCATCTTTTCAACGTTCAATCCATGTTTCTTGAACTAAGAGAAGACTATATGAGATAATGTGACATCAATATCATTTATTGGTTCAAAACATACCTAATGACATGTGAGATGTGCAGCGATTTTAGGTCTAAGAATCACAATCAGTACCTTCACTATGTGAGAAGAATATGACTACCAATAATGGTTCCATGTGTCACCCTCAAGGTGGGTATGTCTGATACATTGTTCCCTAATATGTATGTGTGTGATTGGTTTGATATTGCATTATCATGACTAATGAGATTTAGTCATCAGCCTACTCACACTTTTATCATATGTGTCATTATTGTCTATCAACCTTCTGCAATAACAACCAATAAGGGTCATAATGAGAATATATATATATATATATATATATATATATATATATATATATATATATGTACTCTTAAAATCTATATTATCTCATTTCACAAGGGTAATAACTTGAATACATACATCATTGAATAATATTATTCTCTAGACATTCACTATGTATCGTCATTATCTCGTAACGGAGTGAAAGAGATGAAATGGAAGCTTGCCTTTAAGAGTATTAATCAAATCCTTTATGGTATAAATCATGCCAATCAACATATGATTGGCTCTCTAGGCATAATGTAATGACCACATTTGTGCTTAATTGGTAAACTAGGGTTTACCTGAATGATTACATGCTTGATTAGATTGAACATCATTTAGACTTGATTAATGATAGTAGATCAATTGTGATGTTTCAAACCTAAGAATAAACTCAAACTATGATTTTAGTTTTAAGAATTAGGGTTTGAGAAATGTAATCCCTAATCGGAAAAAATTAGTGTTTAATAGTACATGAATATGGAATTTGATCAGGATAGCAGTGTGGTAAATTACTTTTCATATTTTCTTAAAAATTGTATTTAATTTAATTTTGGATATGATATGGATAACTTAATCATGCATACTGGAGAAAAATTTCAGAATATTTGACTGTTCTTGGAATGTGGTTCTCGGTCAAATTATACTTCAACCAAAATGATGACAGAGTGCTTTTCTATAGTGTAGTGTTATATTTTTATTATTTTATTGATAACTCCAAATGATCTGAAATTTTTATTGGAGTTATAAAAGTTTATTTCATACAACTTGGTAAATTCTCATAATTTTTGGAGAAAGTTCATTATCCAAAATAGACGAATTACAGTAACTGACATTTCTGTACAATTTTGGATAGCAATGCACAATTTGATATTCCATTATTTAATGGGAGCATGGAATTATCTCAAATTTTAAATAAAGATTAGTAAGTCAATTATACACAACATGATAAATTATCATAATTTTTGGAGAAGGCTTGATCTCTGAAATACACAAATTATAGAAACCTTTTTATGATAGACAAATCTGCTGAAATAAGTGAGGGGTCAAAGTGCAATTGACCCAAGCAGCTCAATTTATCTATATGGTCAACCTAACACCCTAGTATCTCTCATAATTCTTAATTCATTCTTGAGAAATGAAATGTTAGAGAGAGGGACAATTAGGGTTTGAGAGGAGAAAGTGGTGGAATTGTTGAAATAGGGTTTTACGTCCGAGGAATGGTGAAATCAAGTAAGTTTATCTTCTTTGCATAGCCTTCCATGGTGAATCTTCTCTCACATGTCAATATTCCAACCCTCCCCTGATTTGATCCAAATTGGTATCAAAATTTCCCCTTTTCTCACTCTTTCTTCATAATTCCTCATTTTTAGGGTTTCTGAGTTGAAAGGAAGAAGAATTGGGTGAATTGCTATGGATTTGATATGGATTCGAGATTTTCAAATAGGTGATATGTTTTTAAGGTGTTTTCACACCTTAGGGTGAGTGGGAACTTCCTTTAAATAGTATATTTCACGAAATTTGGTTAATTCATCCAAAATCTTCAATTGCTTAGTATGCGACAAACAAACCCTAAATTCTCTTTTGATCTACTTTTTGTAAAATGATATGAAATGGATTCTTCTTCTGTTTTGATGAATTTCAGATGATAAATCATATATGAAATGGATACAATCCCTCTTAATGAGAAATCATTAAGTATTTATAGAGGTTACAAGAGAAACCTAAAATTTAGGATTTTTGACTATGATTGAAATTATTGTATAATTAAATAGAGAAATTTGTCTATCTGAATCTTATTGATTATGAATGATTGTTTTCTAAATTCATGGTACATACATGTCAGATACTACCTTGGATTTCGTGTGATGTGAACAATGTTTTCTTGATATCTCATTAGAATGGGTTGAAACCTTGGATGAGTGAAAAGTTGGAAATTTGCGAATAGATATTATGAAATCCATTTGAAGTGTTTATCTTGACATGATAGAATTTTGTTATTCAATATTATTCTTGATGCATGATATCTCAGTGAATGGCATGGAAACCTAAATTCAGCTCAGTTCTAAGGCTTCATGCATATATTGATTGTATATGATTTGTTGAAAGCAGTCTTTATTCAGTGAATGTTTATATCATATGAAATCCTTATGAGAGACATGTGATAAGTGAATGAGGCAAATGAAATCCTAAGGATAGGGTGTTTCCATGTGATAAGTGAATGAGGCAAATGAAACCCTAAGGATAGGGTGTTGCCATGTGATAAGTGAATGAGGTAAATGTAACCCTAAGGATAGGGTGTTCAATGAATCAAGTAATTGTGATATCAAAGTTCTCAGTATGAGATGTGGTGATGCTTAATAGTTCAATTACATGATTTTAGTGTATGAAGTGCCAAGTTGACATGTATTCTGTTTATTTCAGAATTTTAATATGCCTGCATGTATAGTATGTTGATTACTCAGAATATTACAGTGTTTTGAATATACTACTCTGCCAAGTGTATATTGTGTGAAATGTTTGAATGAGAACATTTGTTTAGTAGTTTGAGTAGTCAGTAAGATACAGAGTTAAAAGAAATCAATCTAAGAGAAATATATAATCAAGTTATAATAGACTTAGGAGCCCTGAACACTTTAGAACCCCTCAGAGAGGTCTGCACCTTAGGGGTGAAACGACCTAACCCTGGCAGTGTCCAGTATACGGGGGTCGAAAAAGTGTGTCCAACATTAACTAGACGTCCTGCTGGCACGAGAGTACAATTTGTAGTGTCCAACATTAACTAGGCGTCCTCGTGGCATGAGAGTACAGTTTATAGTGTCGAACATCAACCAGACGTCCTGGTGGCATAGGAATACAGAAAAGTGTGTCCGACACTAACCAGACGTCATGATGGCACAGCTTGACTCTCCGTCTGTGTGCTCAGGTTAGAGGAGGAGTCCATTTTATGGCACCATTGGAGTGTCGAGGCCAGAGAGCCGGTTTTCCTGTAGCAGACCAGGACAAGAGTCAGACTTAGCATTTCGCAGGTGTTTCTGCTAAGTCTTGTACGGTGTGATCGTAGTGCACGACGAGTCTCATATGAGAGTACACTGCATATGATCAGGGCATAAGCTAAAATATGATCATATAGGTTGAAACAGTTTATTATAAGTAAAAGAAGTTAAGAAAGATTTGAATACAGTTTCGTAGTAATTGTTCTTAAAATGCAATATTTACATTCCCTGTTATTTTAACTGTACTGTTTTAGATATGCTCAATGTAGTAATCATTGTTGTTATAATTGATATTAGTTTCTCAAAGATATCACTGTAATTATAACATTGCTTTAGACTGTTTCTTTGAAGTTCTCATTCACTGAGTGAGTAGGATCACCCCTCTACTCAAAATTTTAGGGAAACCACATGGACTTGAAGAAGGTCAAAGCATAAGAGTAGATCTACCACATGAGTTAAGCATGAGATTAGTTAAGTTCAGTCAGTCCCTGTCACTCTAGGTCCTTGTATCGATGTGACAGAGTTTTAAATGATATTTTGTATCTTTGTTTCCTTGATAAGATAGAATGTATCTGATTATCATGCCGTATGTACATGGAAGTGTGAGAAATAGAATGAATGTATGGATGTGTATCATAAATGTTGAGATCATATTAGAGTAATAAAAGTTTAATTCTCTTGTAAAGTTTGTTTATGTGATTGAATGCAAAAAAACAAAGAGTTTAAAATAAAAAGGAAAAAGTTGGGAGTGAACTTTGTATTAAGTGTAATCCTCGTAGTCATGCCCTAATCTCATGATTAGTGGAAATCATGGGATGTGGGTGTGACAACTTTGGTATCAGAGCTTAGGCTGAGTTGTCAGGGACCATTAAGTTAGTAAGAGAGAGTCATAAGTGTGGCAGATAGGAGATGTTATGATGTTAGCTTTAGGGATTTGAGTATTTAGATATCCTGTCCCTATATCTAAGTACTTGGATCAACCAGTATCAAGCTACTCTGTCTATCCTTTCATGTATACCCTGGCCAAGTATACAGTGGAAGGATGGGCTAGAGAGGAACCCTAGAAATATTAGGGTTAGAAACAAGATAAGTAACATGAACTAAGAGCATAGATATAAAATGGGATAGAAATTTCATTTCATATTGTTGTTTTATTGGAGATGAATAGAAAAGCTCTTGTATGTTTGAATTCAAATATTCAGTATTTTGAAATATATATGGGTCTTTAAGATTTGTTGTACACTATGCAGTTGTAGCATTTATTGATTACATTCTTTGTATCAAGTAGACTAGAAATGATCTTTGAATGATCTTTCCCTAAGTGGATATTCTTTACACATGTTTGAGATTAATAGGAGTTAGTTAATCCTGAGTAGCTCTTGGCTTCAGGACTACAGGTTTGGCCTGGTCCGACTGGCAGGGTGTGTTACTAGGATCTAATGACTCCTATTAAAAATATAATAAGAGTAGACTTTGAATAAATTAGACCCACATCATAGTGAGAATGTACATACACTAAGATGTTGAAACATATGGGAAAGATTAGAATAGCTAAGAATCAGTTGGAACTGATATCTGAGATCCAATTTTGGGGCCTCATATGAGAAACCCTTAATTGGGAATAAAGGAACACGACATAAGGTTTAGATTAAGTTTAATGATTAGTATTATATGAACTCTAAATATGAAATGTGGAAAAGATATCATAAAAATATGTAAGGACCAAGATAGTAAGTGTAAGGACCCTGACCTCCGTTTAGGGCTTATCCTATTTGCTTTGCTTAACCCTAATGCTTAGTTGCTTGCTAATCACCTTTGATGGTGATTAGGGTTTGTTGGTGCTTTGTTGAGAGTTAAGGGTGCTACTTGCAATATATCTAAGTTTAGGGTTTGTGGGAAAGTTAGCCACCTTGTGAGGTGTTCCTCCCTCTCCTTGCTTCTTGTAGTGTTGAGAGGAAGGTTTGGGCTCGTGGCTTGAGTTCCTTTGGGCTTGGTTGAGCTTGTTGGGTCTTGTGTTGTGTTGCTTTTGCTTCTTTGGACCTTGTATCGGGCAAGAGCATGCTTGTGTCGACCTAGATGTATCGCCCATGATGTGTGTCGCCCTGGTGGTGTGTCACCCAGGGTTGTGTCGGCCATGTTGTGTGGGTGTGTCGCCCATGGACCCTTTGACTCTCTTTGACCTCGTTTGTGTCACCACTAGTGGACACTTGTTTATTGGATCTTGCATGTGGCAATGGTCTTGGACATGTGTTTAAGACATGATAGAGTGGTGGCATTGCTCATGGAGAAGTGTCCCTAGGTGGGAGACACCTTGCCCTATCTTACATTGGTTTCTCCTCCATCCTCTTCTATATATGTGTTTCCTTTCTCTTGCTAAGGATCCCTTTAGTTCCTTAGTATTCCTCTCTCTTGGTGCACGATATCCCCTTCCTTTGCAAGCTTGGTGGTCGATCCATCATGGAGTCTCCTTTTCCTCTAGTGGTGGCCGAACCCTAGAGTGCCTTGCTCTTCTTCCTTGGTGGTGCTTGGAGCTAGGAGCTTGGTGCTTGCTTAAGGCGGGTTACATAACTCCTAACCCTAACTACACTACCTTCTCTTATGTTCTTATATGTTGCTTATAATCATATCGGCTATGCATGTTGCTAGTTTAGTTTCTTACTTGGTTGTTTCTTGTTGGTCGAACCTATGTTCTAGGGTTTCTTGGTGAGCAACACTCCTTTCTCTTCTTGGTCTAGAGGAGTGAGCTTGAGTTCAAGTAATATGGGCAATACCGCTCTCTCGTTTAAGTTGAGAGGTGAGCTTGTGTCCTAGTTGCTTGAGCAACACCCTCCTCTCACCATGGACTTGAAAGGTGAGCTTTATGGTGGTTGTAACCATTGTTAGACTTGTGCCTTGTGTTGCCCGATTGGTGTTAAGAAGCTTGGCAAGACCCCTCTCTCTTGATAGTTGAGAGGTGAGTCATCTTCTTGATCCATTAGGGTTTGGTGCCCTTGTTCTTGAGGTTGATGATGACCCTGTCGGGGTGCATGTTGATCGATATCCTTTCCTTGGTCTAACCTTGGTCGACATGTTGATGTGGCTGATTTGGGCGATACACCCTGACCCTTGACCCTTTGTGTGTCGGGCGTCACTCCATGTTAAGTACCCTACCTGACACAATTAACCTTGTTATACCTTGCAGTTGTGGGAGTGTTGCTAGCTGGTTCTGTGGTGGGTGTTACACCTTAGTTTGGCCTTGTGTGTCGGATGATAGGTGAGGTTAGCTAGCTGGACGACATGCCTCCCTTGATGTCGTTGAAGTTGTGGCCCAAGTCATTGTACCTAGGAAGTGGAACGTTGGCTGTTACCCTTGTGTATGTCGGGTATCACCTGGTCATGTATCCTGCTCGACATGCCTAGTTCAAGTGGTAGCTCGACGTCGTCACACATTTGACGTTGGAGCATTGTGATGTGCTGGTCTTGTGTCGGATGTTACACCATAGTCTTGTGTGTTGGCCGATAGCTTGTGACAAGTTGGGCGTTGTGTTTTCTTGGCTGCACGACATACCTTGCGCACGACGCGTCATTGCACGATAGGTTTCCTTGGCTGAGCTGCACGCCCGGTTGCCCGTCACCAGTTGTGCTCGACACAGCGTTACACGATACTTGTGTGGCACGACACACATTGCATGTTATGTTTTTGCACGATATGGCTTGGTTCCCTGTTGCACGATACATATTGAGCAGGTAGCCCGACACCCCTGTTGGTTGTTTGGCTGATAAGTGGCTGAGGTGGTTGGGCGATAGGGGAGAGTACCCTGCCCGATACCCACCTTTGGTGAGGGTAGTAGGTGTTTCTAGTGAGGGTCGTCCTTATGGAAAACTAATGTGTTAGAGCTAGTTCTTGTTATCACGGTTGGTTGTTCTGGTAACCCTTGATATGTTGGATGGTGATTATATAATTGATCATACCTATGTAACTTGACATGATAGAACCTGTGTTTATGATCATCTTGATCATCTGTATAATGGTAAGCACATAATATGCTTTGCATAATGATATGACCTATGCCTATGGTCACAGGTTGAGGCATGATTGATAAAATCATATAAGCACCAATGTCACCCTATTTTGATAATATGATCCTTTTGTTAGTCTATGATGATTGTGCATACTAACCATGCAGGTACAAATGCATAGCTAGGTAAGGGGCTATGAGGTATATATATATATATATATATATATATGTTTGAGTAACACTGCTTTGATGGTTACTCTTGATAATGAATAATATGCATGACGCGTTTTGGTCTGAGGACCTGAGTTTGGCGAAAGTACTGGGATTGCTATCCATGATGATGATGTAAGCCTTGAGAGGCAGTGGCACTATATAAGGAGGGATTGAGATCCCATGGCAATGTGATGATCCTTGAGATGGATCTAGATGGTTGGCAAGAGGCCAAGTGGTAACATGTAATGTTGGATCCTTGTGATGGATCGGGATGATGTCGATTATAGTAAAAGCATGATATTGTGTTTCATGTTGTTTATTCTTGTTATAGTTTGCATGTTATATAACTTGGTTGAATCTTGCAATCCACTTAAAATAAATTAAATAACCACAGTGGAACATATCATGTAGTTTTCCCTGGACATAGATCCATCATCGTCAGGAGATGGTGATGGTGAAACGGGTTCTCCTACGGGTTAACCCGGAGCGCATATTGTTGAATATGCGAGGTTTCTCCTAGCCTAAAATAGTGAGGATTCGAGTGCAACTACGGTTGCAGACTCGGGATATGTATAGAGCATGGTGAATAGGCCCATGGCTCAAGATATGTGATATGGGAGCATGAATGCGTTCATGGAATAGAGCACGGTGAATAGGCATGTGGCTCAGTTTTACTAGCGCCGAGACCTGTACCAAGGGGGGCTAGGCAGAGGGTAGCCTGCGGGAGATAACCCTGTGGCTGAGGCCACTTAAGAATGAGACTGCGGTCATGCTTGTGTTGTACTCGTGCACTGACCATGAGGTGGGAGGTCGTGGAGTCCGACTCTTCCATTGACCTTGTATGGCACCGGCTCTGGGTTTCGCAGCCGTTGGTTGGATTCGAGCAGTATAGCTCACTTCCTCAGGGCATAATACTATGTAATCCAGCCGAATAGTATTTACCGCTTAAGGCAAAACAAGGAACATTGGTCGAGGCCTTGCTTGTGTTGTTAATCTTGTTATACCTGCAATTGCTTATACGTTTCTTATGTCATGTGGTAAGATCTTATAAATCTTATCTTGTCAATCATGTTCCATAAAGAGATAATTGGTGATATGCCTTCCGTACAACTTGGTAAGCTTGGTGGTACGAATAACTTTGCTTATTCTACGTTTTACTAGTTGTCTACTACTATTGCTTTTATCTTCCTTTGGTTTTATAGTTTTGGCGGGGAGTTATGTTTCTCGTTGGGACTATGTGTCTCACCCCGCTGGTTTTCAGGTGTTCGAGCTAGATGTGGTGGTGGTCGCGGAGTTGCGGCCGAGCAGCAAGACGAGCAGTAGAAGGCAAGAGATGGACATGTTATTGTTTTGGTCATTTTATAGTAGAGTCTTAGAGTCATCCCTATACTCTCAGGTCCTTGGGAGCGTTTTGACGATGTTTCATGATGTATAACAGTTATGGTTTCTATATCCTATTGTTGGTCGGGCGTGGGCCATTATGTATATATATAACATGTGATGAACTCATGTGATGACAGAACAGCTGATCTCCTAAGCTGGGGACACGTATCAAGCCTTATAAATGTTTATATAACTTGTTTCCTTGCAGGACGATGACCTAAATGTAATAGTTTCTTCGTTTATCCGCTTTCCACAATTGGTTTTAATTAACTCGTGGTTTTGGTAATATGTGGTTATGGTGTTTTCCGCACGTTTTTGCGTAACACCTCATTGTCTGTGTGATAGTGGGATGTGTTGCCACAGGTTTGGTATCAGAGCTCTAGGTTCGTTGAGTCTACAGGGATTTAGGACTAGGTTTTGTCTGTTCTTGTGAGTTTTCCAGATTTTCTTACATTCATCTTCTTCCCTCAGCGGAAGAAAAGTCAAGATGTCTAGAAACCATGAAGAACACACTGCTGAGAACAGTGATGTTGCATCAGTTGATGGAGCTATAGGTCAGGCACATGAAGATCGGGTTCCTGAGGTCCCCCAACCTGACCCAACCATTCTTGAACACCCTGCCTATCAACAGCTTGTGGGGAAGATGATGGCTACAATGAATCTCATGGTAGAAAGATTGCCAGTGCCTCTGCCAAGAGCACATGCTCCCCATGGTGAAACATCGGGTATTGGGAAGACCTTGGAGCGGCTTCGCCGAGTCGGAGCTTCGGATTATGCTGGAACGGCTGATCCAGCAGATGCAGATCTGTGGCTGACAAGTCTTGAGAAGGCTTTGCGGATCCTTGACATCCCTGAAGCAGACAAAGTCAAGCACTCTGTCTACCTTCTGAAGGGTAGTGTTGGTCACTGGTGGACCATCGAGGAGGAGAAGCGACCTAGTGAGGTGATCGGTTGGGAGGTTTTTCGGCGCGAGTTCGTTAGTAGATAATTTCTGAAGACGTATCTCGATGAGAAGATCAGTCAGTTTGATAGCCTGCGCCAAGGAACGATGAATATCACCGAGTATAAGGCCAAGTTTATGGATCTGTTGAGGTTTTGTCCTCACATGGCGGCAACAGATGAAGAGAGGATCAGATGTTTTGAGAAAGGTCTGAGTGCTGAGTTGACAACACATGTTTCTGCATTGGAGAATCGTGAGCAGTTTGCCATGTTTGTGAAATCTGTCTGGAGGATTGAACGATCAGTAAGGGAGAAAAGAGAATCCATGTCTAAGAAGAGGCATGTTCAATTCCAGGGACAGAGGTTTGGTGGCTTCAAGAAGCCAAGGTTTTCAACACCTTCCATGATCAGAAGCTCCAGTATACCGTCACAGTGGTCTCCGAGTAAGGGAAGAGGTTATGTTTCTTCACCGTCAAAGGCACATAGTACAGCTTCTGTGGCAGTGACAGGGCCATCTGGGCCACGGTTTGAAGATAGGTCATGCCATCTTCGTGGTCAGATCAGGCATTTCCGATTCAACTGCATGAATAGAGATGTTGAAGTAACACAGCAGTCGAGGCAGAATCAACGAGGGTCAGATAGACAACAGCCCAGTAGTAGTAGAGGATGAGGACGTGGTCAAGCGTCGCAAGCGGGATCGTCTGCTCAAGGAAACAGAGGAAGTGGACAGCAAGCAATGCTTGATTCTATGCTATGAGTCAGCCGGAGGCGATAGTCAACCCGCGAGTGGTGACAGGTCAGATGGAGTTATTTCATTCTGATATGTCTTCTTCTTACTTTATATCTGTCCTGGTTGACCCGGGTGCTACACACTCTTTTATCTCCTATAGTATGTTTGAGAACTGTCGTTTACCTCTTAGTTGTAAGAAAGATAGCTTGTTGTTATAAAACCCCTCTTGATGGTTCCTCGATGCTTCGAGAAGAGTGTCCATCTTATGTCTTATCTTTCTCGGGACACTATATACAAGTGGATCTTATAACACTTGCTATGCATGGGTTCGATGTGATCCTTGGGATGGATACATTAGAGAAGTACAAGGTTGTTTTGGACTGTGGTTCCAAGCAAGCTGTGTTTGACGATGGCAGTGAGAAGTGGATCTTCCAAGGAGATAGGAAGATTCTTCCGACGTGTCTGGTATCTACTATGGTGGCAGAAAAGTTGCTACGGCAAGGATGTGAGGCGTTCTTAGCTCACGTGGTGGATACCGTTGTGGATACCAAGGCGAAAGGCCCTAGCCTTGAAGAGGTGTCAGTTGTCCGTGAGTTTGCGTATGTGTTTCCTGATGAGTTTCCCAGTGTTCCTCCACCCCGAGAGATTGATTTCGAGAAAATCTGGTCCCGGGAACACAACCAGTTGCACAGACACCGTATAGGATGGCTCCAGTGGAGATGGCAGAGCTTAAGAAGTAGTTGCAAGAGTTGTTGGAAAAAGGTTTCATCCAACCGAGTACGTCGTCGTGGGGTGCTCCAGTGTTGTTCATTAAGAAGAAGGACGGATCGATGTGGTTATGTATAGATTACTAACAGTTGAATAAGGTCACGATCAAGAACAAGTACCTGTTACCAAGGATAGATGATCTATTTGATCTGTTGTGGGGTGCTACAGTGTTTTCAAAGATCGATCTACGGTCCGGATATCATCAGTTGAGGATTAAGGCAGATGACATACCAAAGTCAGCTTTCAAGACGAGGTATGGTCACTTCGAGTTTTTGGTTATGCCGTTTGGTCTAACCAATGCGCCTACTGCTTTTATGGATTTGATGAACAGAGTGTTCTGCCCGTTTCTAGATCAGTTTGTTGTAGTCTTTATAGATGACATCTTGATCTATAGTCAGGACAGGAAAGAGCATAAGAAACATCTTCGACTAGTGTTGACTCTTCTTCGCCAATATCAGTTGTATGCCAAGTTCAGTAAGTGTGAGTTCTTGTTAGAAGAAGTGACTTTCTTGGGTCATGTGATATCTACTGAAGGAGTCAAAGTGGACCCGAAGAAGGTGGAGTCCATTGCTGATTGGGAGCAACCGAAGACACCAACAGAAGTTCATAGTTTCCTAGGTTTAGCAGGATACTACCGGAGGTTTATCAAGGATTTCAGTGTGATTGCGTTGCCGATGACGAAGTTGACTAGGAAGGATGTACCTTTTGTCTGGGATGATCGTTTCCAACAAGCTTTCCAGAGTTTGAAGGAGAAGTTGACCAGTGCTCCAGTGTTAGTGCTACCAGAGCCTTGAAAGGGCTATGTTGTTTTCTGCGATGCTTCCAAGAAATGTTTAGGTTGTGTGTTAATGTAGGAAGAACATGTGGTTTCTTTTGCTTCGTGACAACTTAAGAAGCATGAGGAGAACTATCTGACTCATGATTTGGAGTTGGCAGCAGTAGTTCATGCGTTAAAGATTTGGAGACACTATCTCTACGGGGAAGTATGTCAGATCTTTACGGATCATAAGAATCTGAAGTACATCTTTTCGCAGCATGAGTTAAACATGTGACATCGTCGATGGATGGAGTTAATCAATGATTATGACTGCACCATAAAGTATCATCCTGGTAAGGCGAATGTGGTAGCTGATGCGCTTAGCAGAAAGTCTTCTTCTCTTTTTTCAAAGAAGGCACAGTTGAGTTCCCTGATATGCCATAGATGAGATATGCTTGTTTCCTTACGGTAGATGAATGTGCAGATGGAAGTTTCCTTGTTAGCAGGACTTTTAGCACATATGCAAGTCAAGCCTAAGTTGAGACAGCAGATCAAAGATGCACAGCAAGCAAGATGATGCAGTTCAGTTAATTAGATCAGAGTTTGGAAGTGAAAAGCGTGATGGGTTCCATGAGTCTGAGGATGGACTAGTTTTCTATCATGATAGGATGGTGGTCCCCGATGTTGATGATCTGAGGAAGCTAGTGCTTGAAGAAGCACACACATCGATGTATGCTATGCATCCAGGAGTCACCAAGATGTATCTTAGTCTGAAGGACTTGTATTGGTGGCCCGGTTTGAAGAAATATTTAGCCGAGTTTGTGGCTAGATGTGCGGTATGCCAGCAAGTTAAGGATGAGCATCAGAAGTTAGAAGGTACATTACAACCCCTGCCGATACTGCAGTGGAAATGGGATCATATAACCATGGATTTCATAGTTGGTCTGCCCAGGATAACTAGGAATCATGATTCCTTGGGTGATAGTGGACTGACTGATGAAGTCTGCCCATTTCATACCGGTAAAGACAACGTATACAGCTGAGAAGCTTTCTCAAGTATATGTGGATGAGATAGTGCGGTTGCACGGTGTGCCAGTAACGATAGTTTCCGATAGAGGTCTGCAGTTCATGAGTCGTTTCTGGGAACAGTTGCACAAAGCGTTGGGAATGCAGTTGAGGTTCAGTACTGCTTTCCATCCGTAGACAGATGGACAGTCTGAGAAAACTATTCAGACTTTGGAGGATCTCCTTCGGGCTTGTGTTTTGCAGTTCCTAGACAGTTGGGACATACATCTCAGTTTAATAGAGTTTTCCTACAACAACAGTTATCAACGGAGCATTGACATGGCTCCTTATGAAGCCTTATATGGCAGGAAGTGCAGATGTCCGTTATGTTGGTATGAGTCTGGTGAATATCAACTTTTGGGTCCTGAGTTCGTACAGCAGACAATAGAGAAGATCAGAGTGATACAGCAACAGTTGAAAGCAGCACGGGACAGGCAGAAGTCTTACGCAGACAATCGATGACGACCTTTGGAGTTCTAGGTAGGAGACAAAGTGTATCTTAAGGTCTCGCCGTGGAAGGGTGTGCTAAGGTTTGGCCGTAAGGGTAACCTAGAACCCAGATATATGGGGTCATACCCAATCATAGCACGTATGGGAAAGGTAGCTTACAAGTTGGAGCTGCCGCTGGAGTTGCACAAGTTACATCTAGTGTTCCATGTCAATATGCTGAAGAAAAGTCACCCAGATACAATGACAGTGATACAGTCGGTTGAAGTTGAGCTTGATGAAGATGTGACCTACGAGGAAGGTCCTGTGATGATCCTTGACAGAAGAGTTAAGAAGCTGAAGAGGAAGGACTTGGTTCTTATGAAGGTTCTTTGGCATCATCGTGGCGTTGAGGAAGCCACATGGGAGCTTGAGGAAGAGATGAGGAGGAAGTATCCCTCGCTTTTCTCTTCGGATTTCGGGGACGAAATCCATCTGTAGAGGGTAAGTTTGTAAGGACCCTGACCTCCGCTTAGGGCTTATCCTATTTGCTTTGCTTAACCCTGATGCTTAGTTGCTTGCTAATCAGCTTTGATGGTGATTAGGGTTTTTTGGTGCTTTGTTGAGAGTTGGAGGTGCTACTTGCAATATACCTAAGTTTAGGGTTTGTGGGCAAGTTTGCCACCTTGTGAGGTGTTCCTCCCTCTCCTTGCTTCCTCTAGTGTTGAGAGGAAGGTTTGGGTTTGTTGCTTGAGTTCCTTTGGGCTTGGTTGAGCTTGTTGGGCCTTGTAGTGTGTTGCTTTTGCTTCTTTGGACCTTGTATCGGGCAAGAGCATGCTTATGTCGACCTAGATGTATCGCCCAAGATATGTGTCACCTGGTGGTGTGTCGCCCAGGGTTGTGTCGATCATGTTGTGTGGGTGTGTCGCCCATGGACCCTTTGACTCTCTTTGACCTCGTTTGTGTCACCACTAGTGGACACTTGGTGCTTGGAGATTGCATGTGGTAATGGCCTTGGACATGTGTTTAAGACATGCTACAGTGGTGGCATTGCTCATGGACAAGTGTCCCTAGGTGGGTGACACCTTGCCCTATCGTACCTTGGTTTCTCCTCCATCCTCTTCTATATATGTGTTTCCTTTCTCTTGCTAAGGATCCCTTTAGTTCCTTGGTTATCTCTCTCTTGGTGCACGATATCCCCTTCCTTTGCAAGCTTGGTGGCCAATCCATCTTGGAGTCTCCTTTTTCCTCAAGTGGTGGCCGAACCCTAGAGTGGCTTGCTCTTCTTCCATGGTGGTGCTTGGAGCTAGGAGCTTGGAGTTGCTTAAGGTGGGTTACATAACTCCTAACCCTAACTACAATACCTTCTTTTTTGTTCTTATATGTTGCTTATGATCATATCGGTTATGCATGTTGCTAGTTTAGTTCCTTGCTTGGTTGTTTCTTGTTGGTCGAACCTATGTTCTAGGGTTTCTTGGTGAGCAACACTCCTTTCTCTTCTTGGTCTAGAGGAGTGAGCTTGAGTTCTAGTAATATGGGCAATACCCCTCTCTCGTTTAAGTTGAGAGGTGAGCTTGTGTCCTAGTTTCTTGAGCAACACCCTCCTCTCACCATGGACTTGAAAGGTGAGCTTTGTGGTGGTTGTAACCTTTGTTAGATTTGTACCTTGTGTTGCCCGATTGGTGTTAAGAAGCTTGGCAAGACCCCTCTCTCTTGATAGTTGAGAGGTGAGTCATCTTCTTGATCCATTAGGGTTTGGTGCCCTTGTGCTTGAGGTTGATGATGACCCTGTCGGGGTGCATGTTGCTTGATATCCTTTCCTTGGTCTAACCTTGGTTGACATGTTGATGTGGCTGAGTTGGGCGATACACCCTGACCCTTGACCCTTTGTGTGTCGGGTGTCACTCCATGTTAAGTACCCTTCCCGACACACTTAACCTTGTTATACCTTGCTGTTGTGGAAGCATTGCTAGCTGGTTCTGTGATGAGTGTTACACCTTAGTCTGGCCTTGTGTGTCGGCTGATAGGTGAGGTTAGCTAGCTGGATGACATGCCTCCCTTTACGTCGTTGAAGTTGTGGCCCTAGCCGTTGTACCTAGGAAGTGGAATGTTGGTCGTTACCCTTGTGTATCTCGGGTGTCACCTGGTCGTGTATCGTGCCCGACATGCCTAGTTCAAGTGGTAGCTCGACGTTGTCACACCTTGGACGTTGGAGCGTTGTGATGTGCTGGTCTTGTGTCGGTTGTTAAACCTTAGTCTTGTGTGTTGGCCGATAGCTTGTGACGAGTTGGGCGTTGTGTTTTCTTGGCTGCACGACATACCTTGCGCACAACGTGCCGTTGCATGATAGGTTTCCTTGGTTGAGCTGCACGCCCAGTTGCCCGTCACCAGTGGTGCACGACACAGCGTTTCATGATACCTGTGCGGCACGACACACGTTGCATGTTATGTTTGTGCATGATATGGCTAGGTTCCCTATTGCATGATACATCTTGAGCAGGTAGCCCGACACCCCTGCTGGTTGCTTGGCCGATAAGTGGTTGAGGTGGTTGGGCGATAGGAGAGTACCCTGCCTGATACCCACCTTTGGTGAGGGTAGTAGGTGTTTCTAGTGCGGGTCTTGTCCTTATGAAAAACTAATGTGTTAGAGCAAGTTCTTGTTATCACAGTTGGTTGTTGTGGTAACCCTTGATATGTTGGATGGTGATTATATAATTGATCATACCTATTTAGCTTGACATGATAGAACCTGTGTTTATGATCATCTTGATCATCTGTATAATGGTAAGCACATAAGATGCTTTGCATAATGATATGACCTATGCCTATGGTCACATGTTGAGGCATGATTGATAAAAGCATATAATCACCAATGTCACCCTATGTTGATAATATGATCCTTCTTTTAGTCTATGATGGTTGTGCATACTAACCATGCAGGTACATATGCATAGCCAGGTAAGGGGCTATGAGGTATATATATATATATATATATATATATATATATATATATATATATATATATATATATATATATATATATATATATATATATATATATATATATATATATATATATATATATATATATATGTTTGAGTAACACTGCTTTGATGGTTACTCTTGATAATGAATAATATGCATGACGCGTTTTGGTCTGAGGACCTGAGTTTGGCTAAAGTACTGGGATTGCTATCCATGATGATGATGTAAGCCTTGAGAAGCAGTGGCACTATATAATGAGGGAATGAGATCCCATGGCAATGTGATGATCCTTGAGATGGATCTAGATGGTTGGCAAGAGGCCAAGTGGTAACATGTAATGTTGGATCCTTGTGATGGATCAGGATGATGTCGATTACAGTAAAAGCATGATATTGTGTTTCATGTTGTTTATTCTTGTTATAGTTTGCATCTTATATAACTTGGCTGAATCTTGCAATCCACTTAAAATACATTAAATAACCACAGTGGAACATATAATGTAGTTTTCCCTGGACATAGATCCATCATCGTCAGGAGATGGTGATGGTGAAACGGGTTCTCCTACAGGTTAACCTGGAGCACATATTGTTGAATATGCGAGGTTTCTCCTAGCCTAAAATAGTGAGGATTCGAGTGCAGCTACGGTTGCAGACTCCAGATATGTATAGAGCATGGTGAACAGGCCCATGGCTCAAGATATGTGATATGGGAGCATGAATGCGTTCATGGCTCAGAAAATGGTGAATAGGCCCGTGGCTCAGTTTTACTAGCACCGAGACCTGTACCAATGCGGGCTAGGCAGAGGGTAGCCTGCGGGAACTAACCCTGTGGCTGAGGCCACTTAAGCATGAGACTGCGGTCCTACTTGTGTTGTACTCGTACACTGACCACGAGGTGGGAGGTCGTGGAGTCTGGCTCTTCCATTGACCTTGTATGGCACCGACTCTGGGTTTCACAGTCGTCGGTTGGATTCGAGTGATATGGCTCACTTCCTCAGGGCATAATAATACGTAACCCAGCCGAATAGTATTTACCGCTTAAGGCAAAACACGAAACATTGGTGGAGGCCTTGCTTGTGTTGTTAATCTTGTTATACCTGCAATATCTTATACGTTTCTTATGTCATGTGGTAAGATCTTATAAATCTTATCTTGTCAATCATGTTCCATAATGAGATAATTGGTGATATGCCTTCCGTACAGCTTGGTAATCTTGGTGGTACGAATAACTTTGTTTATTCTACCTTTTACTAGTTATCTACTATTGTTGATTTTATCTTCCTTTGGTTTTATAGTTTTGGCGGGGAGTTATGTTTCTCGCTGGGACTGTGTGTCTCACCCCGCTAGTTTTCAGGTGTTCGAGCTAGACGTGGTGGTGGTCGCGGAGTTGTGGCCGAGCAGCAAGACAAGCAGTAGAAGGCAAGAGATGGACATGCTGATGTTTTGGTCATTTTGTAGTAGAGTCTTAGAGTCATCACTGTACTCTCAGGTCCATGGGAGTGTTTTGACGATGTTTCACGATGTATAACAGCTGATGGTTTGTATATCTTGCTACTGGCCGGACGTGGGCCATTATGTATATATAACAGGTGATGAACTCATGTGATGACAGAACAACTGATCTCCTAAGCTGGGGACACGTATCAAGCCTTGTAAATGTTTATATAACATGTTTCCTTGCAGGACGAGGACCTAAATATAATAGTTTCTTCGTTTATCCGCTTTCCGCAATTGGTTTTAATTAACCCATGTTTTTGGTAATCTGTGGTTATGGTGTTTTCCGCACGTTTTCGCGTAACACCTCGCTGTCTGTGTGATAGTGGGATGTGTTTCCACAGTAAGAATCAATCATGAGGAATGGATTGCATAATCGAGTACAATGTTTTTATGTACTCCAAAGCAAAGGGAAAATAGAAGAAAAGAGTTAAGTATACGATAAGTACATAGAAGTGAAGAGTCTTTAGAAGAGTTAAAGTAAAGAGAATTATATGAACATGTAAATCATAAGACTAGGATAAGAAACTAAGTTAAAACAAAGATAAATGTTGGAAATGATGAGCTTGATTAAGGAATGAGGGTTATGATATAATTGAGAGCATGGAATGTATACCTTTATTGTGAAGTTAATACATTCATCCTTACTACCTTTGGATTCCAAGTCTCTGTAGAACAATAAACTAGTTTCTAAAAGATGAACAAAAGTGTAGCTTAAACAATGAATAAGTCATACAAAGGTAGACTATATTCAGGAGGGAAAAACTTGATTGAAAGAGATACTAAGTTTGACCCATGCATGAGTTGTTTGATTTAAAATGAAGGATATGTAATGTATTAAACATGAGTTGAAACTAGTATAGAGATTATTGATAAAGAATTTTAACTTCACATTAGTAGAAGGATAAAAAGAAATATGTGCAACATGGTATACATGATCATACACATGAATAAGCAACATGGTCATAAGAGAAAATTAGAAGTTAAAGATGACAGGTGGAAGAGTATTATATGGTAAGAGGATTATGGAAATTAAGGGAAGGTTTGAAACATGGTGGAGTAATATGGATTATAAAAGAAAGAGGTTAGGAGATTCAACCAAGTGCTAGTTAGTCAAGTATTCTTGTTGATAATTAAATAAACCTACACTACTACAGAAACAACCTTTGGCGTCGGTTGTTTAACCCCCTTTGGCGTCGGTTTCTGAGCGACACCTATGTGGGCGCCGCTAAAGGTCGAACACTTCGGCGTCGGTTTTTTAACCGACGCCTATTTAACATATAGACGTCGGTCTTTTAGTTGATAACCGACGCCAAAAGGGTTCGCGCCACAGAAAACGGCGTCATCTAGGACACATTCTGCGTCGATTATCTACTAAAACACTGACACCTATACTTCAAGACGACACGGCCGTGCTTCCCTACACGGCCGTGTTTAGTACTATAGGTGTCAGTTTTATATGAATCACCGACGCCTTTTCCACCACGGCCGTGCTATCCTGCACGGTCGGGTTGTTTGTACTATTAGGGGTCGGTTTTTATCAAATAACCGACGATGTAGGTCTTTGCTGACGGTTTTCTGTAAATAACTGACGCCTATATCTATTTTTTTTTCATATAAGTTTGCAGGCCTGCTGTGGCTGGTCAGCAGGATGAGAACCTGCAGTTCAGTTTTCTGAACTGCAGGTTTACGACATCCATTGATATCAGCCTACAAACAGGTCGCAAACCTGCAAAAGTCACAAGGAAAATTTCACACAAGTACATACATTCAGACATCAATTCAATTCTCACATTCACACATATAGAATCATTCAAATACATGTATTAACATTCAGAAATATTCATTTACAAAGTATCATTCATTATCGCTATCAACATCCCAATTATATCTTACAGTTGCCACTGCTTGTATGGCTTTTTCCCATTCTTCTCTTACTTCATTTAATGCTTCCATCGTATATGGAGCATGTATATTTTTTAAGCATTTACCTATAGTGTGGTCAGTTTTAAACACCTGCAAAGAGAATGATGTATATATATAAGTAATAATATAAAAATAAGATAACATTGATATATTTCATACTAACTAATGAGACTATATATAATACCTCATGTATGGTATCGATGTCCAATGCGGCATATTTGATAATCATCTGCATAAATCGCATCACATAGTATGCGCATGCCCATCCATTGTCTTGTGTAGCACATTATAAATTGAAACATACAAAATAATACAACTAAGCACAATTCACATCAATAATATATATATTCGAGTCGGGAACTTACTTGTACATTCTGCCAATTTATTGGCTGGTTCTTTTTCCTTGGGATCATTCCTCCAGCCTTTTTGAATGCATCTAAACCCCTACATGTTAATATAACACAATATATTGCATAAGTAAATAGTAATGTAATAAAAGATGTTAACGGATATAAAAATGAAATATTTCTCACCAGAATAATGGCATTCTCATTACGTGTCCAATTTTAGTGTTCAATGTACTCCCCGCAGGATCTAGATAATAAACAGTGAATGTCCCGGGGACAATAACTAGTAACTCGCAAATATCTACCGCTAGAGGTAAGAAGTTAACAATTAATAACTCAAACTGCAAAATAAAAATGGAATTTTCTTAAGTCCAAATTATAAATAAAGTAAACTTACTTGACATTGAATGGAGCTATTATTATCGTCTTCTTTTGCTGACCAAAAATTGTAAAAGCATCTATACAGTATTGTTGAACATTATCAAGGTCTTTAGCTACCAAACTAATCAATGATGGAATCAAAAATCCCACATGATCATATGCAAATTGTTTGCAATGATCTTCGACTAAGTAGCTGCAAAACATATAGGCGTATGCATTAATATATAAGAAACCAGATCACCGGATCTTACACAAGGTATATGGATGTATAAACAAGATCTCACCTTATCCATGTCTCTATCATTGATGTATTCATCCAATCATACATAAACAACTCAATAATATCTTGTATAAATAAAGAGCTATCGTATGATTGACATGCATAATCTGCATCTAAAGAAACTATTATAGGGCAATGTATATTATGTGCCCGTAGCCAACATGCCATTCCCCTACAAGCAGGACCTAACGGGTATGTTAGGTCAGTTGGAACCCAAGTTGGTAATGCGGGAAGTGGAGGTGGAGGCCTAGGTGCTCCTGGTGTCTTCTTTTTAACCTGTATATATAATTTCAGATCAGTTGACATCATATATACACATTAACAGTCTAAATCAATGTAAATTTATCTTACAATTTCAGTCGTGTAGACGACATCTGCTTTGGGCCACAATATGACCCCACCTTCTGCCTCACCAAGTCTATCAATATCTGGGTGGGCATATGGCAACGCAACTTCCCTCCAATCGGGTAATACATGTAGTGGGCTCACACGAATGTAGCCCTGCGGCATTGGAGTCCCATGAAACGTTGCCCCAGGAAGGGACTGGTAAGCCTGCACCTCTGCAACAACATAGTCTTGCATTCTTAAGCGGCATGGCTTCAATGCCTACAAATTTACGTAAAGAATGTTATACATATATACATATAAATTTGAAAACATATCATCTTGAAAAGACTAGCTACAATGTCATAAACAATACTTACAACATACGTGCTAGGCGATGGGTCTCCAGGATTACTCACAGTCTGTGCATCAGGAGAAGAGTGGGTCGCCATAGGCTGATTGGAAGCCTGAGATACTTGCCACCGCAGCAATTCTTCCTTGACCTTCTCAGCAACTACATCGTTGACCTTCTTAGCAACTAAATCCTCAACTCTCTTATTCTCCTATACATGGATAAAAGAAACATTAGATTCTTATTAATGAATTTCCTTTTGTAGTAACATTCTAAAAAAAGAATAGGTTACCTCTTCTTGAGAAAGTCCTGCTCTGGGTTTGCGCTGGGATGGCCCAAAGAATGCTTTGATGCCAACACTAGTGCCGACACCTCTAACACGTCCAGGATGCTCTGGGTTACCCAGAGCAACTGTCAATTCATCCCTTGTGCCCTGAGGGATGAACGTGCCTTGTTTCCTCTGCTCGTGTACCTCCTGCTAATCACCATAAACAGAAATTGGTAAGTTAACACCACAAATAATCAATATTCAAATGATTTCTCTAAGAGTTGTATTTTACCATTTTTGCAGCCGCCTCAGCAGTTACATGCTTCTTTATTTCACCCTTCTTGTTTTGCCTGCCAGTTATCCAGATATCATGGCGAGGCATGGGTGTGGCAGACTCCTGAGTAGGAGCAGACTCCTGAGTAGCAGCAGACTGCTGAGTAGCCGCAGACTTCGCCTGTAGTCTTTGGCGAACGCTTGCATAGCCTTTTGGACCCATAGTGTGGTCATGCACATTCAGTGCACGCCTTGCTTTTTGTGCGTCGCTGAGGGCCTAGTTAGTATGCACATTAATGATTTGGTTAGTAGCACTAAATGTTAATCTTGAATAGGTGAATACAATGTATATTAATTAAATTGGGAGTGATGCCTAATACCTTGAATTCTTCAGATTTTCTTGAAGCAACAAAATTGTCCCAATCTTCTTTGTCCAAGAAGTTCCATTGTTCAAGGGATGACTTATTCTTCTTATCACCCTCTTTTATGTATTCTCTGTTCAGATTTGTCCTATAATTCCTAAGAATCTTTCCAGCGCGTTGCATCACACTTTTACGATGCAACTTCTCATCCAATGCAAACAGATTCTGTAAAATAGAAATGTTATTAACTAGTATCCAAAAGAGAATTGCAAATAATAGAATTTGTAATCTACAAAATAGAATTGCAAATAATAATAACTCACGCATAAATCTTTCCATATCAAGTCTTTTTTCCCTTGTGTAATATGTGAATCCATTAATGTCAAACCCTTCATAAGACATAACATTCGGTTTTGGTTTAAAGGCGAGGCATTTGATAGTTTTTGTAATATCATTTGGTGTTTGAGATAGTTGATGTAAGACTTTATCTTCAAAACACTTAGTAAAAGTCTTATTATGCTCTCTAGCAAGCCACATTGAACTTGCTCGAGGATGTTGTCTCTTTATGAAATTGGTATGTTCCTCGATATAAACACTCACTTCGTCCATATTGTGTAAAATATACAAGTGAGCTTGTTCCAACTGCTCACGGCTGATTACTTTCACCCGTGATCCCAAAATTCCTTTGCCCTCCTCAAAATTCTTTTCATTATCAGGAGTGTCATTACCACTGAGAAAATCATTGCAAAAATCCATAACCTCTCTCGCCACATAACCTTCAATAATACTCCCTTCAGGCCGATAACGGTTTCGAACATCACCTTTAAAAACGCTCATGTATCGTTCAAAGGGATACATCCAATGCAAGGAAATGGGTCCCAACATTTTCACTTCCCTAGTCAAGTGGACAACAAGATGTACCATGATATCAAAGAACGAAGGAGGGAAATACATCTCAAGCTGACATAGGGTAACAACCACTTCTCTTTGCAAATTATCGAGAATATTAGGGTCAATAACTTTATTGCATAGATTGTTGAAAAAGAAACAAAGTCTGGTAATTGCAAACCTTACATGCTTCGGCAATATAGATCGAATTGCCACGGGTAATATTTGTTGCATTAGAGTGTGACAATCATGAGATTTAAGACCTATCAACTTCAGATCTTTCATTGATACCAATCTACGGATGTTGGATGAGTAACCATGTGGCACCTTAACATTTACCAAGCATTCACAAAAAGTTTTTTTCTCCTTTCTAGACAACGTGTAACAAGCGGGAGGTAAGTATGTTCTTTTACTACCCATTTCACGTAATTATGTTAATTCTGACCTTATTCCCATTTCACGTAGGTCCAGTCTGGTTTTTATCCCATCTTTAGTCTTACCTGGTATATTTAACAGAGTACCAATGATGCTATCACAGACCTTTTTCTCACGTGCATTACATCGATACAATGCCTGACTGTCAAAGAACTCCAATAAGGAAGATCCCAAAATATTGACTTCTTCTTGAATGAAGAATTGTCACTCTGTGTGGCCATACTACATTGTGATTTCTTACCAAATTCATTGACAATGTCTTTTACTCTTTCATAAACAACATCCCCTGGTATAGGTTTAGGGGCACTCCGTTCACCATTCCATCCATTGAATGCTTTGCGCTTCCTACGATACGGATGGAATTTGAAAGAAACCTTCGATGACCAAGATATACAGTCTTGCCGCCATGTTTTAGTCTTATTGAATCAGTGTTTTCTTCACATATAGGACACACTTTTGCTCCTTTGACACTATATCCAGACAAATTCCCATATGCTGGAAAGTCATTAATAGTGCAAAACAACATAGCGTGCAAACAAAATGTCTCTCTTGCTGAAGCATCATAGGTCATCACACCTTCAGCCCAAAGTTTCTTTAAGTCATCAATCAAAGGTTCAAGATAAACATCAATATCATTTCCGGGTTGTTTAGGGCCCGATATCAACAATGACAACATAACGTACTTATTCTTCATACACATCCAGGGAGGAAGATTGTATATAACAAGCATGACTGGCCAAGTGCTATGTTGGCTGCTCAATGTCCCTTACAGATTCATCCCATCTGTACAAAGCCCAAGTCTTAGATTCCTATCTTCTTCACCAAATTTGGGGTACAATAGATCAATCTTCTTCCACTGTGGGGAATCATACGCATGTCGCGGGATCCCATCATTATTTTTCTTAACATCTGCATGCCACCTCAAATTCTTCGCATCTTTCGAATTTGCAAACAAGCGTTGAAACCATGATATTATAGGTAGATACCACAACACCTTGGCAGGAGAACCCGTTTTGGACTCCCCCAAAGTCGTCAATTTATACCGTGACGCACCACATTTTGGACAATCTTTCAAATCTACATAGTCCTTTTGAAATAATACACAATCATTCGGGCATGCGTGTATCTTCTTGGCCTGCATTCCCATTGGGCACAACATTTTCTTTACCTGGTATGTTGAGATTGGAAGCTCGTTTC
The DNA here is from genome assembly GCA_963693085.1 of Alisma plantago-aquatica. Lineage (NCBI taxonomy): Eukaryota > Viridiplantae > Streptophyta > Magnoliopsida > Alismatales > Alismataceae > Alisma > Alisma plantago-aquatica. The sequence goes on from OY856410.1 coordinate 490,390,285, forward strand.
CTTCAGGAAGCATTTCTTTCAAGAAAGTCAACAATGAAGTGAAGCTTTTGTCACTCCATCTATTGTTAGCTTTCAACTTATACAATCTCAACACAGCGCTAAGCTTCGTAAACTTAGCACAACCTTTGTATAACGGTATCTCAGTATCATGCACAATGTCTGTAAAGATAGGAGGTGGATCGGTGTGCTCTACCCTACAACTATCCAGCATCGCATCAACGATGTCTGCTGGAACTGGTTCGTTCACATTTACGTCATCGGAGGCAATTTCTTCTTCCACCCAAGCACTGCTATCGACATCTACTGGTTTCGATTTTGAAATCTCTCCATGCCAGTGCCATTCTGTATAGCCTTGTACAATCCCGTTGCACATGACATGACTTTTGATTTCCTCACCAGTGTTGACTTTCAAGTTGTTACCGCAATGCCTACATGGACAGTAGAACCTATCTGTAGGTTTTTTCCTATGTTCCTCGGCAAATCTAATAAACTGATCAAGACCAGATATAAACTCTGGGGTGCAACGATTACGAATGGACATCCAGGATCTATCCATTCTATGATCAGAGGAAACAAGTATATATTAGGAAAAGATTAGGGTATACACTTACAACCTAAGCGTATAATGTGATGTCATTCTTATATATAATAAATGTGTACCACCTATCCCATCCTTGAACACCTAATCTCACTAGTAAGTGTATAATGTGTATTGGGTTTTCAAGAAAATTACAGCAGCATTTCCCCGTTGTTCTCTAAGTACATATGTACTTAGAGAACAAATGGGGGAATGCTACCAAAATTTTCTCGAAAACCCAATACACATTATACACTTACATCCTAAGTGAGATTAGGTGTTCAAGAACAGTCCCAAACCGGGGACTATCCAAGATTTACTCCTAATGAGTCAATCTTGGACGGGTTTCTAGGCCAACAAACACATTTGATGTCATTCTTATATATAATAAATGTGTACCACCTATCCCATCCTTGAACACCTAATCTCACTAGTAAGTGTATAATGTGTATTTGGTTTTCAAGAAAATTTCGGCAACATTTCCCCGCTGTTCGCTAAGTACATATGTACTTAGAGAACAAACGGGGAAATGCTACCGAAATTTTCTCAAAAACCCAATACACATTATACACTTACATCCTAAGTGAGATTAGGTGTTCAAGAAAAGTCCCAAACCGGGGACTATCCAAGATTTACTCCTAATGAGTAAATCTTGGATGGGTTTCTAGGCCAACAAATACATGTGTTGTCATTCTTATATATAATAAATGTCTATAAAGTACAGGAAACATGGTTAATCCTAATCAACAGAGCATTATTAAATAATAAATCAAGAAATCAATAGTTTCAAACAAAAGGTCTAGGAATATTTACTAGACATTATATGTATCCCTAATCATCATATTTAACATACTACATTATTATGAACATCCAGATCAGATTAAGATCATACTATATTATAACCATTGGTTTAATAACCCTATTTCCGCATGTACATGTTAATCAACTTTAAAACCCTATAATTCATGAAATCATTCTAATTCAATTTAATATGTTGGGATCACATAATTATATAATGACATCAGAATATATAGAAGAATCATAATTAACATGATTAACAACATGCTCATCAAACTAGGGTTTTCTTGAATATCATCTAATATTTGTGTACTAGACATTATATTTATCCCTAATCATCATATTTAACATACCATTATTATGAACATCCAGATTAGATTAACTCTAATCAAATACATTACATGCATTTTTATCACAACAATTTGATCGATGCATAAAAAAGCAGAGCAGGTAGCAGCGGGAAGACCAACCTTGTCAGAGGGAAGAAGGCAGAGGCTCCGGTGGCTCTGGCTGGAGAAGTAGCTAGCAGCGACGACGGTGGAGGAGCAGCTAGCAGCTCCGGTGGCTCTGGCGGTGGTTGTGGCGGCGCGACGACGGTGGAAAAGCACCAGGCGGCGCCTAATCTCAGGCGTGGCGGCGGCGCCGGTTCTCATGCGCTTGGAGCAGCAGGGGCGGCGGAGAAGGAGGAGTGGTGGCGGAGAAAGGGGCACCGGAGAAGAAATAGCCTGACAAATGGCGCTGGAGAAGAAATCTCCGGAGAGAAATCGCAAGCAGCAGAGAAGGTAATTGCTCGCAATGAAACAGAAGAAAGGGGAAGAGTCGGACGATCGCGGGTTATATGTTCCCAAATAGCGTCGGTTGTTTAAAACAACCGACGCCTAAACATCTTTAGCGTCGGTTGTTTTAAACAACCGACGTCCAATTGGACGATATTTTCATGAAATTGTTTGGCGGGAACCACCTTCAGCGTCGGTTATCAAAGGATAACCGACGCTGAAAGTGACACTTTTCACGCAAATTTTTATCCCACATAGGCGTCGGTTTATACCTACATAACCGACGCTGAAAATGACACTATTTTTTTTTATCAAAATTTGGATTTCGCGGCCGACTTTCAATGTCGGTTTGTTATAAACAACCGACGCTGAATACAAAGCGGTACCCGTGTCTGGCTGGTCTTCGAATATAGATGTCGGTTTGCTTAAACAACCGACGCCTAACATATAAGGCGTCGGTTTTCCTTAATAACCGACGCCCAGAAAAGTGACATTGAATGCTATTTCTGTAGTAGTGCTACATATGAGTAATGTATTAATGAATGTTCGAAGATAAGAATTCTAAGTCTCATAATCATCTTCTCTTTCATATCTTCCTTAATGAGAGCAATGTGGGAATGAAGTGATAAGAAAAAGAATCATATATGATGCATAACCACCATGGTAGGGATATCTAGTGAATGTAATAGTAACATACAATATGATGATGAAACCCTAGCAGGGGAATTGAGAATGTAATCTATTTGAATGGCCAAGTAAGAGAAAAGAACTTCAATTGATAAGATAAGGAAGACTTTAGTAAAACTTGTGACATCCAAAGTTTGACATTCAAACTAAGGGAGCAAAGTCACACCACAATAATGTCATGCTAGAGATAAGGATCAAACTCTAGAATGTTTAGATTTGCAGTAGTTCAAGGATTGTCACTAGTGATTTGGCCTTGAATTCCAGCATCTCTATAAAGCAATATCATGAGATTTGCACTATGAGAAGTAAACTAGCACTGATAGTAATCCATGGTTTAAAGATAGCTAATCTGAAAGGTAGATAAACAATATGGAAATGATTCGGAGTAAAGAGTAAGATATAAATTTGAAATGTAACTAGTGTGTTTTGAACAAAAGGAGAAATACAATATGAGTGAAGTGTGATATGAGATAAATTCTTGTAGTGATAGCAAGAATGATGAATAATCTATTTGTACCTTGTATGTTTCAATTTTAGGAATGTTTAATCTACATGATTAAAATGAGAAGGATAAGTAACAAAAGTAAGTAGTAGTGAATGAGGAAAGAGATAAGAGGAAACAATGGCTTTCAGTAATATGTGAATTTGTTTTTAGAAGTATAATTTGTTGAAGGTATATTAAGGGATGTAATTGGTTCTATATATGATTTTAGTGTATATGTGCAAGAAATATGTTAATTAAAGATGTCTGATAGTTGTAGTCATTCATACCAGTAATCCATCTTAGTATTGTACAATTGTGGTATGGTGATATGGGTTGAATAATGATGGAACAAATGAAGGGATATCCTGAATAAGGTAGTCTTACCTATTCACTCATATGAATAAAAGGGATGATAACCATATTGTATTGATATTTTACCCTAATGAGGTATAGCTTGTCATACCTAGCTTTAATATAACTAAGTGATGGTAATTGGGTATGAATAGTCCTTGAATGAGTAATACAATCATGGAGTACTTTGTTACTATTGTTGAAACCCTAATATGCTATAACCTGATGGTTATACCTTGAATTATGTGTGGGTTCATACTTGATAATAGTATGGAATGTGATGGTAATACTACATCTTATGCATCCTTGATCCAATGGGGATGCCATGAGTAGTATTGTACAATTGTTGTTGAATCTAGTCTTCCAACTCAAGACTATTTTTCTATTTGAGTAGCACAATAGTAAAATTCAAAAGAACATGGTGAACTCTCTTTTGTGACTTAGGGGTAATACATAACAGTAGTACATATTGAGTCGTATGAATTGAGATGGTTGGATCAGATTATCAATGTTGAGGTAACTACTCAAGAGTATAAAAATATTGAAATGGTAGTTTCTCTCGCTATCCTATGATTGATTGTGGAATAGAGAATTTGTTTATTATCATTGAACAGTCATGATTTAACATGTTGTGATTAGAAAAGGAATAAAGGACTTAATTTTGAAAGATACATTCAAGTATGAAATATAAGAATATAATGACATGTAAGATGTCAGAAGCTTAAAATAAACCTTGAAAGTGCTTTGCTTGCATATTTATGTTTTGGGGACGAAACCCCTACAAGGGGGGGGGATTGTAATGACCATATTTGTGCTTAATTAGTAAACTAGGGTTTACTTGAATGATTACATGCTTGATTAGACTGAACATCGTTTAGACTTGATTAATGATAGTAGATCAATTGTGATGTTTCAAACCTAAGAAGAAACTTTAACTATGATTTTAGTTTGAAGAATTAGGGTTTAAGAAATGTAAACCCTAATCGGCAAAAATTAGGGTTTTGATAGTACATGAATATGGAATTTGATCATGATAGCAGTGTGGTAAATGATTTTTCATATTTTCTATAAATTTTGTATTTAATTGAATTTTGGATAACTCAATCATGCATATTGGAGAAAAATTTCAGAATATTTGAGTGTTCTTTGAATGTGGTTCTCGGTTGAACTATACTTCGACCAAAATGCTAACAGAGTGCTTTTTAAAAGTGTTGTGTTTTATTTGTAATTATATATTGGGAACTCCAAATGATCTATAATTTGTATTGGAGTTCTTAAAGTGCATTTTAGACATCATGGTAAATTCTCATAATTTTTGTAGAAAGTTTGAGCTCTGAAATAGACGAATTACAATAACTTACATTTCTACATAATTCTAGTGCACAATCAGATTTTTAATTATTTAATGGGAGCTTTGAATGATCTCAAATTTTAATTGAAGCTTAGTACTCAATTATACACAACATGATAAATTATCATAATTTTTGGATAAGTTTTGATCTCTGAAATACACGAATTACATAAACCTTTTTATGACAGAAAAATCTGCTGAAATAAGAAAAAGTTAAGTGAGGGGTCAAAGTGCAATCGACCCAAGCAGCTCAATTTCTCTATATGGTCAAGCTAACACCCTAGAATCTCTCATAATTTGTAATTCATTCTAGACAAACGAAATCCTAGAGAGAGAGGGATAGTTAGAATTTGAGAGGAGAAAGTGGTGGAATTGCTGAATTAGGGTTTTGCAGTCCGAGGAATGGTGTAATAAAGTAAGTTTAGTTTCTTTGCATAGCCTTTCATGGTGAATCTTCTCTCACACGTCAAGATTCCGTCCCTCCCCTGATTTGATCCAAAATGGTATCAAAATTTCCCCTTTTCTCACTCTTTCTTCATAATTCCTCATTTTTAGTGTTTCCGAGTTGAAAGGAAGAAGAATTGGGTGAATTGCTAGGGATTTGATATGGATTCGAGATTTTCAGATATGGGATACATTTTTAAGGTATTTCACACCTTAGGGTGAGTGTGAACTTCCTTTAAATAGTATATTGTATGAAATTTGGTTAATTCATCCAAAATCTTCAATTGCTCAGTATGCGACAAACAAACCCTAAATTCTCTTTTAATCTACTTTTTGTAAAATGATATGAAATGGATTCTTCTTCTATTTTGATGAATTTCAGATGATAAAATCATATATGAAATGGATACAATCCCTCTTAATGAGAACTCGTTTAGTATTTACAGAGGTTACAAGAGTAACCCGAAATTTAGGATTTTTGGCTATGATTGCAATTGATGTATAATTAAATAGAGAAATTTGTCTATCTGAATCTTATTGATTATGAATGATTCTTATCTAAATGCATAGTACAAACATGTCAGATACTACCTTGGTTTTTGTGTGATGTGAATAGTGTTTGCTTAATATCTCATTAGAAAGGGTTGAAACCCTAGATGAGTGAAAAGTTGGAAATTTGCGAATAGATATTATGAAGTTGATTTTAAGTGATTATCTTGACATGATAGACTTTAATTATTCAATCTTATTCTTGATTCATGATATCTCAGTGATTGGCATGAAAATCTAAATTCAGCTTAGTTCTAAGGTTTCATACATAAATTGAGTATATATGATTTGTTGAAATCAGTCTTTATTCAGTGAATGTTTATATCGTATGAAATCCTTATGAGAGCCATGTGATAAGTGAATGAGGCAAATGAAACCCTAAGGATTGGGTATTTCCATGTGATAAGTGAATGAGGCAAATGAAACCCTAAGGATAGGGTGTTTCCACGTGATAAGTGAATGAGGTAAATGTAACCCTAAGGATAGGGTGTTCAATGAATCAAGTAATTGTGATATCAAAGTTCTCAGTATGAGATGTGGTGATACTTAATAGTTCAATTGCATGATTTTAGTGTATGAAGTGCCAAGTTGACATGTATTCTGTTTATTTAAGAATTTTAGTCTGCCTGCATGTATAGTATGTTGATTACTCAGAATATTACAGTGTTTTGAATATACTGCTCTGCCAAGTGTATATTGTGTGAAATGTTTGAATGAGAACATTTGTTTAGTAGTTTGAGTAGTCAGTAAGATACAAAGTTAAAAGAAATTAGTCTAAGAGAAAGATATAATCAAGTTATAATAGACTCAGGAGCCATGAACACCGTAGAACCCCTCTGAGAGGTCTGCACCTTAGGGGTGAAACGACCTAGCCCTGGCAGTGTCCAGTATACGGGGGTCAGAAAAGTATGTCAAACATTAACCAGACGTCCTGGTGGCACGAGAGTACAATTTGTAGTATCCAACATTAACCAGACGTCCTAGTGGCACGAGAGTACAGTTTGTAGTGTCCAAAATTAACCAGACATCCTAGTGGCAATGGAATACAGAAATGTGTGTCCAACATTAACCAGACATCATGGCGGAACGACTTGACTCTCCGCCTGTGTGCTCAGGTTATAGGAGGAGTCCATTTTACGGAACCATAGGAGTGTCGAGGCCAAAGAGCCAGTTTTCCTATTTAGACCAGGACAGCAGTCAGAAGTATTTCTCGGGTGTGTCTGCTAAGTCTTGTATGGTGTGATAATAGTGCACGACGAGTCTCATATGTAGAGTACACTACATATGATCAGGGCATAAGCTAAAATATGATCATATAGGTTTAAAGAGTTTATTATAAGTAAAAGGAGTTATGAAAGATTTGAATACAATTTCGTAGTAATTGTTCTTGAAATGCAATATTTGCATTCTCTGTTATTTTGACTGTATTGTTTTAGATCTGCTCATGTAGTACTCACTGTTGTTATAATTGATATCAGTTTCTCAAAGATATAACTATAATTATATTAGTACTTTAGACTGTTTCTTTGAAGTTCTCATTCACTGAGCGAGTAGGCTCACCCCTCTACTCAAAATTTTTAGGGAATCTACATGGACTTGAAGACGGTCAAATCATCATAGTAGATCTGCCACATGAGCTAAGCATGAGATTAGTTATGTTCTATCGGTCCTTGTCACTCTAGGTCCTTATATAGATGTGACAGAGTTATAAATGATGTTTTTTATCTTTGTTTCGTTGATAAGATAGAATGTATCTGATTATCATGTCGTATGTACATGGAAGTGTGAGAAATAGAATGAATGTATAGATGTGTATCATAAATATTGAGATCGTATTAGAGTAATAAAAGTTTAATTCTCTCGTAAAGTTTGTTTATGTGATTTAATGCGAGAAAACAAAGAGTTTGAAATAAAAAGGAAAACGTCAGTAGTGAACTTTGTATTAAGTGTAATCCTCGTAGTCATGCCCTAATATCATGATTAGTGGAAATCGTGGGATGTGGGTGTGACACATACCTTACCAACAAATTGGACTAAGGAGCAATTCACAAAAAGAGCCACATATAGTAAATTTTCCTAGAATCTAGGTGATTACAAGCACAAACCACAAAACACAAAACAACATTTGATGAATGAGATACAAATAGAACATAATAAATAGCAAACAAAATTGCAATGTTTACATATCATTTTCCCCCAAAATGGTATCAAAGTAACAATTTTAACTCCAAACAACCCACCTAGTGGGCCTAGATACCCATAGAAAAAATACCAAAAGAGAGTAAGAAGAATGAAAAGAGGAGTGGAAAACCATGATATCTCGATGGAGACTTCTCCTTCTCCACCTCCTAGCAATAGTAGCATGAGCTTCTCCTTTTCCCAAGATGGAATGGCACGAATGTGTGATGGAATGTGGCTAAAAACCCTAAAATATGTGTTTTTGGGGTGGAAGATGATAAAATGAAGGTGAAATGGAGTGTGAATGGAGTGGATGGGCATAATATAGGCTAGAATGGTTGTAGGAGTATCTAACCGTGTGCTCTTGCTACCACCCAAGTATATATAGGTAGTGGGGAAGCATTAGGTTAAGTCGGGGTAGAATATGATATATAGTGCAAAACTGTTGCTAGGGTTGTATCTAGCACGTCCGTGCTACATACAACACGACCATAGTTGGAAGGGGTCAGAACGACCATGGTAGGATGGAACGAGCGAGGTGAAAATGGGAAAAGTTAGAGGTTGGTTTTGGATTTTTGAACTGTTGGTGGAACAATCGTGGTGGTGTCACTAGTAGCACGACCGTGGTGGTGTTTCATGTTAGCACGGTCATTCTATGTTGCATGGACGTGCTTCAGACCTTGATCCTTCAATACTTCCTTCTGTGAATTTGAGTGGAGCAGAACGGCCGATCTTTGGTACCACAATTGTGTTGGTCTTTTCAACAACACTTTTCTCTTATTCTCTATTCATCCTTGGACTTCTTTGCTTCAATGAACCCTTGGCGATTAGGGGTAGATTGAGGGAGACTTGAACTTCACTTTGGTCCTCTCGACGAATAGAGAAATCCTATGATCGTTCTTTCTTTATCTCTCTCGCTCTTCCATCCAAGTGTAGTCGAAGTACCTGAAATACATGCAAAGAATGTCCATAATTGTATTTTATACAAATATGCATATTGAGGGGAATAATATATAATCTAACTAGTTTAGATGTGACTGAAGTACAATAAGACACAAGATGGAGTCCTAAAATAGGTTTGCATCAATATTATACTTGTGTAAATGATGTATGCTGATTTTTTTCTATTATGGGTGTAATGCACGCCAGGAAAAGTAAAGTCAAATGAAATATGATGCTTTCTTAGTAGTACATAGTGACGTGATAATTTTTTAATAATATGTTTGGTATGTGTGTACTTTATGAATTTTCATACATTAATAAACATTTATTAACATAATATAATATCATGTATCCTTATGGAATTAACCTTTAAAATTATAATTCTATTTGTATTTGTGCTTCTAAATTGCAAATATTATTTCATCCTAATGTCAAACATAATAGTTTTATACTTTCTTAGTTTCCAACGCAACATAAAATAAGTCGATTATAGTGAATAATAAGTTGTCGTAACATTTATTAATTTATTAGGTAAAACTAATGAATAAGTTTAGCACCACCATAATCATCTTCATTTAACTTTCAATTATAATTTTTTTTAATTTATATATAATAATAATAATTCCCATGTGTTATTATTTATATATTTATTTTTTTAACTTTATGTTACTTTTAAATTACTTGATTTGTCAAACCCATCACGTAGAAAATTACTTGTGCGAATTTAAATAAATAGTAATCCAAACAATCAATATTGAATATTAAATTTATGTGATTTTTCTGAAACGATGTATATCTACGGTGAATTAATTTAAAGAAATGATTAGTCTTATAAAAATTAGATCTTATCAATATCGGTGGTCACCATTTTAAACTCATATTAAATGTAAAATAAATCCTAAATGTATGCAAAATATTATAATTTATACAATCCTACTTAATAATACAAAAGCATAGAAGATTATTTTAATCTATATTAAAATTAAGTACTCCACAACGTGGTGAGCTGTTTTCAATCTCTTTTTTTATTTATCTAAAATCTATCTATTTTCCTCTTTGGATCCAAATAAATATGTCAATAATCATATTCTTGAGACATGTTGACACTCCATTTGTCTAATGGTGATAATTGAAGTCACATTTATTTCTGATGTGAAATAATTGATATCTATGTCGCATAATAATTAATATTATTTTTATATGTGCCCCCTTCATCAAGGGGCTAGTTTCGCCCTGGATATAGACGGAGGCTTAGTATTGGTAGTCGTTACTAAATAAGATCAAGTGACATGGCATAGAAATTTACTCATATATATGTTATAACAATTGTGAAGAGCTTTTTCTTGGGAGTAAAACCCGATATATCTTCTCTAACCTACCATTATGCTATTCAAAAGTTAGATAAGCGGGGTAATGTGTGCTATGTTGCAAAGCATATCTCAAGTACAAGGCAACAAGGTAATAGCTGATTACAGAAGTAACCGGGCATCACGGACAGGAATCGGTGTTTTATACATGAGTATAATTAACTAATGCAGGGGAAGAGGTACTTCATTTGGAGTGGTCACCTGATATCACGTGCTGTGTTGCCCTTTGTGCAGGTAAAGGACGGACTCGGTCGGCAAAGCAAAAGGTTCAAGAATGGTAAAGACTGAGCTGCTATTCCTTGGAAGCTAGAACAAAAAAGGAAAAGGCTAGCTAACAGTTCTGGTCATTGATAATAACAATGTTAATGTAGATGAAGTCTCTCGATTACTCATAGTTTGCTGCTTACGCTTCGGTTGTGACTCGATCGCGGTTATTTTTGTAAGGCAAAACCCACCGATCACCTCCATCTACAAAACCCCCCTTCACGCAACCCATCTCCTTCCTATGCTCCCATGCCCGACGGCCTGTTTGTTCCTAGGTGACCACGCTGCGATGGGTAAAGATGCGTTTGGCCTCTTCCTCATCTTCTTCCTCACTACCACTCTCCTCTGCGCCTCCATTGCAACCAAGACCACCCAAGCTAACAGCTGCGCCGAATCCAACACAGCTTCCCCGGCGCCAGCTCCGTCACCCATTGCGGCCGACATCGACCCGGCTACCTCCTTTGTCATTTCTGCCTGCGCCTACCATACCCTGTACCCCCGTCTCTGCTCTAGAACCCTCGCTCCCTATGCCTCCGCGGTAGGATCCAGCCCTCGGCGTCTGGCGTACGCCGCGGTGGACGCTGCCGTACAGCGTGCGTCCGACTCAGCGGCCCTTGTCAGCCGTCTCTACGGACGCGAGAGACCCACCGACGACATCGATGGAAGCACCGCCATCCTGCTCGCTGATTCGTCGTCGTCATCGACACCACAGCAGCACACCTACGCGGGTCCGCTCCGGGACTGTACCGAGACCATGAGCGACAGTGTCGACCGGCTCCGGATGTCGGCCAGGGAGATGCGCCGGATGGGTATCCCGTTCAGCGCCGGGAAGGATATAGACGACGAGTTCGAGTCCCGCCTCAGCAATGTACAGACGTGGGTGAGCGCTGCGCTCACCGACCAGACCACGTGCCTCGACGGTTTCGACGAAGGGCAGGGGCCAGGGCACGATTCTACCACCCCTCCCGGCTCCGCCGCGGCCGCGGCTGCAAGGAGAAAAGCGGACAGTGATCCCGTCGCTGCGGCAGTTAGGAAGAGCGTGCTGCACGTGTCACACATGACCAGCAATGCACTCGCCCTCATCAACCGGATCGGACCCACTGGACCGCAGCCCTAGAATGAGCTGGGTTGGAGAAAATCGATTGCTGAGTGACGACGCTAGCGCATGCGCGCTCGTACGGAACTTGGCAATCGGCAATGGCAAAGCCGTATGCATCGTTACTGCCTCCCTAAGGTTATACTTACGCTGAAGCTGTGCCAGTGTTAGAACATCTCAAATCATAAGCCGTCTCATGTAATGCTCCAAGGATGCAACTCTGTAGATGTATGGCATGCTATATGACAAGTGTAATATATAAAATTACATATACGTATATCTGTATTAGGTCCACAGTTCTTTTTCTTCCATGTACATCTGTCTCACTAAATGGCACATCTCTTTTTCTATATATAAAAGGCCGGAAATCATCTCTTCCTAAAATGTAATTATTTCTCTAGTTTATATACATGTCTAGAATTGAATGCACGGGAGCTATACATTTAGATACAAAGCAAAAACCTTTGTTTTAATTTTTACCCTCCTTAAATTGGTTTGGTTGGTGCAATTATGGGTCACATTCAGAAAGAATAAAAATGTGTGGCGTCCAAACCCAAAATTTATGTACATGGACATTTTATGTGTTATTTATAAAAAATGGTTAGCGTTTGTCATAAAATTTTCGAACGTAAATGTTGAAGTATTTACAGATACATTACAATCAATATAACACACAAACTGAGATGCTGTGCACGGAAGTTCATTCGTACATGCATAACCAATGTATGCCTAGTCTCTCACACATAAGAGACTTCATGTGTTATATGTTTGGGTATTGATAGTACACCCGTGCATTTGTTGGTTGTATGTTATTTCTTTTAAAAACTGTTGTAATTGACTGTATACCAAATTCAAATACATATTACTATTGGAAAAGAATTCGATAAAGGGTTACTAAAAACATATGTACTACCTCTTCACTACAAGAACAATGTTGTTAACCGATACTAACAACAGTTCATATGAGTCTGTGTACACAAAATGCGTTAATGGACTTATATACTAATTGATATAACTTTTGGGGCTTGATGTATTGCGTTCTTGGTGCTATGCATTATGTGATATAATCATATGTGTTCATATTTGATACCTTTTGTTTAGAAGAAAAAAAAGTCACGCAAAAGGTGGAGAACATGACGCACTCACTAACAGAGAGAAAAAGAACATCCAGCAGCATGATGAACACATGCCGTGGAACTGTCGCCGAATGATGACGAGGATGCATGATTGCTTCTGAAGCATGCAACCGACATCTTCTTTAACGTCTTATAACACCAAGCAGGTTCGTCGCGCTAACCGACTTCTATCTTATAAGATTCCTTGCTTGTAATGAAGGCAACTGACATCATCATCACGATAATCCTCACACTGTCTCCCCATTAGCTAATGGTCAATGGCTCGATCCTAGCTACTTCAGCTAACGATCAGCTGAGAAAGCTACTAATCACAAGCTGCGGGTCGATCGGCGGGTCTAACGGTCAAACTCACTTTGGATAGCTTTCGTCCGCTTTGCTTTATTTATCACAAAGGCGGTTCCGCCGTCTACGTCCGATCTCGAGTACAACAGCGTTTCTTTACGAAAGAAAACGAAAGCCAACAAACACAGTGGCTATTTACTCCCTTTCTGCTCGTGGTTTGGGCTTTAAAGGCTGCTGCTCATGGATAGGGATGGAGTTTGATTTGTTTTGCCAGATCGGTACCCTATTCCTTAATTGATCTTTCTAGGTACGTAGTTGCATGTATTGAAGGAGGGGGACCCTACTTTGTCACGAGAATTGATAGTGCTTGTTGAGTCTAGAAAAGTCGATCAGTATCATTTGCTTCAGTGTTAATTTCTTGTTCTTTTGTTTTCCCGAACTCCTGTTAGCAAAACGAGTAAAGATACTGCTGGCTAGGGTACGGTTGAAAATACATCGCTGCAATATGACAATATGACGGTACCGCATTTATTGTCGGATATGAATGTAAAAGGGATAATACCGATTGAGTGGAATCCAAATACTTTTCATATACATTCTAAGTTCACTTACCACATTTAAATTGATAACATCTAAATCCACAAGATAGAGGTTTCACATAAGTATGACAACTGAAACATCAAGTTATATAGCATATGTATTATTTGTATGTGATATTCGTTTGGAAAAAAAAATTTGGTTTTTTTTAATATCTTTCAATGATGTTCAAATTTATTTATTTTTCATTTGCCTCGATGAGATTGTTCAAATACGTTGTCAGCATGTAGAAGCTTGTAGGATCAAATATCCCACTAGTATATATAGAGGATCAAGTGACTTTACTCACCATTCATACCTCTAGCAAAGGAAAAATCAAAAGTGGAGAGAACAAGCACTTGAAGTTCAGCTTTGGCAACAACAACTCGAGAAAGCAACAATTCGTGGATTTTTGAGGAACCGACCACTTCATTCTTGATATACACAGAATGTTACATACATAACCTACTTTGAGCTGACAAAAGAAATCCACATTAAAAAGTTACAATGTTTGAGTTGTCTATTATGTCTCAACTATAAAGAAGAAGAAAAACATTGCCATGCTTATAAACGAAATTGCCATGTATTTACCAATGAGTATAACTCATGGACCTTAGAGGTTTGAAATGTTTAAGATTGGTTTTGTATCTAAGCATTAGGAGTGCCTCAATGAAATTCGACCAATTAGTTTCTGAAATTTTAGCACTAAAGATAGCTTCTAAGGCATCTTATCTATGTTGGTAAGTGTACCCTCAGAGGGTATCTCACTAGTCAAAGCATCTTTTCTGAAATATTGTAATGTTAGTCATTGTGTTAGATTGTCACAAGAACCTTTGTGTGATCTTAACCAAGGGAGTTTAGGGTTCTAGTATTTAGTATATATAGTAGACATGACTAAAGCTTTTAATAGAGTGGAATGTCTTCTTTGGAGGAATAACTACTTACATTTTCAATCAATAGGTTATGACGTGTTGGTAAGGACACTCTATTTGATATGGATGAAATGATAGAGTGATTGGGCTCTTCTCAACCTCTATTCAATAGAGATAAGGAGATCACTTTTCCCCCTTGGTCTTCATCCTAACACATGAGGTTGTCGAAAAATACATTAATCAGATTGTCGATGAAGGTAGACTGGATCAGTAATACAATTCATGATTGTGGCATAGACACTCTATATTTTATGTTTTGGATTATCTCATTTTGTCCATCATCATAAGGGAACTCAAGTTATTTGTTTGAAAGAGAATAGGAGAGGTATATTCCCAGTTGAAGAAGTGAATGTGGATGCAACCCAATCACATATATGGTTACCCTATTTTTTGTGATTAATAATCATTTGGCACTTGAAGGGGCCATTTCAGATTATCACGAGGAGGATGACTTCAACACTGAGCAAGTTGTTGTCCTTTCTAGGAAGATGAATATTTATTTAACCACACTAGTACAGAAATGGTCTGTAGCGTCGGGTTTTTAAAGCCTGCAGCGTCACTTTTTAACCGACGCCTAGGTGGGCATCGCTACAGAATTTGGTCTATAGTGTCGGATTATTTAACCAAATAAAACCAACCTTACAGAGTAAACACCGACGCAAGAGGTTGTAAAAATTCTGACCTAGGCGAGAAAAAAGGAGCATGTAAGGTTGGTTATTTCATAAAAACCGACCCCGTAAACGTTCTCGGTCGAGAAAATTGTCGACCGAGAACGTTTACAGGGTCGGTTTTTATGAAATAACTGACCCTAAAGATTGAATACCATTTCAGTGGTAACTCTCGGTCGAGAAAATTGTGGACCGAAAATATTTCGGTCTCGACCGAAAACTATCTATAAGGTCAGTTTTATGAGAAAACTGACCCTAAAAATTGAATAAAACATTTCAGTGTAAGACTCGGTCGACAAACTTCTCGACTGATAGTATTTCGGTCGAGAAGTTTGTCGATCGAGTCTTACACTGAAATGTTTTATTCAATCTTTAGGGTCAGTTTTTTCAAAAAACCGACCTTATAGAGGACATGTAGACTCAGTTTTTTTACAAAAACCGACGTTAGAAGTTCTATTTCGGTCGAAAATTTTTCGACTGAAGAGTGTACAATGAATTCAATCTGTAGGGTCGGTTATTTAAAAAACCGATGCAAGAAGTTACGATTTTTTTTAAAAAAAATTCTACAGAAATTGATGTAGAACAGAAGAACAAGAAGATTCATATATTCTGGGAGAGGGGAGCATTGATGCTCAACCGTCACCATTCAAAACCACACATTCATAACAAAAATGATAATAAATATCATAATTTACAAAATGATAGAGTGCAAGTCTGAGATGACATGTTACAAAAGTAAAAATATGAAAGAGTACATACTCAAACCACATACATAAATGGAGCCGACATATTTAAACCAATGCTATTTCGACTTCACTTATAAAACACTCTGAACACTCTTCTCGGAATTCATTCAAGTCCACATGTGTGTAAGGCTGAGTTGTAAAGATCTGTAACAGAAAATGCACATGCTAATATTTTATAAAAATGACTACAATCACTTGTAAATTTATGATGTTATTCTTTATTACCTGACTTATAGTCTGAATGTCATGTGATGCTTGTTTGACAATAGCTTGCATGTATTTCATTACATAGTAGCCACAAGCCTAGTCAGTCATTATTTTGCATAGGACACTACAAATAACGAATTATACTTAATGTTAGTAAACTACTATAAACAGAAGTTGAGATAAGACTATAAGAGTTGACATATTAGAATTGAAAAATTAATACATATAAGACTAAGCAGTTGTCAAAGTAGCTACCTTGACATTTTTCAAAGTCAATGTCTTTAATTTTGTGGGTATTTGTCCTCCAGCTTAACGAAAAGCCTTTATACCCCTATCAATTAAACGATAGTTGGTAAAATAGAAATTCTAAATAAAATATCATGTTGAAGCAATTAATTAAATTTATGCTTACTCCATAGCTGACAATTTCAGTTTGTGACTCCTTGTTGTTTTACCCATTGGGTCAAGATAATAAAGAGTCATCAATTTTGGGACAATCACCAGTAATTCCCAATGTCTAGCTCTGAGTAAAAATAAAACAAATATTAAAATAAATAGTTTCATTCATTATTAAAATTATGTTGAATAATAATACTTACTGGACGTTAAAAGGAATTAGGATAATTTCCTTCTCCTCACTAGCAAAATATTTGAATGCATCGGAGAAGTACTCATTCACTTCCTCAATATTATTTGTCTCCACCTGACTAGTGACCGAAGGAACTAAGAATGCAATATTCTTTATATCAAAGTTGGTGACCACGGTATATAAATGACTGTTAAACATTTGTAATTATTTTCATATGTAGAAATAAGCTAAAAATTTGTATTGGAATTTTCTATATATATTGATAGATCCTTACCTTATCCATACTTCTATTATCGAAGTATTCAGTCAATCATACTGGAACAACTCTATAATATCGTCAAGAAAAATAAAATTCTCAAAGTCCCTCCCAACTGCATCTTCTATTAACTTGACCATCATATTTGATCCCGATCTTTGGTTAGCTAAGTATTGGCACAAACATTTAGATTTGCTTCCCAATTCGTCGAATGTAGTTTCAGGAATGAAAGATGGCTTGGGCATAGGAGGACGACTAGCAGAAGATTTACTTTTTGGTTTACAAACCTGTTAATTAAATTACATACTTATATTACATGAGTTCATATATGCAGTCAAATATGAAAAATATGGTAGAAATAAGGTATACCTTTTCATTGATAACCAAGTGTCTAGGCCAACCCACCATAGCAGCCTCAGCTTCTTCAACTGTACTATATTCTGGATTAGGTATGGGTAGTGGTTTGTCCCCCATTCCGTCATACACAAGATGGATGGACACACAACAGATGTCATCAGTAATTTGTTGGCAATGCAATGTACCACCAAGGTTGTACACTTTGCCCGCTGCCACAACATTATATTCTGGAACCTCCACTGCAAGTTTACAGTTCATACCAACCTAGATTGAAATAATATAAGTTATATAAGAAATAGTAGAACAGATACATGTTACAACTATATATTATCATATATTTATCATACTAATAACACAACATATAGAACAAAAACTTACTGCAGATTGTTGTGGTGGTTCATCGGGAGTGCTCCCATGACCTTCTACAACTGTAGCATGGGCTTGTACCTCATCACTTGAGAGACGTGCAGTATGAATAGGTTGAGAAGGTTGAGTATGCTGATATGAAGACATTATTTCTTTTACTTTCTGTGCTACTAATGCTTCAACATCCTCTTGTGTAAGACCTCCTGCACGACCTCTTTTAGATTGCGAAGGGCCAAAATAAGACTTGAATCCTATGCCAGCTCCTAATCCCCTAACACGGCCAAGATGCTCCTTCGTACCAAGAGCAACTGCTAGTTCATCCATGTAGCCAGTTGGGATGAACTTTCCTTCCTTCCTTTGCTCGTGGAGATCAATCTATTCATAGTTAATAAAAATATTAAGCCACAATATCAATTAGATATAAATAAATCTAAGTTTGTGCAAGTTACTCTTTACTTAGTTGGGATAAACCTACCATCTTTTGTGCCAGCTCCTTAGTTACAGGGTTGACAATTTCACCGGCTCGATTCTTTCTAGCATCAATCCATGTCATGTTTCGGGGTGGTCGCTCAACTTGAGTTGTACTAGATTCTTCTCCAGAAGATGATTGATTCTCTTGTAGTTGGCAGCGGAAGGCATAACCACCGGGCCCCAAGCGATGGTCATGCACATTTTTAGCCCGTCTTTCCTTTTGAGCCTGGTGAATAGCCTGATCATTTAAAACGAGGTATTGCAATTTAGACTAGGCAAACATGTATAAAAAGATTCACCTCCTTAATTGTATAAAATTAAATATTCATACAATACATCACAATCTTTATTACCTGAAACTCTTCCGATCTCCTAGCTGCAACAAATCTTTCCCACACCTCAGGATCAATAAAAATATATGCATTTGTAGCTTTCTTCTATTGTTTAGGATTATTTATAAATTCCCTTACAAGATATGTCTTAAAACCCCTCCATCGTACACCACAACGTTGTAGCACTCTTTTCTTGTGATATTTTTCATTTAGATGAAAAACACCCTACACATACAAAAGAAGAAATTCATAATGTTGTTTTGAAAAGGAATTAATTCCAAGCAAACTAAATTAGAATCAATAGATAAAAAACATGTCACTTCCACTCACAGATATATCTTTCCATATGCAGTCTTTTTTGGCATTAGGAACATCATGCCAATTTTCTATATCTATTGGCACCTTAGTACGTGCGGTCGCCCCTACGTAATGCTTGAAAGCACTAGCATGTTACCCAACAGGTGCTCCTGTCATATCAAACTGGACTGGCAATTTATCCCCTTTAGCCCTGAGCTCCTGCAGCCTACGCATCAATGTAGGACCTCTACAGTTCTTAGCATCACCACTACCATCCTCATGGTGCTCATGCTCAGAATGTTCATCTTCATGGTGCTCATACTCAAAATGTTCATCTTCACTCGCCATTTTAGAACCTGCAAGTATACATGATAAAAAAAATAAGTGATAATAAAAGCACAAGTGATAAGGTATACATGATGGGAATTTTTTTGATCGCTACAAGTTTCATTGCAATTCAAAAAATCATTACAAAAGTCCATCACCTCCCTAGCCACGTAACCCTCAACAATACTCCCTTCAGGACGATAACGATTCCGAACATCACCTTTAAAAACACTCATGTAGCGTTCAAATGGATACATCCAGTGTAAGAAAATTGGACCCAACATCTTCACCTCCCTTGTAATATGTACTACAAGATGAACCATGATATCAAAAAATGAAGGAGGAAAGTACATTTCAAGCTGACACATGGTAACAATTACATCTTTCTGTAATTTATCGAGAGTATCAGGATGTATCACTTTGTTGCATATTTCATTGAAGAAGAAATAGAGTCTTGTGATTGCAAACCTTACATGCTTCGAAAATATAGATCGAATAGCCACATGTAAAATTTGTTGCATTAAGGTGTGAGAATCGTGAGATTTGAGACCTATCAGTTTCAGATCCTTCATTGATACCAATCTACAAATATTAGAAGAGTATCCTTGTGGAGCCTTAATATTATACAAGCACTCACAGAAAGTCTTTTTCTCTTTCTTTGACAAAGTGTAACAAGACGGTGGCAAATATGTGTGGCGACCCCTGATCTCCACTGATAATTCTTTTCTAATACCGATTAATTCTAAATCTTTTCTATATTTGATGTCATCTTTAGTCTTTCCTGGTATGTTCAATAGCGTACCGATGATGCTATCACAAATATTTTTTTCAACATGCATGACGTCAATGCAGTGTCTAATTGCCAAAGATCTCCAATAAGGAAGATCCCAGAATATTGACCTCTTCTTGTATAAAGATTTGCCACATGCGAGTGTATGACTACTTGAACTCTTTCCAAATTCATTAACAATATGTTTCACCCTATCATATACAACATGTCCTGGTATAGGTTTAGGAGCACTTCATTCCTCAGTTGACCCATTAAAGGTTTTGCGTTGCCTTCGATAAGGATGCACTGGTGGGAGAAATTTCCGATGACCAAGATATACGATTTTACCACCATGTTTCAGTCTGATTGAATCAGTATTTTCCTCACAAACAGGACATGCTTTGTATCCATTTATGCTATATCCAGACAAATTTCCATTAGCTGGAAAGTCATTAATCGTGCAAAATAACATAGCACGCAAACTGAAGATCTCTTTACGTGAAGCATCATATTTCATAATACCTTTTTCCCATAGTTTCATTAGGTCATCAATTAGAGGTTGAAGGTAAACATCAATATCATTTCCAGGTTGCTTGGGCACGGATATCAATGTTGACAACATCACATACTTATTTTTCATACACAACCAAGGAGGAAGATTGTATATAACAATCATAACAGGCCATGTGCTATGTTGGCTGCTTAATGTACCATAGGGATTCATTCCATCTGTACAGAGTCCAAGTCTTAGGTTTCTTGGTTCTTTACCAAATTGAGGGTATAATAAATCAATTTTCTTCCATTTTGGTGAATCAGATGCATGTCGTAAGATGCCATCATCATTGACCTTTAATTCCCCATGCCAAGACAAATTTTGCGCATCTTCTGTATTAGCAAATAAGCGTTGAAATCGTGGTATTATTGGTAGATACCACATCACCTTGGCAGGAGAGCCATTTTTAGCCTTAGCTGAATTTGTAATCTTATACCTTGACGCACCACATTTTGGACAATTTATCAAATTACTATAGTCCTTCTAAAATAACACATAATCATTTGGACATCAATGAATCTTCTTAGCCTCCATTCCCATTGGACACATTATTTTCTTTGCTTGATATGTTGAAATTGGAAGCTCGTTGCCTTCAGGAAGAATTTCCTTTAACAAAGACAACAGTGAAGTGAAACTCTTATCGCTCCACCGGTTTTGAGCTTTAAGAGTGTATAATCGCATCACAGCACTCAACCTCGTGAACTTAGTACAACCCTTTTATAATGGTTTTTCAGCATCATGGACAATGTTTGCAAATAAAGAAGGTGGATCAATGACATTGTCCCGACAACTACGTAGCATCTCATCAATCATATCATCCTGAATCTGGTCATCTTGAATCGGTTCATCATTAACATTATCATCATTATCTATATCTTCTATGCCACAACTATTAGTATCGACATTTTCTGCTCCATAATTCAATTTCTCTCCATGCCAATACCATTCATTATAACCTTGTATGATCCCATTGCATATGACATGATTCTTAATTTCCTCACCAGTATCAACTTTCAAATTGTTACAACAATTTCTACATGGACAATATAGCCTATCTGTGGGTAGTTTCCTATGTTCCTCAGCAAATCTGATAAATTCATCAAGACCTTTGGCAAACTCTGGACTACAACGGTTCTTGATAGACATCCAACTTCAATCCATTTTCTATATCACATTAAAATTAATTATAAAACTAACAGTTTAATATTGATACTATAATAATATGTAAGTTTTTATTGATAGAAAGTGTACCACCTATCCCATTTTTGAATATTTAATCTCACTAGTAACTGTATAATGTATGTTTAGTTTTGAAGAAAATTTCAGCAGCATTTCCCCTAAGTTCTCGAAGTACACCGATGTAAATGGCAAATAACCACTCACATATGTACCCAAAGAACAAATGGTGAAATCCTACTGAAATAATCTACAAAACTAAACATACATTATACAGGTACATCCTAAGTGAGATTAAAATATCCAAAAACAGTCCCAAACTGGGGACTATCCAAAGTTTACTCGTAATGAGTAAATTTTGAACGGGTTTCTAAGTTAATATATAAATGCATTATTTTCATATTTATATATTAAGTTCAACATCATGCATCAACCCTAAAGTGTCAATGTAGGAGTACACATGTCTAATCTAGTATTAATTTCTAAAATTTATATAATGATTACATATGAAAAAAGACATGCATGTTTTTATCATTGGGTTATCAAATCATATAAAATGGAAAATACTTGTACAAATTAGCAAAGTAAGGCCGTTTCCAACAGTCTAAAGATTGAAATCATTATAATATTCAGAACTATTTGTGAACATTACAACAAATATGATTAAAACATTTATAGCTCCAACATAAATAAGTTTCAGGTCCATCTCGGTCGACAATTAGTCGACCGAGAGACCACCTGCGTGCAGCGTCCAGGTCCACTCTCGGTCGACAATTTGTCGACCGAGAGTGGACCTGGACGCTGCGCGCAGGTGGTCTCTCGGTCGACTAATTGTCGACCGAGATGGACCTGGAAGCAGCAATAGCGGCGGGCGGGAATGTAGGGGAACAAGGAACGAAGGAAGCTCGAACTTACTTGGAAATGGCAGCGAGCTTCGTGGAGGAAGAGACGAACTTCATGGAGAGGCGGCGACCTTTGTGGAAGAGTGGAAGGCGGCGACGACGAGCTTCACGGCAACGAAAAGTTTCACGGCAACGAAGAGAGCTTCACGGCAACGACAGGCTTCATGGAGGAAGAGTGGAAGGTGGTGACGACGAGCTTCACGATCCTCTTCGTGGCGATGACAAGCTTCACGATCCTTTTGGCGGCGTGGAGAGGCGGCAACGGCTTCACGGAGATGCATTTGCGGCAACGGCGGAATGAAAAAGTGAAAAGGGGTTTCGTCGTGCCGCGGGAGAGAGGTTAGAAAAGAGAAAAGGGTTTCGCGGGGGAAAGAAAGTCTAAAATTTCGGCTTTTTGCACGGAACGAAAAACCGTAGCATCGGTTAACAACCAAAAACCAACTCTACAGATAAATAGTGCTCGTGTCGGGTTGTTTAATATAAATCAAATGCAAACTCAGTCGACGAATTTGTCGACCGAATAGACCGATAGGGTCGGTTATTTGATAAAATTGACGCTACAAGTGCTAATACGAAGAAATCTGGCTCGTTTCGGTCGACAATTTGTCGGCCGAACAGGAGCAAAATTTCCTTCGTACAAGAACCTCTAGGGTCGGTGTTTTCATATAACCAACCCTAAAGGTGCTTATACATGTTTAATATAAATCAAACGCAAACTCGGTCAATGAATTTGTCGACCGAAAAGACCTATAGGGTCGGTTATTTGATAAAACCGACGCTACAAGTGCTAATACGAAGAAATCTGGCTCGTTTCGGTCGACGATTTGTCGACCGAACAGGAGCAAAATTGCCTTCGTACAAGCACCTCTAGGGTCGGTTTTTTTGTATAACTGACCCTAAAGGTTCTTATACATGTGTGGAAAACTAAACTGGATATTGTCGGTCGACAATATTGTCGATCGAGACAACCTATAGGGTCGGTTATTAGTAAAACCGACCCTAGAGGTGCTTCTAAGAAAGAAATCTGGCTTCATTCGGTCGACAAATTCGTCGACCGAATGTGTGTCGGTCGACAAATTTGTCAACCGAATGAAGCCATATTTCTTTCTTAGAAGCACGTCTAGGGTCGGTTTTTCTAATAACCGACCCTATAAGGGTTCTCGATCGACAAATTCGTTGGCCAAGGAGCTCTAAAGTGCTTCCACAACCCTAATAATTATGTTATGTGAAACTTTAATATATGGTGATTTCGTATGAAACCCTAATATGGGATAATGTTATGTGTAACCCTTATATGGAATGATGTTTTGTGAAACCCTAATATGGAAATGTTATGTGAAACCTTAATATAGGGTGGTGTTGTGTAAAAACCCTAATATGGGATAATGTTATGTGAAATTTCAATATGGGATGATGATATGTGAACCCTAATTGATAAAGATGGGAAACTCTAACCCTATTGAGGGAATAGAGATGTTATTTTTGCATTGCATGATGTTGATATGAAATTGATATGGTTGATATGAAATTGAGATGATTGTGTAACAAATATCCTGAATACCTTGGTCAGATGACCTGAAGGTAATAGTTACCTGATAAGTGATAACCATGTTTAGTGATGAACTAAGGGTTTGAATACCCAGAATCAGCAAATGTGATGATGGTGGTATTGAGGGATGTGAATTCCCAACAATGAGACAAAAGATTGAGATCCCAATGCTTTATAATGTTTTGAAAAGTACTAAACTCTATTCAAAAATTGAGTCGGTCGACTATTTGTCGAACGAAAGAGCTCTAGGGTCGGTTATAAGGAAAAATCCGACCCTAAAGTCATCCTCGGTCGACAATATTGTCGACCGAATTTGTCTCGGTCGATAATATTTTCGACCGAGATTAACCCTGTTTCAATGTTTAAAATTAAGTACCAAGTGTGTGTGTATGAGATTAACCAAGTGATGCTTTGCCAAATTTAGCCATAATTTATTTTTCAATATTTGAAATAACAATATTCTTATATAACATGTATATGTCCAAATGAAGCAATGGAAAACACTTTTATTCATAACAATTTAATGCCCATACACTTTATAAGATGAAGCATGACATACTTTCTTTATAAAAAGATATCCATTACAATCATTACAAACATATCTCATAAATTCACTGAAAAGACTGAAGGATTACATCAATGTCTGGATCTTTTCCAAGAAAGGGCTCAGCTCCATAATATTTGACCAGTGTTTGCCACTCCAAGGCACCTGTCTTGGTTAAGGCATAAGCCTCCAAGAAGGTGGGAACACGATCAAAGCGAAAGTTGGCAGCAATGTCTTGAAGTTGAATTGGGGAAAACTGAGTATGTGTGAGATCAAGAGATGGTGGAGGTGGAATTTGATAGTAGTTGTAGGAAGGATTGTATGGATTTATCATGCCAGGATTAAGGGAATAGGGATATTCATCAGGTTGGTTAGGAGAGAGAGCTTGCATCCTTTGGTTTAAATAAGTCATGCCATGGTGATTATAATCCAATTGCCTACTTAGGTGATATTGGGATCCAGCAATGTATGTCAAAGTGTTTGTAATAGGATCATGGGGTAGGTTGGTAGGAGGAGGTGGTGGAGGTATGTCTTGGGTGGATGTCTCCCCTTCAGTCCTAGCCCTTTTGTGTCCAAAGTCGATTCCCATCTATTCCACCGTATTTTTACTTATCTTTTGGGGTTTTCTATCCCATGTGTAACCTAAGTCGTCCTCAATATTCTTCTTAAGAAAATGTTGAGTGATTTGGCATACAAAGTCAGCATAAGGTGGATTGCCAGAAAACTCAAACATATTCTTAAGGATGATACGAATAAAGTTTATGGGAATACCTTTGAGAATGGCATAGATAAGGCACATACAAAAGGTGGGTACTTCAGATTTGTTTACTCTAGGATGGATATTGGTGGCAACAATGAGATTTATGATCCTAGCTTCAGGTTTTAAATTTATGGTATAATAGGTACCCCTATCTTCATGGCAAGTCGTATTTGATTGAAACATGGCTTTTTTGACATCACTAAGGCTAATTGTAGTGTCATCTTGGGAGAGTATTTTGAGTGGATTTCCTCTGGTGAGATCAACAAAATCTTTATATTCTTCTATGTTTATGTCAAGCATATCAAGAATACCCTCCTCAGTAAAATGGAATCCATACCCACCAACCATAGAGGAGAAGGAATCATGGTCAGGATGTGGGGTTAAATTGGCATAGAATTCATTAACTGCTTTGGAGGAGTAGGAATGGAAGGAGGGGATCAGAAAATCAGTCAAATGTTCCACCTTAAAGAGTTCCTCCAAATCGACAATGTTATGGAAGTCCATGATGTCGACTGGCCATTGTGGAAGAGGAGGCTTTGAGGAGAGCATGAGGTAGCGGTCGCCTGCAACTGCGTCTTTGAAGGGGACGTCGTTGATGAACTGCAGCAGATCAACCGTCCTTCCTTTCCTGCCTGCAACTTGCTTCTTTCCACGTGTTGATGAGGAAGCCATTTCATTGCTTTGAAATGGAGAAATAGCAAGCAAGAATTGGATGTAGAGAAGCTGAAGAATTTCACAAGAATACACTAGAGAGGAGCTAGAGAAGTGAGAATGTGAAGGTGTGAAGAAATGGATCATTTGGGGTGCTATTTATAGCAAAACAGAGCCAATTTCGGTCGACAATTTGTCGACCGATGGCCGCAACGGTCATCTTTCGGTCGTCCAACGGTCGATCGAAAATATAGCTGTTACGACGGTCAACGGTCGTATTTATAGCCGTTAACGGTTGAAATTCTAGCCGTTACGACGGTTGATTTTTTTAGCTGTTACGACAGTTGATTTTTTTAGCCGTTACGACGGTTGGTTTTTCTAGTCGTTCCTCGGTCGACAATATTGTTGACCGAGTGGACTTCTAAGGTCGATTATTAAGAAAATACCGACCATAAAAGTTACTTATACACATGAAAACTGACTCCTTATCGATCGACAAATTTGTCGACCGAAAATGCTATAAGGTCGGTTATAAGTCCAAATCCGACGCTAGATGTGCTTATACATGCGTGAACTATCTGGATCCAGAATAGATATCGGTCGACGAATTCGTCGACTGATATGTTTCGGTCGACAATATTGTCGACCGACTTGACTTCTAAAGTCGTTTATTAAGAAAATACCGACCCTAAAAGTTACTTATACACATGAAAACTGACTCCTAATCGGTCGACAAATTTGTCGACTGAAAATGCTATAATGTCGGTTATAAGTACAAATCCGACGCTAGATGTGCTTATACATGCGTGAACTATCTGGATCCAGAATAGATATCGGTCGACGAATTTGTCGATCGAGAAAGAGCCAGATTTCCTTCGCGTAAGTACCTCTAGGGTCAGTTTTAAGGAAAAAACTGACCTTAGAGGTACTTATTGGTCGACGAATTTGTCGACCAAGTGAATCGGTCGAAATATTGGTCGACTGAGGAAGGCTCTAAGGTCGGTTAGAAGTGCAAATCCGACACTAGATGTACTGATACATGTGTGAACTATCTGGATCCAGAATAGATATCGGTCGATGAATTCGTCGACCGATATGTTTCGGTCGACAATATTGTTGACCGAATTGACTTCTAAGGTCGGTTATTAAGAAAATACCGACCCTAAAAGTTACTTATACACATGAAAACTGACTCCTAATCGGTCGACAAATTTGTCGACCGAAAATGCTATAAGGTCGGTTATAAGTGCAAATCCGAAGATAAATGTGCTTATACATGCGTGAACTATCTGGATCCAAAATAGATATCGGTTGACGAATTTGTCGATCGAGAAAGAGCCAGATTGCCTTCGCATAAGTACCTCTAGGGTCGGTTTTAAGGAAAAAACCGACCTTAGAGGTACTTATCGGTCGACGAATTTGTCGACCAAGTGAATCGGTCGAAATATTGGTCGACTGAGGAAGGCTCTAAGGTCGGTTAGAAGTGCAAATTCGACGCTAGATGTGCTTATACATGCGTGAACTATCTGGATCCAGAATAGATATCAATCGACGAATTTGTCGACCGAGGAGGCCTTTAAGGTCGGTTTTGTAGGAATAACCGACCTTAAAGGTGCTGATCCGGGGAGGACTGTAAGGTCGGTTATAAAGAAAAAACCGACCCTATAGGTGCTTGTATATGTGAAATTCAGCTCTTATTCATTCGACGAATTTGTCGACCGAGGATCCCTGTAGGGTCAGTTATAATGTAGAACCGACCCTATAGTTTGAGGCAGGAAGCCAAATCCAAGCAAATTTTTGCCGCCGGAAAAATTGTCTATAAGGTCGCTTATTTTAGAAAAACCGACCCTATAGAGATGTACAACAAGGTCGGTTATTTTAAAATTAGTGACTCAAAAGATCTTAAGTGGTGCCCGCATTTTTTATAGACATATAAGGTCGGTTATTTGGAAAACCGACCCTATAGAGATACACTACAAGGTCGGTTATTTTTAGAAAAGCGACCCAAGAGGTCTTAAGTGGTGCCCACATTTTTTATATACATATAAGGTTGGTTATTTGGAAAACCGACCCTATAGAGTTACATTACAAGGTTGGTTTATTTAAAAAAATCAACCTAAGAGGTCTTAAGTGGTGCCCGCATTTTTTTTAGACATATAAAGTCGGTTATTTGGTAAAACCGACCCTACATGTAGTGACGTTATAACCCATTTATGTACTAGTGCTAGTTATGTCAAGAACTCCATTGTATATTTTGACTACTTGTGTATTATGGTCATACATGCATAAAGAGATGTAAAGAGTGGAATTGTTTCTATATGAACAATGAAATGTAGAAAAAAGTAGATGTTAGTCATCTTAGAGAAAGTAGTGTTTCTTATACAAGAAGGAGGTTTGTGATTACATATGATGAGGGAATTATATCACACCATCCTTCTGAAGGTGTCTTAGGATGATGTTTAAGTGAGAATTCTAATAGACATCCTTATCTAGATGTAAGTACCAGAGAGTGAGATGGTATGATGGGTAGGCTCCCCCTGGGTTCATAAGAAAGGAAGGGTGTTGTTCATATTCTAGAACATGTAACTGAGGATGTTCCCTTTGGTATCATGAATGCATTAACTAGTTGGGACATGAGTTATATATTTTCATTTAGTATGTAAAAGTAGTTCAATATTTAACATCCAGTCTATAACCAATAGTAGTTCGATTCCCATTACTTACTTATCTCTCATATTTCTTATTTCTACTGAAAAAACAATTAAAATATTGTCAATTGGGGAAAGATAATAACTGTATCACCTATATGAAAATCCCATACTAATGAAATTTATTTGCTAGAACATAATGAGTATTTTGTGATTATAGTTTCTTAATGAATTGTAGGTTTATATGTGACATTATTAGAAAAGAATGAGTATCTCGTGATTGTAGTTTCTTAATGAATTAAAGATAAACTTTAACCTTTTCTATATGAAAAACTATTTAAAAATATTGAAAGGTTTTCTACATTGTTGTTTGCAAGTGTAATATGAAATCAATACCCAATACTTATATTACTAGCTTATTTTAATATGGCAGATATAAACTATATTAAAATATTCATGTATAATGTTGTATACATGGAGTGCTGTTACAAACACCAGAAACCATACATGCATGCATATACATTACATATAAAATGCCATAACTAGAGGTTTAAAATGCAAGAGGTTGGTTTTCTTACCTAAGGGTGAGCTGAAATGATGAGATGATTCTAAATCAACTAGTGTGGGCAATGGAGTATTCATCATAATGTTTTGGTTCATTATATTTATGTTGGAAAGTGTACAAGGGAAGGAAGGATTTCTTAAATATTATAGTATTTTTCATGTCATGATCTAATGGAGTTTATAGTCAAAGAATATAGGATTATAAGGACATAGCATAGGAAGTAGATATTCCAAAGCATCTAATATATTGATATGATTTTGTGTAGAATCCTTCTCTTGCATCACGATTTTATTAATGGGTGGTCAAATGCGTCATGCCGCTAAAAGTGCTTGGTTCTCAATTTCCATGAAAGAATTGAATGGTGAGATTCTTCTTATAATCTAGGTTTTAAGGTAAGTAAATACCCTTTATGCCCTCAAGTTCAACCTTGCATAATAGGATTTGGGAAAACATATTACTCACACAATTAACAAAGGGAGAATGGTACAAATAAGACTTATGACTTCGAGATGAAACCTTTCTACCTTATGTCAACAGACGATCTCATTTTCTTCACTAACTCATGAGGAAATTCTACAGAGAGCTTCTATTATATCCTCAATTTTGGTAGAAATTGAATTATATAAAAGTAAGGTATGATTTGATAAATATTTTCCACAACCATATTATTGGTGAAATAATAATGTTGATCACCTTTGTGGAATGGGTGCGTGTGGAAAAAATTAAATAAATGAAAGTAATTCATAAATGAATAAAAAATAATAAATTTTGTCATGATAAATAAAATAATTGTCCAGTTTCCAAAAGAATATAAGACATGGTGCTTTAGATAATTAAAGAAATAATTATCTTGCTAAGAGTGGCAACACAATGTTTAAGGCATCAAATGTGAATATTTTGATATGACTTTTTGTATACTGGGAAACAATAAGAAAAGGAAAGAGAAATCTAGAAACTAAAAACAAGACATTTCGTGAGATAATGGTTTGTTTTGTTTAAAAAGGGAGCATGTTTTAGTATATGGGAAAGAAATCCCATAAATTCCATGCACTAAATATAGATTGGAAAGGAGATTAATGAGTTCTCTATTTTATTTAAGAAATATATCAAAGAGGAGACAAGGAATAATCTAGATCACAAGTCATAAAGAGTTTCAAATAATTTAAAGATCAAGTCATCCAATATGTGTCATACAATGGTATGCTTTCCTTTATGGATTACTAATGTAAAAGTTAGAAATAATTTGTGGACAAATGCGTCTCCATGTTGGGATATATTGAATATCTTCCTTTTGACAATTATACATGCCTTTTTGCATTAGTGTTTTGTCATATCCATGAGTGGAGGGGGATTAGCAAGAGGAAAGTTAAAGGAACGCCTGAGGAAAAGTCCTATATTCGTGTTTATGGCAGAATTCACTACTACAGAACACGCCTTTGGCGTCGGTTATTTAACCCCCTTTGGCGACGGTTTTCAAGCGACGCCTATGTGGGCGCCACCAAAGGTCGAACTCTTCGGCGTTGGTTTTCTAACTGATGCCTATATGATATATAGGTGTCGGTTATATATAGTTGGCCGACGTTTATAGGGTTCGCGCCACAAAAAAGAGCACCGACTAGGACACTTTCTGCGTCGGTTAACAACTGAACAACTGACGCCATACTCCCAGACGACACGGCTGTGCTTCACTGCACGGTCGTGTTTAGTACTATAGGTGTCGGTTTTATACGAATATGCGACGCCTTTTCCACCACGGTCGTGCTTTCCTGCACGGTCGGGTTGTTTGTCATATTAGGCGTCGGTTTTTATCCAATAACCGACGATGTAGGCCTTTGATGACGGTGTTCTATAAATAACCGACGCCTATACTTTAAATTTTTTTTCTTATCAGTTTGTAGGCCTGCTGTGGCTGGTCAGTAGGATGAGAACCTGCAGTTCAGTTTTCTGAACTGCAGGTTTACGAAATCTATTGATATCAGCCTACAAACATGCCACAAACCTGCAAAATCAACAAATATTTTTTCACACAAGTAGATACATTCAGACATCAATTCAATTCTCACATTCACACATGTAGAAACATTCAAATACATGTAGAAACATTCAGACATGTATAAACATTCAGAAATATTCATTTACAAAATATCATTCAACATCGCTATCAGCATCCCAATTATATCTTACAATCTCAACTGCTTGTATGGCTTTTGCCCATTCTTCTCTTACTTCATTTAATGCTTCCATCGTATATGGAGCATGTACATTTTTTAAGCGTTTACCTATAGTGTGGTCAATTTTAAACACCTACAAAGAGAATGATTTATATATATAAGTAATAATATAAAAATAAGATTGATATATTTCATACTAACTAATGAGACTATATATAATACCTCATGTATGCTATTAATATCCAATGCGGCATGTCGGATAATCATCTGCATAAATCGCATCACATAGTATATGCATGCCCAACCGTTGTCTTGTGTAGCGCACTATAAATTGAAACATACAAAATATTAAAAAATACAACTAAGCACAGTTCACATAAATAATATATACATTGGAGTCGGGAACTTTTACGTTCTCCCAAATTATTGGCTGGTTCTTTCTCCTTGGGACATTTCCTCCAGCATTTTTGAATGCATCTAAACCCCTACATTTTAGTGTAACACAGTAAATTGCATAATTAAATAGTAATGTAATAACAAATGTTAACGGATATAAAAATGAAATATTTCTCACCAGAATAATGACATTCTCAATGTGTGCCCAATTTTAGTGTTCAATGTACTTCCCGCAGGATCTAGATAATAAACAGTGAACATCCCAGGGACAATAACTAGTAACTCCCAATGTCTAGCGCTATAGGTAAAAAAGTTAAAATTAATAACTCAAAATGCATAATAAAAATGGAATTTTCTTAAGTCCAAATTATAAATAAAGTAAACTTACTTGACATTGAATGGAGCTGTTATTATCGTCTTCTTTTGCTAACCGAAAATTGTAAAAGCATCTATACAATATTGTTGAACACTATCAGGGTCTTTAGCTACCATACTAATCAGTGATGGAATCAAAAATCCCACATGATCAAATGCAAATTGTTTGGATTGATCTTCGACTAAGTAGTTGCAAAACATGTATTACATATGCATTAATATATAAGAAACCAGATCACCGGATCTTACACAAGGTATATGGATGTATAAACAAGATGTCACCTTATCCATGTCTCTATCATTGATGTATTTAACCAATCATACATAAACAGCTCAATAATATCTTGTATAAATAAAGAGTTATTCGCATAAAAAAAAGAGCTATCATATGATTGACCTGCATAATCTGCTTCTAAAGAAACAACTATAGGGCAATGTATATTATGTTCCCGTAGCCAACATGTCATTCCCCTACAAGAAGGACCTAACGGGTATTTTAGGTCAGTTGGAACCCAACTTGGTAATGTAGGAAGTGGAGGTGGAGGCCTAGGTGCTCCAGGTGTCTTCTTTTTAACCTATATATATATAATTTCAGATCAGTTGACCACATATATACACATTAACAATCTAAAGTAATGTAAATTTATCTTACAATTTCAGTTGTGTAGACGACATCTGCTTTGGGCCACAATATCACCCCGCCTTCTGCCTCACCAAGTGTATCAATAAATGGGTGGGCATATGGCAATGCAGCTTCCCTCCAATTGGGTAATACACATATCGGTCTCACACGAACGTAGCCCTGCGGCATTGGAGTCCCATGAAACGTTGCCCCAGGAAGGGATGGGTAAGCTCGCACCTCGGCAACAACATAGTCTTGCATTCTTAAGCGACATGGCTTCAATGCCTACAAATTTACGTAAAGAATGTTATACATATATACATATCATCTTGAAAACATATCATCTTGAAAAGACTAGCTACAATGTCATAAACAATACTTACAGGAGACGTGCTAGGTGATGGGTCTCCAAGATTACTCGCAGTCTGTGCATCAGAAGAAGAGTGGGTCACCATAGGCTGATTGGAAGCCTGAGATGCCTGCCACGACACTATTTCTTCCTTGACCTTCTCAGCAACTATATCATTGACCTTCTTAGCAACTATATCCTTGACTCTCTTATTCTCCTATACATGGATAAAAGAAACATTAGCTTCTTATTATTGAATTCCCTTTTGCGGTAACATTCTAAAAAAAGAATAGGTTACCTCTTCTTGTGAAAGTCCCGCTCTGAGTTCGCACTGGGATGGCCCAAAGAATGCTTTGAAGCCCACACCAGCGCCTGCACCCCTAACACGTCCAGGATGCTCTGGGTTACCCAGAGCAACTATCAATTCATCCCTTGTGCCCTGAGGGATGAATGTGCCTTGTTTCCTCTGCTCGTGCAGCTCCCGCTAATCACCATCAACAGAAATTGGTAAGTTAACACCACAAATAATCAATATTCAAACGATTTCTCTAAGAGTTATATTTTACCATTTTCGCAGCCGCCTCAGCAGTTACGGGATTCTTTATTTCACCCTTCTTATTTTGCCTCCCAGCTATCTAGATATCATGGCGAGGCATGGGTGTGGCAGACTCCTAAGTAGCAGCAGACTCCTGAGTAGCCGCAGACTCCGCCTGTAGTCTTTGGCGAACGCTTGCATAGCCCTCTGGACCCATAGTGTGGTCATGCACATTCAGTGCACACCTTGCTTTTTGCGCGTCACTGAGGGCCTAGTTAGTATGCACATTAATGATTTGGTTAGTAGCACTAAATGTTAATCTTGAATAGGTGAATACAACGTATATTAATTAAATTGGGAGTGACGCCTAATACCTTGAATTCTTCAGATTTTCTTGAAGCAACAAAATTGTCCCAGTCTTCTTTGTCCAAGAAGTTCCACTGCTCAAGGGCTGACTTCTTCTTCTTATCACCATCTTTTATGTATTCTCTGTTCAGATTTTTCCTATAGTTCCTAAGCATCTTTCCAGCGCGTTGCATCACGCTTTTACGATGCAGCTTCTCATCCAATGCAAACAGATTCTGTAAAATAGAATTCTTATTAACTAGTATCCAAAAATAGAATTGCAAATAATATAATGTGTAATCTACATAATAGAATTGCAAATAATAATAACTCACACATAAATCCTTCCATATCAAGTCTTTCTTCGCCTGAGGAACTTTATGCCAATTATCATACTTAACACCACAATGGCTTCGAGTGACACACCCAAGATAGTTTACAAAATTATTGCGGTTCACTCCAATTGCATTTCCTCCATTATCAAACTCAATAACCAATTTGGATCCACTGCCACTCAGCGCTATTAACTTCTTCAACAGAGTGATGCCCCTTTTCTTGTTAAGTGTTTGGTGCTGCGCATCAAGTTGCTCCAGTGTTTCAGTGGGTACATGTGCATCATCAACCTCAAATTTGACAAAAATAAACACACTGAATTAGCCCAATATAGAAATATAGGATATATGACATAACTAGAAGATAATGAATTTTATAGAAATACATGATATGTTTTTAGAACTTACATTGGTATCCTTGCCATGCTCGTCATGGACAACATGCTCATCATGGACTCCATGCTCATCATGGACATCATGCTCATCATGGTCAGCCATCTGAAAATGTCATTAAAAAGGCAAACATTTAGCATTTGTATTAACTAGAAAAAGGCAAACATTTAGCATTTGTATTAACTAGAAAAAGGCAAACATTTAGCATTTGTATTAACTAGAAAAAGGCAAACATTTAGCATTTCTATTAACTAGAAAAAGGCAAACATTTAGCATTTGTATTAACTAGAAAAAGGCAAACATTTAGCATTTGTATAAACATACATGTCTCTAAAATTGTGATCTTTTATCAATTAACAATCCTTCATTGTGATCTTTGTGCACATATAAGTCATCATTAGCTTCAATATTTTGTGGAGTTGGCAACCCAACTGAGAATGGACTGGAGTCATCATACTTATCATAGTACTCTTCTTATATATAATAAATGTGTACCACCTATCCCATCCTTGAACACCTAATCTCACTAGTAAGTGTATAATGTGTATTGGGTTTTCAAGAAAATTTCGGCAGCATTTCCCCGTTGTTCTCTAAGTACATATGTACTTAGAGAACAAACGGGGAAATGCTACCGAAATTTTCTTGAAAACCCAATACACATTATACACTTACATCCTAAGTGAGATTAGGTGTTGAAGAACAGTCCCAAACTGGGTACTATCCAAGATTTACTCCTAATGAGTAAATCTTGGATGGGTTTCTAGGCCAACAAACACAATAATAGATATGTACATGTTAGGGTTTCATCATGATTAATGTTAGGGTTTCATCACAATTGATGTTAGGGTTTAATCAAATCAAATTAGGATGCTACAATTGACAAGTTTAAATCTTATTTCAACATGCATCAAAATTTACTGAATTAGGCCAAACATTACGATTAGAAGCACAAATATATGACAAATATATGCAAGCAAAAGATTTGTTCATATCCTAATATTTACATAAAGCATTACATAAAAATTTGTTCATATCCTTACCAACAGCAAGCACGACCGTGGCTGTGTTGGCCTACCACGGCCGTGCTGTCCAGCACGGCGGTTGTAGGCCAACACAGCCATGGCCGTTACCACGGCCATGCTGGGGTTGTAGGCCAACACAGCCACGGCCGTTACCACGGCCATGCTGTCCAGCACGGCCGTGGTAAGCCAACACAGCCATGGTCGTGCTTGTTGTTGGTAAGCAGCTAAGGAGAAGGAAGCAAAGAGGCTAGCCAACCTGGAGCTAGCGTGGAGAAGAGCAGAGGCGAGCGGCGGCAGCAGTGGCGGCGAGCAGACGAAGAAGCCGAGGGGCAGGCGGTGGCCGAAGAAGCAAAAGATGGCCGGAGAAGCAGCAGGCGCCGTCCGGAGAAGCAACAGGCGAAGAAGCAGAGCAGCGGCGGCGAAGAAGAAGCAGCGCCAACGAGCAGAGCAGCAGCACCGTCGGCGGCGACGGCGAGGCGAGGCGAGGAAGCACAGGAAGCAGCTAGCGGGCGATGAAGACAATGAAACAGGTACCGGTGCGATCGATCGATTGTGGGTCTATTAAGTTCGTAAAGGCGTCAGTTATCAAATACAAACGACACCTAAAGTCTTAGGCGTCGGTTGATAGTAAAACACCGACGTCCAACTAGACAATCTTTACCCTAAATTTTTTGGCGGGAACCATTATCAGCGTCGGTTATCGAAGGATAACCGACACTGAAAGTGGGACTTTTCGCACAAATTCATGTTACATAGGCGTCGGTGAATTGTTAAAACACTGACGATGTAGGTGAGCTAAAATGTTTTCACCCAAAAATTGGATTTTGCGGGTGATTTTAGGTGTCAGTCTGTTTTAACCAGCCGACACTGAATACAAAGTGGTACCCGTGTCTGGCTGGTCTTCGAAAATAGACATCGGTTTGCATAAATAACCGACATCTAATATTAGAGGCGTCGGTTTTCCTAAATAACCGACGCCCCGAAAAGCGACACTGAACACTGTTTCTATAGTAGTGATTGAATCATTGAATATAAGGTAATTAACTTTTGGAAAGAACTATGGGTTAGAGATGTGAGAACAGCAGAAATTCTCAGTAAAGTCAAGGTATATAGAGAGGGATGACTACTCTTCTCGAGAGGCACTTCTTCTCTTCTCATCATCATCTTCCTCCTTAGTAGTCTAGGGTTCCTAACCCTCTTCATCTGTGAGTTTAGAGGAAAAGAATCGTTTGTCGACAGTAGAATGGTGTTCCCCTCACTGACTCACCCCCACACCATTGTAATTTATCCCAAAACTCCCCTCAATGCCCTTATCCATCACATCTTCTTCTTCACATCTCATAGATAATAATAGGGTTCTTGAGGGCAAGCTACACCATCAATAAGGGATTCCCTGAGTCATTTAAGCGACCTGGGGGACGGATGCCCAAGGTCTTGAGGCCACCTCAGAGATGAAGGTAAGTCATTGTAGTGACGACATCGTGACACGAATATCATGCGACAAGAAAAAACCATCATCACCAACACATCAGCATGCTTGTGAACCAAGCAGAGCCAGGGCAAGCAACCGACCTTAAGACCACAAAGAATGGTGAGGGAGGAAGGTATGAGGGGTGGAGTTGTGGTGACCGATGTTCAAGAACCATCAGCGTGAGGGGGTCATCCTTGGCCCAGTGGAAACCCCAAAAGTGTGCCCGGCATGAATGACAAATCGCGGTCTTGGCGACAAACGATCTGGATGATGCATGAAAAAGAAGGGCTAGCCAGATCAGGGTGAGGTGGAGGAAGGGAGAGCTCTAGCAGAAGACACCGTAAAGACAGAGTCTGGGCATGGAGGTGATGCATGTTGCAGAATTGGAGGGTGTGCTAGGATTGCTGTGAAGGTGGCATTAGGAGGCAGAGTTTGTAGTAGGTTGATGGTGGCAATAGTCGGGGAAGGAGGCACATAGCCCCGGTTATGGTGCATCGTGTCTGTGTCTATACAGACTCACGCAACCTAGGCTAGGGGCAAATTGTGTGGAAGATGCAAAGAGGGATGTCAGGCCCAGGTAGTGGGTTGGGTGGGTCCAAATAGGGATCTGCGGTCCCAAAAGAGAACTTCAAATAGAAATTAAAGGTATTTTCCTACTGACATGGCATGTTTCTACTGGCCCAAAATCAATATCTTATAAAATTCATAATAATTGATAGGATGAATAGATTAGGACATATCATATATGAAAAAAGATCAAGAGAAGGAGAGGAATGCAAATAAAATATAAGTGGTATAGAATGATGCTTCCTTTTCCAAAAATGCATAAAGGTATAATCTTAAATGTAAAATATACATAAAAAGCCAAGATTTGGTGATTATGGTGCTAAAATAGTAAATTTGATTGTTTTGGGATGCTATCTGATATTGTTAAACAAGAAGAGAAATCAAGATGAGAATGATAATAAAGATGAGTACTTAGGGTGTCTTATGTGAACAACCATGCATATGGACAATTAAGGTTAAAGATCATATCGTGCAATATTGTTAATGAACATTATTGAATATTTGTGATCATAATAAAGACATGTGGTCGATTTGATGATCATGGGTAAACTTAATGAGAATTAGTGTTCTAAAATTATTAGATCAATGAACATGATAATTGGAAAATCAAACATGACCCTATTGATAACAAGGAACCCTAAAACCTAGAATAGGACCGAGAAGGGATTAATGTGATTAATATGATTGGTGACACTTTAGGATTTACATGCTCATAGATATAATATGATCGTCTGTATTCATATTTGTTGATTCGATTGCTCGAACATAATTGAAGTGTAATATGCATGATAATCTACATGGCTCACCATCAAGGTACATGGTTACGCCTCAGAATAACCGTATTAGTTTGTCAACATTTTTTAGAGTGTTTCTCGAGGATTGAACAATTAAATTGTTCGATGTTTATTTTAGTTTTGTTCAATTATAATGCCAATATGAATATCACATAAAATAAAAAAATTGCGAAGGAAATGCCAGTTTATTTTTGCAAGTATTTGTTGGAATATATGTTGTTATGTACTTGCACATTTTGGATGCACCCCATGTACCAGTATGGAAACATACTAATCACATATTTATTTCACTTCATTTTAGAAATAAGATGATATATGTGATAAAGAACATTAAGATAAAGATAGAAATTGCATGAAGGAAGTAAAGATTTAAACAGAGGATTAGCTAGCTATTCCTTCTCAAATGTACATCATGAGGATAGAAAGTATATGTAATCATCTTGTATAGAATCATTTGAAATGAATGAAATTATCTACTATTTTATATTGTATGATTAAAATCAGGATCCTTGGGTAATTTTTGTAAGTAGTGCTCATCCTTTTATCCTTCTTTGATTGGGGGTTGTTGAAAAGTGAGGTCGTTACATTTGGTATCAGAGGACCACATTTTTATAATAATATATAATAGTTTATTATTTAATCTATAGAAATATGATGGAATTATTAGGCATTTTTAAAGATGATGACGTCTCCTCCGCAACACTAGTAGGCATATTAGGACTCCTCGGCATGTGCATCCTGCATGGTCAAAGTTGGATGATTTTTCCCAAAGTAAAATACCTTTAGGGTGTCTTCTCATCTTGATTCATCTACTTCTCATCCTCTCTACTTAATAAACCCTAAAAGGAATTTCTCTCCTCATCTAAAGCTAGGATTTTTAAAAAGAAGTAGGATTAAGGCATCCTCTGTCAACTAATGTACTAGTAACGTGTAAATGATAATGTGTAATGTGGAAATAATAATGTACATAAGATATGGGAATAATGATAGAGTAAAGAAAGATATTTTATGGGTTTTTCACTTACAAGGATAACCCTACATAGAACTAGGGTTGGTTTAGGAAAACCCTTAATGGGTCAAGGGAAACATAAATCTCTAAGATGTAGGGTGTAGGTTGAGTAGTACCTAACCCTAACCTAACCCCTAGTCATGGGAAATGGGAGTAGAATGGGCAAAATGGAAACCCTGCCCATATGAACCCTAATTAGGATAAGGGTAATGAGGATTAAGAAAAATGTAATTAACTCAATGTGATCTAGATGTCGATGGAGAAATTAATTCCTGATGCATGTGAAAGAATTTGAATATACATGAGAAACATAAGTAACCAATGGTCGTACATGAAAATGGAAAAAATGAATATCACTTGTTCATCATGCTAATGCAATCTCTGGATGAATGGATGGATTAAGAATACTCCCAATGAGTGAGTATGAATACCCCCAACGAGCAGGTATACAACAAAAATTGGGCAAATAAAGGTTGAGAACTTATAAGTTAAAATGTATGTTCAACATATTATGGTTACTTAAAAAAGGTAAATGAGTTAAGTGACTCAGTCTCCATGCATGTGTGAATTTGAAAAAAAGGCATTAATGAGAAAAGTTTTAGGAAACCTATGATTATCACATTAAATAAGAATAACTTGCTCAACTAACTCTAGTGGATGTAAGAGATACATGTGGGATGTAAGTGAAATTCATCAAGCTCTGATAGGATGATCACCAAGATAGGATATGATGGTCATGATGAGGCCTATCTAGGAAAGGAAGGCCATAACAGACCAAGCTAGGATAGGATGGTCATGATGAGACCTAGCTAGGAAAGGAAGGCCATAATAGACCAAGCCAGGATAGGATGGTCATGAAATGTCCACTGAGGGATAAAACCCTAGAGAGAGGGTTCCCCACATGAATACTCCAGAGAGGGAGTGTCCCATAGACAATAAGTTGAGAAGTTAGAAATAAAACACATAATTAATAAACATTAGCAACCTATGAATTATGCATTTATGGATGTAACCTACTCAAACCCTATATCATCTCTGGTGACTTAAAGAGAATGGGGTGAATAAATCATGGGATGATGGGTGATCAAGCTGGGATTGGAAGATCACCTAAGGCCAAGCCAGGATAGGATGGCCTATGAATGTTCACTATAGAGACCAAACCCTAAAGATAGCCCCCCCTCATAAAGAGTCTCCCCTAAAGATAGGTCACACCATTGAGAAAAAAGGATAAGCATGGAGAGGTTAAAATAAGAAATGCTTATTTAGATTGCATAAAAAGATGAAAATATGAAATCCTAGAGTTAGTTTCTCATCTTGGTGTGGGTCAACCCAAGTGTGGGAAAGGACTTAAGGGGGAGGAAAAACCTTAGACCTTGAGGTTAGGTTGTGGCTAGAGAACCTAACTTCCTCCTATGAGCCATGAAGGCACCTGAGCATAGGACCTTCCCTAAAAGCGTGAGTTGACTAATCTGTTTAAAGATTGAGGTAACCATCAACATCACCTAATAAAAAATATGAAAGCATATATATTGAGTATGATTTTTTGAACCCAAGTATGCCATCTCTGAGGAACATCAAGAAAAGTCACTATAAAAATGGCTGACAATATGTGACTGATCTCAGATGAGAAAGTTACCATGAGCCCAATGAGGGGACATAAATGAACATTGGGCCTCATAAAATATGGAGGAATTCCAGTTTAAAGAATTACATATGAAAATAATGTACTTTAAAATGGTTAAAATTTTGACATCTCAAAGAAACCCTTGGGAAGGATAGACTCCTAAGTCTATCCTATGGTTAAGTAGGGTGTATTAAGGTTACATAACACTGATGGAATTAGGAGTTGACTGTTCCCTGAATGCATAAGACCATGTGGTCGAGAGATAACAACTAGGTTTTCCCAAGGTGCATGGCTTAGGAGATTAGCTACCTTCATGATGATCGTGAGGCCTAATGGGTGAATGCAAGAGAAACTCGCTAGATGCATAAGGATGAAATCACTCCAAATGTACCTATGCCCCTAGAGATCTTAAGGAAGTGGCTAAGGTTCATAATACCTGAGATGTAAATATAAAAGATACAATAATTCATGTAATAATGCAAGGAGCGGTGTACAAACTCAAGAGTGAAAAATACATTAAAAGGTGATGTATGGTTTAGAGTCATGTTGAGAATGATTCAACCAAAAATGAGAAATTTAGATATACCATCTCTGTTCTTGGAATGAAATGAATTTTGTATTTGATCTGCAGTCAAGTGTTTATTTCATGTCATTATGAGGTAGAGATATTGGGTAGACATATGTTATTCTTAAAATTGAGATATGAGAATGAACGTCCTAAGTTGAAAATATAATGTCATGACCTAGGGTTTGAGGTGTTACGTTACCCTTATGTGAAAATAAATCGATGATAGGCTGGAAACCTAGATGAAAGGTAATCACCAAGTAAAATTGAAATCACAAAACAAAAATAGAATATTCAAGAAATGATGTCATGTAAATACTAAGGATGTGATTATACCTTGAATTGAATTCAAGTACCAATCTTAGCAATAATGTGAAAAATTTGCAGATCAAAAAAATATGTTAAAGATATCCAAGTAGGGTTACTAACCCTAATGCTTGAAATTAAGATGAGTTATCGTTCACCTGAATCTTATTGGTTATGCATATTGGGGACAAAATTAATTTTAAGGAGGGGTGAATGTTAGATCCTCAATTTTGGTAAAAATTCAAGTATATAAAAGCAAGTTAATTAAGATTTGATAAATGTTTTACTCTAATGATATTATTGGTGGAATAATAATGTTGATCACCTTTGAAGCATTGATCCTTGTGGTACAAGTTAAATAAATGAAAGGAATTCATACATGAAAAATAATAATGGCTTTTGTTATGATAAATGAAATATTTGTCAAGTTTCCAAAAGAAAATAAATACATGGTGCTTTAGATAATTAAAGAAATAATTGTCTTGTCGAGAGTGGCAACACAATGTTTAAAGCATAAAATGTGAATATTTTGATATAACTTTTTGTATACTAGAATCAATAAGAAAATGGAAGAGAATTCTAAAAAGTTAAAGAAAAAGGAAATTCCATGAGATAATGGTTTGTTTTGTTAAAAAATGGAGCACATTTTGATATATGGGAAAGAAATCTCATAAATTCCATGCACTAAATATAAATTGGAAAGGAGATTTATGAATTCTATTTTTATTTAAGAAATATATCAAAGAGGAGAAAAGGAATAATCAAGATCCCAAGTCATAAAGATTTTCTAGTAATTTAAAGATCAAGTCATCCAATTTGTGCCACATAGTGGTATGCTTTCTTTTATGGATTGTTGATGTAAACGTTGGCAATAACTTGTCGACAAATGTGTCTCCATGTTGGGATCTATTGAATATCTTCCTTTTGACAATTATACATGCCTTTTTGCATAAGTACTTTATCATATCTGAGAGAGGAGGGGATATTAGCAAGAGGAAAGTAAAAGGGACGCTTGGGTAAAAGCCATATATTCGTGTTTATGACAGAAATGAACCATTAAATAGAAGGTAGTTAACTTTTGGAAAGAACCGAGGGTTAGAGATGTGATAACGATGAAAATTCTCAATAAATACAAGGTATATATAGAGGTATGACTACTATTCTCAGGAGGCACTTCTTCTACTCTCTTCGTCATCTTCCTCCTTAGTAGTTTAGGATTCCTGACCCTCCCCATCTATGAGTTTGGAGGAAAAGAATCAGTTGCAAATAGTAGAATGTTGTTTCCCTCACTGACTCTCACCCCACACCACTGGAATCTATCTCAAAACTCCCCTCAATGCCTTTAATCCAACACATCTTCTTCTTCGCACCCTTGACATCATAGTAGGG
Source organism: Alisma plantago-aquatica (assembly GCA_963693085.1). Classification (NCBI taxonomy): domain Eukaryota; kingdom Viridiplantae; phylum Streptophyta; class Magnoliopsida; order Alismatales; family Alismataceae; genus Alisma; species Alisma plantago-aquatica. Next base: position 490,434,073 of record OY856410.1, read on the forward strand.
TTCTTGAGGGAAAGATGCACCTTCGATCAAGGATTCCTTGAGTCGTGTAAGTTACCTGGGTATAGCTGTCCAAAGGTTTTGGGGCCACCTTAGAGATGAAGGTAGGTCGTTGTAGTGGCGACGCCATGACATGACTATCATGTGATAGGCACAAACCTTCATCTTCATTGCAGTGACATTCTCATGAACCAAGTAGAGTTAGGGCAATCAACTAACCTCTAGACCATAAAGGACGATGAGGGAGGAAGGTTTGAGGGGTGGAGTTGTGGCGAATATGGGGGTCATCCTTGACCCAATGGCGACCCCACAGGTTCATCCTGTGCATATGACAGATCATGGTCTAGGAAACACACATTCTAGACAACGTGTGATAAAGAAGGACTGGCCACATCCAGCCTAGGCGGAGAAAGGGAGAGCACTAGTAGAAGACACCTCAGTGATGGAGTCTGGGTGTCGAGGTGATGTGGGTTGTAGAACTGGAGGGAATTCCATTATTGCTGTGAAGGTGGTGTGATGAGGTAGCAGTTGTAGTAGGTAGACAATGGTAGTAATTGGTGAAGGACATGCATAGCCCTGGTGATGACATGAATCGTATGCGTCGGTGCTGACTCACATGACCTAGGCCAGGGGAAATCACATAGAAGAAGCAGAGAGGAATGTCGGATCGGGGTACTGGGTTAGGCGGGTCAAACAGGGATTCACGATCCTAGAAGAGAACTTCAAACAAAAATTAAAGGTATTTTCCTACTGATGTGATGTGTTTCTATTGGCCCAAACATCAATATCTTATAAATTTCATAATAATTGATAGGATGAATGGATTAGGGCATATTGTTACAACCCCAACTTTTGGGATCATTTGCTGAGAAATGTAATATCTCATATTAAAGATATTTGGACAAATAATGATATAATTTGTTTTGAATAAATGGATTTCGTTTACAATAGCCTTGATGATTGTTTTGTGGGCTTTATTGGCTATTGGGCCCAATAACAAAGAAATTCAATTAGTAAATGAATAATTGAGATTTTTTAGAAATGAAAGATGTGGAAACCTCTAGAAGGCAAATCCAAAGAGGGATTTCGTGCCTCTTGTGTTCCTTGAGTTCCAAGGAGTCCAAATTTGCATAGAGACTGCAATAAGAATAGAAAAGATCAATTAAATATTTCTTTGTTAAGAAAGAAATTGAAAATGATGATAAAATGTGGAAAATAAGTGGAAAGAGGTATAATTGAGTTATTCTTGGTGAATTTTCGTATCCATGAGGTTTCTAATATTAAAAGGAATGCCAATGATGAAAATAAAAGAAAGACAAAGAGAAATCATTGAAAAGAAATATCTTAATAAAGAAATAGGTAAGATAATGTGAAATAATGCATATAGATGCATCTAGAAGAATAATGAATATCAAATAAGGATTTCGAAATATTTAAGTTTCCTGGGATCCAAGGAGTCCCAATGAAGAAAGAAAGAAAGTGAAAATACCTATAATAGAAAATAAGAAGATAATATAATGCTAAATTAATGAATTTCATGGTATTGTTGAAGAAAGGGTATTTTTTACAAAAAGGAAATATAAAATTGTGGCTAATAGGTTAAAAGCCAAGAATATAGAAAGTAAGGGAGAGGATTTTCGTATTCCTATATATCCATGTAATAAAGAATACTAAAGAGGTAAGTAGGAGAGAGAATATTGCTTCTTCATGAAGGAATTGGATTCCTATTATAAATGAACTTTATTTCTTCGTGGGCAAGCATTTTAGAGCGTGGACAACCACCCCTATATAAAGGGTAGAACCCTGGTTTGAGTTCTAGAGAGGTTCCACACATTTTCATCTCTCTTCCCTACGTCCTTCTTCTTGTTTTTGTCCACCAACCCTAGCCATGAGAGTTGATCGTTTCCATGGGCCCCGAGGAGCTGTGATGGGTCTCGAAGGAGGTGCAAAGCTCTTGAGACAACCCTAGAATGTTTGGTTATCCTTTCCATGCTCCCGTCCTCGCGCAGCTCGTGGCCAAAGGTCTGCAACTCATAGTAGGTCGCGGACTTGGTGTGCTTAGGAACAGCCACCTAAGCCATGGACTGAAGTTGCCCAAGATGCAATATGGGTTATAGTAGATTGCCTTGCCTATATGACATGAGAAAGAAAGAATGTTGTCATGGGACAGATCCGGTTGAACTACATATGAAACAGATGGTTCAACTACACCATGATGCGAGTTTAAAAGTTCTTGAGTATAACCTAAGGATACACTTCCATAAGGTGGAAGTAAATACATGAAGAACTCGATGTTAGTATAGTTTATCACCCCTAACTAATGGTTAGTGTGATCCAGACGAGAGGATCTGATGAGAGCATGTGCGCTCGTTCAGGGTGATGCATAGTGACAATTCTTGTCCTTTGTAAGATGTGATGATAACCACCATAGCCGGTATCGGGTTGTAAAGAATCTCTACAAGGGAGCTTGTGTCAGTCACCACTTCATTAAGATGATGTTGGTGAAGGGACCTCACAAAGGTCAAGAAAGGAGCACAGTGTGTGCAGATGAAGTCGCTTTGATCGTGCAATGGCTGAAAGGAGCCTAGAGATGAAATGAGTTGTAAGTTGATGCAAAGTAGACTGACATGCAGTTCACTGTGGGGGAATATGTGACATAAAAATCCGAGCCCTCTAAGTTATAGCTAAGAGAGCTGAGTCCCCGATGCATAGGTTCTTCTTACATGTTTTGGTGGAGAAGGTTAATTTTTCCCTTACCCCTCAGGATAATGTGATGTGTGATGAGTTTCATGGGTCCAATTTAGAGCACTATGTGAGGTACCCAGACCATGTGCGGAGAAATGAACCTAGCGAGCCCCAAGGGAGGCTAAAATGACCTGAGTCACCTATAGGGTTTATGGATGCCAAGGTGAAAGAACTCAGAGAAAAGAATATGTGATGATAAAGGTTCTTTGGAAGCGCCATGGATAAGGTAAAGCCACATAGGGGCCAATGATGGACATGGAAAAGTCTTATCCTAAATCGTTTGTTCGCTTGATGGAATTTTGAGGACAAAATTCTTATAAGAGGGGAAGGATGTTACAACCCCAACTTTTGGGATCATTTGCTGAGAAATGTAATTTCTCATATTAAAGATATTTGGACAAATAATGATATAATTTGTTTTGAATAAATGGATTTCGTTTACAGTAGCCTTGATGATTGTTTTGTGGGCTTTATTGGCTATTGGGCTCAATAACAAGGAAATTCAATTAGTAAATGAATAATTGAGTTTTTGAGAAAAGAAAGATGTGGAAACCTCTAGAAGGCAAATCCAAAGAGGGATTTCGTGACTCTTGGGTTCCTTGGGTTCCAAGGAGTCCAAAGTTGCATAGAGAGTGCAATAAGAAAAGAAAAGATCAATTAAATATTTCTTTGTTAAGAAAGAAACTGAAAATGATGATAAAATGTGGAAAATAAGTGGAAAGAGGTATAATTGAGTTATCCTTGGTGAATTTTCGTATCCATGCAGTTTCTAATTTTAAAAGGAATGCCAATGATGAAAATAAAAAGAAAGACAAAGAGAAATCCTTGAAAAGAAATATCTTAATAAAGAAATAAGTAAGATAATGTGAAATAATGCATATAGATGCATCTAGAAGGATAATGAATATCCAATTAGAAGGATTTCAAAATATTTAAGTTTCTTGGGATCCAAGGAGTCCCAATGAAGAAAGAAAGAAAGAGAAAATACCTATAATAGAAAATAAGAAGATAATATGATGCTTAATTAATGAATTTCATGGTATTGTTGAAGAAAGGGTATTTTCTACAAAAAGGAAATAGAATTTCGTGGCTAATAGGTTAAAAGACAAGAATATAGAAAGTAAGGGAGAGGATTTTCGTATTCCTATATATCCAAGTAATAAAGAATACTAAAGAGGTGAGTAGGAGAGAGAATATTTCTTCTTCATGAAGGAATTGGATTCTTATAGAAACGAACTTTATTTCTTCATGGGCAAGCGTTTTAGAGTGTGGAAAACCACCCCTATATAAAGGGTAGAATCCTGGTTGGAGTTCCAAAGAGGTTCCATACATTTTCATCTCTCTTCCCTACGTCCTTCTTCTTGTTTTTGTCCACCAACCCTAGCCGTGAGAGTTGATCGTTTCCATGGGCCCCGAGGAGCTGCGATGGGTCTCGAAGGAAGCGCAAATCTCCTGAGACAACCCTAGAAGGTTTGGTTATCCTTTCCATGCTCCCGTCCTCGCGCAGCTCACTGTCGAAGGTCTACAACTCGCAGCAGGTCACGAACTTGGGGTGCTTAGGAACAACCACCTCATCCATGGACCGAAGGCGCCCCGTGTGCACCAAGGCACGATGGAGGCAGAGGAAGCATCCTCGGTGGCCGTCGAGGTCAGGGGTGGAGAAGGGCAGCGACAACTTTCTGTAGATCGACACCAAGGCTAGGTCACACGAGGTTGAACACAACCCATCATTTTTGGACAAAAATACCCCTCCGGGGTGTGAAGGAACGTCCATTTATGCAAGGGCACGATTGTAATTTGGTTATAATTCCCAAGCAAGCGTGTTGCATGGCAAGGATGACGTGGCAGCCTGCTATTGGCCAAAGTAAGTGAATTTTGTACAATTCGTAGTTAAATATTGGTAACTCTGATGGTAGCAAATAATATATGCATTATGCTCAGAAAAACACGAGGAATGCAATAAAAATATAATTGAAGCTTAATTCCTCTTACAATTCGAAAAGTAGTGGAAGTTATCAACTTTAATGATTTAATGATTAAGAAACCCTTTTTTTAGATGATTTATGTATTTAATGGGTTTAATGGATGATTAAAGTCATTATTAACTTGTTAATGATAAAAAGGATCATTAGGAACAAAAAGGATGAACTTTGCACAGAATTGGTGAATTTAGAGTTTCATGTGCATAAATATGTTTTAATGGGCCTTGAATCCCAAATATTAGTGAATGGGACTAATAATGGCTTTAATTGATCAATTTCATGATTAAGGTTGAGATAAGATAAATCTAAGCTATTTCGAGTTTAAAAGTTCCTAATTGTGGATAAACACCCTTAATGTAGTAATTAGGGTTTTCTAATGGATAAAGGTAGAATTAATGACAAATAAGAGTTCATATGTGAATTAGACCATAATGAACTATGAATTGATAATAAATGATCATAGTGATCTTGTCATGGATTAAAAGGATAAAAATGGTAGCTTTATTGTAAAAGAAACTTAATGAAATTAATTGATGGTTAATGGTTCCTTTAAATCCGAGAATAGGGTTATATGTTGTTAAGATAACCTTAATATTGAAGAATAGATAAGATAATAAGGGTTTATAGTAATGGTATAAAATTAGGGTTTAAAATAGTAAGAGATGAAGGGAAACCCTAATTGCAATGGAAACCCTAAAGGTGAACTAGAAACCCTAGGAAGAGAGCTAAGTTTAATAGATCTTGATGAGATAAGTAATAAAAAGGAATTGCATGATTATTTCAGGATCTTGTTGTATGTGCTTGCTTGCTTGGATTTCTTACCTGCATGGATTATTTTGTCTCAAATCAGCCTGACAGGTATGTGGCTACACTTATGAATAATCACTTTTGATTCACGGCGATTTCTGAATGTTTTATCGGTTGCTTCAAAATAACTATTGGATGCCTATTTATTTCATGCAACTATAAAGTGACTATGATTATGACCATAAATATACATATAACTGGCTAGATCCGGGTTCACCTCTGTTGTTTTGAAAAGGATAAAAAAGGGGTAATCCTAGAGCAAGGTCTAGGTTACCATGAGTTAGAAATTGGGCTACCCACGTGTAGTGCCATGAGACTCTTTAGCATATCATGAGTTAAAGAGTGGTCGACCTATGGGTAGTGCCATGTGACTCAACCCTAGAAACTGGTTCACCTGATAGGTGGATCATGAGGGGTTTAATGGGGATCTACCATAAGGAAGGTAGTATCCAAGTCCACTGCAGGGACAACACAGAGGATAGGGTACTCATGGATCGCGGAGTTATATCTAAAATGTAATCTTGGTTGTTAAATGATTAATTGAAAGATTATGTTGTTAACATATTTGCATGATTATTGTTCCCCCACATACCAGCTTCATGCTGACCGACATTTTGTTTGTCGGCATTTTAGGTACAAGACAAAAGGACAAATAGTAAATCGTCATATTGTGAAATACATGAATTAAAATACAAGGAGGATTAGTTAGAGTAGAATTCAAATGTGGATAGAAGTTTAGAGATCCAAGTTTTCAAAAGGCATGCAAAGTTTTTATTATCATATATTATAAAAGGTTCAAGAGAATGGGAGGAATGAAAAAAAATATAAATGATATCTAATTATGCTTCCTTTTTAAAAAATGCACAAAGGTACAATCTTTAATGTAAAATATACATAAAACCCCTAGATTTGGTGATTATGGTGCTTAAAATAGTAAAATTGGTTATTTTGAGATATTATCTGATATTGTTGAACAAGATGAGAAATAAAGATGATAATGATAATAAATATGAGTAGTTAGGGTTTCGTGTGTGAATCATTATGAATATAGACAATTAAAGTTAAATATCATATCTTGCAATATTGTTAATGAACATGATTGAATCTTATTGATCATAATAAAGGTATGTAGTTGATTTGATAATCATGGGTAAACTTAATGTGAATTAGGGATCTAAAGTCATTAGATCAATGAACATGGGAATTTGAATATCAAACATGACCCTAATGATAATATGATAACAAGGAAACCTAAAACCTAGAATATGACCAAGTAGGGATTAATGTGATTAATATGATTGGTGACACTTTAGGATTTACATACTATTAGATATAATATGACTGTCTGGATACATCTTTGTTGATTGGATTACTTGAATGTAATTGAAGTTTAATCTACATGATAATATACATGGCTCACCATTAAGGTACGTGGTTATGCCTAAGAGTAACAACATTAGTTTGTCGACATTTTTTGAGTGTTTCTCGAGAATTGAATAACTAAATTGTTTGATATTTATTTAGTTCTATTCAATTATAATGCCACTATGGATATCACATAAAAGAAAGATTATGTGAAGAAAATGTCACTTTATATTTGTAAGTATTTGTTGGAATATATGTTGTTATTTACTTGTACATTTTGGATACGCCCCACATTCTAGTATGGCATCATACTGATTGCATATTTGTTTCATTCCGTTTTAGGTATAAGATGATGTACGTGATAAAGTACATGAAGATAAAGATGGAAATTACACAAATTCAATAAAGATTTAAAAGGGGGATTAGCTAGTTATTTCTTCTCAAATGTACAGTTCTTAGGATAGAAAGATCATGTAAGCATCTTGTATATAATCTTTTAAATGAATGAAACTATCTGCATTTTATATTGTTTGATTAAAATATGGATCCTTGTGTAATTTTATATGTAATGGCTCTCATCTTTTTGGCCTTCCTTAATTTTGGGTTGCTAAAAATGTGAGGTCGTTACAAATTCCAAAAGGTGACTTAAGAGTACAATACTCTTTCAGGTAAGATGGTTAATGAGATAAATCTTCATTTCTTTGAACATAAACTTTTGGAATAGAAGGGGAGAGATATATTTTTAGGGCATGATCCTATTAGGTCACATGTTTTGTTGTCCTACTTATTCTAGGAAGAATCATTATTTGGATTTATGAGGGGATAATTGAGACTATCATAAGGAGGATGGTCTCTTGGTAGAAAAAGTTTTTGTTCATCCTATGAATATCAATTATATATGTCAACAACTATATTACATAACTAAAACATGTACGATCCCTAGACAATATTAAAGATATAGAGGGAAGAGTACCAATATTTCTATGGGAAAGTAGCCTCATGTATACAAGAAGGTGGTCTAGGGATAGATAGACTAAAAGAGAGATGCCTAGAATTGGGTGTTATAATGGGAAATTTGTATCTACTTCTTTAGAGGTTAGTACAGGAGAGCGAGACAGGTTCATGGCTAGAATTCATAGTTCATAAGAAAGAGAGGGTCAGGGGATAGGGTGTAGAAAATTAGGATCTCAAATGGGACTGAGGTCCATATGGCAGCGCGCCTCTATTGATGCCATATCCTAGGTTAATGTGATGATATATCAAAGATATGAAATGACTCCAAACCCATCTGCTTTGGGCACGATCCACAAACTCCAGATTAGGTGGTTGGGAGCATCCACTACCAAGAGGCATAGAGTAGGGGGTCCACATTTTAACTATAGATGTTGGATAAAAATCCAATAGCCTAGAAAAGTTAGGTCAAAAGAAAAGAAAGTAAAAGGAAGTAAATAAACAAAAGGGGTGATTTTGAAATCAAACATTGACAAAAAGAGCAACGTCACGATCAAGATGATTTATGAAAGAATCTTTATCATCAAACATGTGTTATATGTTGCAGACATTAGGGTTCATATGATATATTTGTACAACTTGTTAAGTTGGGGATCAAAGTGTCTTTCGAATGGTTACAAGGAATTGTTTCCTTTCTGGATCTGGACAACTTTGACACCCTATATTAGTGGTCCATATCTAGAAGATATGAATGAACCTAGAAGATCCACTAGGATGAGGAAAGAAAAGAATCTTGATGATGACTTCTATTCATTTATTGTAGATAATGACCTTCAATCTTACAATGATACTAAAAATTCTTCAAATTCCTATAATGGAATGAATAAATAATAGTGACATTGAATCTATATTATCTAATCACATATCTAATTTAGTGGATCTTCCAACCTTCATGAATGATGATCCTGAGAAGGATGTTCAAGGATAAAAACTATGTTGATGGACCACTTAATAGATTGTAATGATTTTTATCTCATTCTTATGAAGTAAACAATAATTTCAAGTGAAAAAATGAATATAAATTTATTCTTGATGAATAAACACATGTCCTGTGTGAGGGAGTGCAAATCTTCCCTCTAGGAGCTTCTTGCGTGTATGCAACCCTGATTCAATTTTTCTACTTGGCTCAATCAAAAAAATTATACATGTGACACAACCCTTTGCTATTGTAGTTGTGTTTGTTTGTTTAAACATTTCTAAACAACCACCCTTTAATCTTTCCAACTCCAAACTATCCTTTTAGTTCTGTCTTACAGTTCTGTTTAGAAACAATGCTTCAAACACTTTCTTTTATGAAAAACAAACATTCTAGTTTTTAAATTTTCTCTCTGTTATAGGTCTAATCGCGAAAAGAATGATCAATTCTTTTCATTCACTGTCGTGATTGTGTGTGCACGCTTCAATATTGTTGCATGTTGGAAGAGTAACCACCGTCTTTGTCTGCTACACTGACATTATTTGTCGAGAGTCATAGAAATACTCTAAAAGACAGTGCATTTTAAATGCCTCAACGACAACATGTTTTGGTATAATCTTAAGATTTATTGTGTAATCATGTTTTGTACCCCTATACGAAGAACTACCAAGTATATGACCAATAACTCATTGGGTTATATAGGTCCTTGCGCAGCCAATGACGTTCTTTGTTTTTCATATCTCTAGTAGACATCCCAACATCAATGAACCTTTCCTGACCATTTCTATCAAACTTATACGTGCCCGTTGTGGTGACCTCTAGGCCGCTTGACAAGTATTTTTATTCTTCCCTCACAATCTACTACAAAAAAATATGGTATATGTGATAGTCAAATGCCTATTTTTTGTGACCAAATATAAATTTCTATTCTCGTAAGACTTTGATATTATGTGTGTTTCATTTTGAGTAGTATACTATGTTTAGCTAAAGAGAACTATATATATTGTTGAGGTTTATTGGAATGGCTTTGTAAGGAATAGAACGTTGGGGCATTATATTTTGAAAGAAAATACTTTTTCTATGAATCTTAAGCCAAGAGGATGCTACAAAAATGAAATTATAATCTAGTGAATTCTTATCAACCACTCTCTCCGCTCACACTTTCACACGTAATAGTCGAGCATGTGACCCCATCTAGTTCACCCATCCCTCTGACTCCTGGTTCTCCGCTCCCCCACCTCCCCATCTCTTCGCCTTCATCTCCTTCTTTCATCCTAGACTCGTCGCCTCTATCCCTTCCTTCCTCAGTGCTTCAACTTTACTTCCACTTTTACCATGCCCTGCCACAAACTTCCACCACAATGTCCATCAGAGACGAGAAAGTCGGATGATAAACTTCGTCACCTCCGCCCTACTCAGTCACAGAGCAAGGATTAGGGTTCCTAGAGATTCATTAACATAATTGAATATGCCCTCTTTGTATTCTCTTCTTCTCATAGACGCATTTTACTCATCTTCTTCTCACTCGACTTCTCCCTTTTTGCTTTATCAACAGCCTATGCACCTGCCTATGAGGTCTGAGATACTGCCCAAAATTATTTGTGTTGAAATTTCATCTTACCTGTCATCCATTTTGTTGTGAAGCTGCGCTAAGAGGTCCTATACATAGGATGCATGTGGAATCTCATACGCCAAGATCTGGTCACTTTCGGGTGCCATTGTTGAGGTGCGAGACGGCTCCGATGGAGAACTGCAAGATAAACCAGATTCTTCTTTTGATTCTGGTTGGTAGTTTGGTTTTGTGTTGTGGAGGTAACTATTAAATTTTCCTTATAAATTGGTCAACTAAAGAACATGGTCAAAAACTTACCTGATTTTCTACCACTGTGTCCATGAAACCAGCACCTCGCCGGGATGCCAACTTCATAGACACAATTTCAAGGGTGATATTTGTTCTATGTATATCATATGCAAGCACTCTCTTAAACAAATGAAAGGAATTCCAGGTTAGAGAATTATGTTGATCGCTTCTCTCATTAAGTTATATATAGAATTTATTGTAACCCTCTTTTATAGGATATACACTTCTAAAAACATTTCTTATCTATTTCTTCTCTTATCTTCTTTTCTCTTCACTCAAACTAGTTATTGGTTTCTATACACTGGCTACATAATATAGCTATGACACAAGTTATATAAAGACATACGAACATTGAAATCAGTAGTATTCACTATCAATTAGAAATGATCCCGCCTCTTTGTTTGAGTCAAAATAGATGCTTAATTTTCTGAATAATATGCAAATCTTTAAAAGCACCAATGCTTTGTATTTCCTATCTTGGATGTTTATATAAATTTGCATCTGTTAACATATTCTTCTTTTGGCATAAAGATGGAGTAAATGTACCCTCTTTTTAATTCAAAATGTTGTCTATACATTGAATATACGTCTTGATTATTTGACTCTTTCCTAATCACCTTCTTTTCAGCCACTGCTTTGAAGAATATGTAATGTCCATTGCCTAGTCGATCCATCTCTCTTTAAGAAACTTGCCATCACATGTGGACACACATGCACTACTGCTCAGATGATGACAAATTAACAGATTTATAACCTATCTTCACTATATCAAGTTCATAATATATTCTTTTGATGCTATTTCCCTTCAAGATGCAATAATTAGAATGTGATGTTGTTCAAAAATTTAGTTACATGGTAGGATCATGCTAATTATCACATTTTATTGTAAGAAGGAGTCATGGTTTTTGACTTCTTTGATAGATTCTCAGAATTTAAGGTTCTTGGTAGGTTAGTGGTGGTCTTAGGCCACATTCAACAATGCTCCCTTAGCACACACAACTATGGTCTCACCTCTGTATTGCATTATCAACATATCCAACGTACATGTAAAAATTGTCATCTCAATAAATAATTGTGAGAGTTTGTATGCTTTCTTTTTCTTTTTCCTTTAGCTCTCTCCAATAGTGTCTTCTGGTCAATGCCTTAGGCTTTGTGTCACTTCTCAATTCATTACCCTCCCCACTCTCTCATGCTTAATGTAGAACCTACCTTCACTTTCACTAGCTCTTGGATAGTCCAACATGAACCTCCTCTTGTCATCAATATCCCTAAGAATACATGGTAATAAGCACCTACAGAGGCAGTAGAAAGCCAACATTGAGTACTTGGGACAGATCTAAGACCCACAAATAAAATGCATTGTTTAACATAATTGGGACAAATCTAAGACCCTATACAAATCAAATGCATTGTTTAATATACATATGATTGACTTTTTAGCCAAAAGATGAATAATCTTAGGCCCCTTCCCTTCTGCCGAGTTGTTCCAACCCTTTTCTATAATGTGCTTCAGAGAAGTGTCTACCCTCAGAAACATGAGCAACTAAATGCCGTAAGGGAGGTAATGACAAGACACATTAAGCAAGCTATTGACTAGATTTTTTTTCAACCAGATAATTAATGAAAATTTGTCTTGAGTAATTGAAAAAATCTATTAAATACATGTACCATTAGTTGTAGGATTAAGATGTGCTTATTTGGAAACAAAGAACGCCATCGAGATTCAGGTTTTTAATAGCGTGTTTCGTGATCTATACACCACATGCCTTGTTTCAAGATTCAAAGGTACACCCTGAATCATTACTTTCTGTTTCTGAAGGTTGTGTGGGAAACAAGATCTGTGAAGTAATGATTTGTAGAATTTGATTGTGAATGGTGATAGTGATGACATATTTTCTTGGTTGGAGTTGCATTTTTGGGTTGGAGGGCACAACATAGGATAAATAAGGATAGAGTAACATATGTTTGTTTATTATATACATGCAAAATCTTAGACATGTTATTATTGTGATTATGCTCTAATTTGTTCTTCTCTATTCCTTGACTACTATTACTTATTTTGTCTTTGCAATGTCTCTTTAGATGAGCATTGAGAGTTTGAAGAATGGGCTTGCCCAGTTCAAGGACTTCTACGAATGATATTTTGGGTACACATGATGTTTTGTTTTTTGTTCCTCTATTTTCTGGAAATAGCTACGGAATTACTAACTATATTTATTTGTTTCTAGCGTACTAGGTAGAAGGCCAACATCTCCGAGACTTGAAAGAGAAGACCTAGGCCCCAAAAAATATTGTGTTTGCCTATGTGGGGTGACTCTAGGGTGTGCATGCCCCACACACTCAAGTTCTAGCTTGGAGAAACATCCACCATCAGGAACAATGTCGTTGTTTTCATGTTTTTGACCAATCACAAAGCACTTGACCACCGAATGGTTCCTATGTGCCTAGTATGTGATATCTACATTGGTCCAGAGCCTCATCACCTCAACCATGACTGTAGATAAGATACTGAGCAAAGATACTATTGGAACATCACCAACTGGAAGTGCAACTCTAAACATCATTTTCCAGCTACAATGTAGTCTCCCCAGCCTTTTATTGCACTATAGTGCACCGTGCTAACTAGTTCCCTTCAAGTAGACTATACGTAGTGTAACGACCGTCGCCAAATCGATAAACACATCGTTACTATTAAGCAGAATTAAACATAAACAACAGATTAACAAAAATCACTAAATATTAAAACCATTTTACAAGAGATCCATTTCTTGGAAAACTCTTACTGAAAGATCCAAAACCTTCTATACATCATTGTTCACATTGTACATACCATGTACATCTTTATCTTGAGGGTTACATATAACAATTGATTTCTCAAAACATATACATAAAGAAGCATCAAACCTCGAGGCATACAAGCCAAAATCTCAGATTCTTCATAAAACCCAACACGTACTAAATCCAAGGACCTGAGAGTACAGAGACGACACATAGAACTTCTATCTACAAGACACGACAGAAATTACACTCAACCTGAGTTGTCACTGCTGCCACAACTGTTGTTCCACCTCTGTTGAAAGATCTTCGCCACCTCATGCATGTCCACCTAAAAAAATGTGGATCCCACGGGGTGAGACAATTATCCCAGTGAGAGATATATAACTCTCCGCCGACCATATTATTATCCCAGATTAAGCATTTATAAACTGAGTAGAGGTTCTTTATATATTAACAGGCAGGATAATTCACTGTATGAACATAATGAAGTAATCTCCTTTCTTAAGGAGAACATTGCATATACCCATGGTAGAGTTATAAATCATCTATCTGCTTTGCAAGGAATGTAAAGAAACATAAATAACATCTATCCACTAAGATGTATATCTGTATTGTGCATCAAACAATGTTTCTCATATTCGATCCTTAAGCAGATATGCTAGATGGTTGAACATATTTTACAATCACACTTATGCCCTGAGGAGATGAAACATACCCCGGTCATCTCTAACCGACCACAAACTTCTCACAAGTCGTTACCATACAAGGTCAATAGAAGAGCCGTTTGCCATGACCTCACTTGTCTCAGTTAGTACGAGACCACTAGCAGGACTATGTAAACTGCTTAACAAGCTATGCCAGGGTACATAGGCATCCACGCTTAGAGCTACATCGTCAACTTCACTCTCTTAGGGTTAACATCTACTAACAACCGTCCCCAGTTACCGAGTCATGGCGATACAAGCACCATACTCTGAGCCACGGGCCAGTTCACCGTGCTCAACACAGAGTCTACGACTGAAGTCACACTCGAGCTAGGATATGGCATATAGCCAAATCCCCATTCATCTTGGGCTCGTAAGGGGATCGACTCACACATGGTCGTCCGTACTTACGCCCCCACATACTCAAAAGTATGCATTTCGGGTTATGCCGCGGAGCAACCCGTTTCACCATTCAGCAAATCCTGACACTGATGGATCTATGGTCAGGGCAATGTTTTATAGTTTGTAGTGATATATTACGTGCATTACATCATTCTTTTAGCATCAGACAAGCTATCATTATTAATCACAACAAATTCTACAGAGAAAGGTGTAATACGTTTGTCACGTACTTTTCCAAATCTTTAAAACACATGATACTTGGGATCTCAGTCCCTTATCACATTACTGGGTATTCTAATCTCTTCATTATCATGATTACTGGATCTGGGTATTCAAACCCTTAGATCATTACATAACATTGTTACCTCTCTAACAGGTAACCATTACCTCTAGGTCCTCAGACCAAGCTATGTTGGGTTTTAGGGGAGACAGAGAAGGCAACGGAAACTAAAATTTTCTCCCCAACCCATACCGAGGAAACGCGTCAACGTCTATATAATAGGAAAGGATAGTTTGTGGAATCATACCTTGTCCCGAGTATTGCTCAGCGACAATACCTCGCGCAATGCGCGGTCTTCAACTCCAGACTTCGACGGTGTCTGTGCAGCTCCTGGTCGCACCGGGACTGACAACTCCTACTCGAACCGGACTGTCGGATGACAGTTGTCCTCCTAAGCGGTAGTGTCCTCCCGCCTCTGTAGTAGTCCACACGGACCACCTGGAACTCCACTCTCCTTGTCCCACAAGGAAGTGGAAGGAGTCGTACCCTCCTGTTGACGTACTAGTCACCAACACGCTCTCCTGCCTCCTATTGCAACTGCAGTTGTCCTTCCCTTGCTGCACCTCACTTTTGCGGGAAGCACTTGCTCGGGCTCTCTCACGGTTACCAAAACCAGAGAGAACGACAACTTGCAGAGCAACTGGTTGCACTGAGCTGTACTTTGAGAAGCCCCTAATACCCCTATATATATAGGAGAGTCATGGGACAGGGTTCTCCAACCCGGGCAATGCGGGACTAAAGCAGGAGTAGAAGGGTTCGAGAATTTTCCACAAAAGGCAACCGGTTCACTACTTGAAATGATCGGTTCACAACTGAACCGATCGGTTCGGCCATTGAGCCGATCGGTTGGACCTGAGCCGATCGTTTGGGGCACTCCAACCGATCGGTTGGTGCCCTGAACTGATCGGTTCATGGTCCTAATCCGGCTCAAAAAGACTTTCCTTGTTTCTTTCCCAATTGGTATCAAATACCAATATTATTCCCAATCGAATTGGGCAATTTGAAATCAAAGATTCTTGCCGACATGACTTTTCCCAATCGGTCGGTTGCACCAGTTGAGCCGATCGGTTCAACCCTTGAACCGGTCATTTCAACCTGGGCATGAGCCGATCGGCCTGGACACTCCACCTGACCGGTTCAACAACCTCAGCCGACCGGTTCATCACATGAACTGATCGGTTGGGAGCACAGGTTGGGAAAAATCAGTCAATTGCGATTTCAATCAATCTGATACTCCAATCAATGCGTCCAACACCTTGAACCATACGGTATTGAGCTATCGACTGATTGAGTGTTTAATTGAACTACTAAACTCCTTTCGTAATCAATCTAAACATTGCTTTGTGGACAAAACTCCTCTTCCATGTTAAATCATATGTGTGTGACCCTGCAGGTCCATTTCACGTTGGCAGTGAAAGTCCATAACACTTATGACTTCACAAGCAAAGAGCGGTGCCTAGTCACACATCAGTGCTACCCAAGTGAAAGTAGAAAGTTGGAGAACAACATTCATCCTACAATCCATGAATGGTGTTACAGCGAATGTATAATTCCTTTGTCACTGATATCCCGAATGAACGCGAGGCATGGAACAGTCATCCTGTCAATGTTCATTCACTTCCTTGATCTCAGAGTAGACTGGAAGAGATAAGTATGACATCAGTATCACATACTGATTCACACATGCATGCACGCCTTTCTCAATCCTACTCATCAAGTGGCCATGGATATCAAACTCCCTTAGGAGGGACAAATCCCATATCTATCACTCGCCCCTCAAAAGCCACATGTGTCAAAGCCACCCAATCATCACCTTTATAACAACCCATGTTTCAGGACTTCGTTTGATGATGTCAAAGTGTGCCCAACGACATGTGTTGAGTGCAGTGATTTCAGGTCTAAGAATCACACTCACCACCATCACAGTGAGTACTGACTGTGACTACCATCTCATGGTTCCATGTGTCAAACTCACGGTGGGTCTGTCTGGTACACTTGTTCTCTAACAAGTACCTATGTGTTTGGTTTTATATCTCTATATCATGACTAATGAGATTCTGTCATCAACCAACACCACAATCTAGTCTTGTGTGTCATTGTTGTCTATCTACCTTCCACAATGACATCCGACTAGGGACATAACAAGAATGTACAAACTCTTAGCATCCGTATGATCTCATCGTTCAGGTCCTCAACCTGAAAGCATACGTCATTGAGTACTGTCATTCTCTAGACATTCAATCTGTTCTATCACTATCTCATATGACTGAACCAGAAAGAATTGGAAGCTTGCCTTTGATGTTTATCAAATCAATCTTAATGTATCCCACCAATCATCCCATGATTGGCTCTCAGGGCATACATACCAACAGACTCCCACTTGCACTGCAAGCCAATCACCCATGAATCATATTCATAGTGATCTTCAAACATGTCCCACATGTTACTGTGCTTTAGTACCAACATAGTGAGTAATGGCAACACCTTGCCAAAGTCTGTATATATTGCATGTCTCTCATCTCTTCGCTGTACGTCACACGTATGAGATGGAGTTGCCGTAATATGCGATCTTGTATTCCATTTGCTAACCTTTAGCCACATTGGATGATCAAGGATTTCAGACTTGTCATCAATGAGTGGAATATAAGTTCATCTCATGAACTTTCAGATCCATATAGTATCCACTGCTGTTCACTAACACATAGATACTCAGCATTTCCCTTTTAAATGGCTTTATTGGAACACTTCCAATTATCAACAAACATTCACTTTTATACATCTCATGTATATATATTGCGATTAATTTTCTATCCTTTCGGAAGTTCGCATCAATGTAACTCTTTACATCGAACTCTTCTCCATAGAACTAGTGCTTCACAAGCACTTATCAAGTTCTCATGATATTCCAGTAACACTTACTGGAAGTAGACAGACATCCACTAGTCATGTCACACATACGAGTTATCAGGATGAGCACATCATATTGCCATGTCCTACATACAAGATGATGAATGCATTTTATTCTTGCGATGTCATACATGCAAGATAATGGGATGATTACATACATGATAGATCCATATCTATTCTTAGTGTTCCCATTCTTCATTAGAATTGGACACTTGGCTTTGGGATACTAACTCCATGTAACATGGACAAGTTTTCTCCCACTGAATCTGTGCATACTGAACACTTCAGTACAGATTGCCAATGTATGCTTTCTCTTTCCAGGTCAAGAGATTTTCGAGAACTATCTCTATAGATCTATATTCCTATCACATAGGAAACATCTCTATCTTCCTTAAATATAATTTCCACTTTTGGATTTCCATTCTAGAACAATTCCATTTCACATCAATATGTGGAATGTGAATACGCTCCCACTAAATCACATATCACTTCTTTATCTTTGACATATCAGTCAAACCCTTTGACTATATTATCAAAATAAAGATCCAATTTTGAGTTGCTTGTACTCAATCAATCACATTGATTAGTCCATTGTAACTTATAGACTTCATTTGCATTAGTGGATTCATAAACCTTATAGGCTGTGTCATGTACACATCCTGGTTTTATTCCTCGTAGGAATGCGGTTTTAGTATCCATATGCCAAATTTCTTAGTCATTAAGTTGCAATCAACAAGCATCATCCTTCTCAAAATGTTATCCATGTGTCTTAACACTTAAGACTCATCTGCACTTATGGATATGATCCAATGAGTGCTACCATCAAGGTCATACCTTATGGTTCACATGGAAGTCATTTAGGATGTAATGGTTTTAAACTATAACTCAAGATTCGGTTCCTCATATTCATCTTGATAGTTGACTCATCACATGAACAACTCATCACATAGATAATTGAGGTGTATATGTTAAAGATATAAGAACTCACAACCCTTGTGATTCTTAATTTCTTTTATTAGTGTGGGGTATTCTTTTATTAAGAAGAATTCAGTTATTTGATAATCATTCTCTAACTCCTTAGAGTATGATTCTTTCTTGATTCAGACATCACCATGCCTTAATCATGAGTTCATTATGATACACTATCATAATCACTCATAAGGATCTCAAACATTTGGTCCAAGTATTTCATTCATTAATCTCATCAAGAATTAATACTTTACCAAATTTGTACTTCATTTATGATAATATTGAACACTTCAAGATATTCATATTGGTATTTCTCTAAACACCATTTGAAGTATTAGCATTTATTCCAATAGGTATGTAAATACATCACATGTATTATACCTAATAGGATAATCACTCTCCCACTACATTAGTGAAGATTGATTAATCATGTCCAAGATATTCATGTCTCTTACTGGTTCTATAACCAAAAGAGTCTAGATTTATCCATCACATGGAAACTAGAAATGAATTTCTCATGATTAATGCTAATTAAATTGTTTGAGTTATCTATAACTTTTAGGTATCGTCTTATCTTATGCATATCAAATATCATAAGATAAATAAGGCATTGCCACAAAGATCATATCTTTATAAATTGAAACATCTCTTTATTAATTGCCATCATTGTCATACAATATGCAAAAATAAAGTGTTTCTATCTATTGGCAAGTATGAAATAGCAGTTCATAACTGTATTACATGCCTTATTGGCTGAAAATAAACTAAAGTATTCCTATCTATAAAGGCAACACTTGCCCCAAGTAAGAATGCTTTACACTTTACATCTTGACATCATATATCTCAAAAAGTGTTACAAGTTTACTTTCATGACACCTTTAAGTAGAGGTTTTAGTCGCCTCCTTCTTCTTTTGTTCTTCCAGGTAGAGAGGACAATTCCTTTTCCAATGTCCTAGCTTTTGACAATGGTGGCAATTTCCTTTCTTGGTCACGCCTCCCTTGGCCTTGAGAGCTGAAGATGGCTTGGACTCCTGGCTAGCTTCATAACCTTTCTTAGCTTTGCCCTTGCCCTTGCGCTTGGACTTGCCTTTCTTTCTCGTGATTACCATCACAGACTTAGGATTGTCCTTCTTCATCTGTAACTCGGCTGTCCTCAACATGCCCAACAACTCTGATAGTGGCCTATCAAAGTTGTTCATGTTGTAGTTCATCACAAACTGACTGTAAGATTCTGGCAACGATTGCAGTATCACGTCAGTAGCCAACTCTTGGCTCAGTGGAAATCCCAGTCTCTGCAGGTTCTCCACATACCCAATCATCTTGAGTGTGTGAGGACCAACTGGATCTCCTTCTGTCATGACGCACTTGAACAACGCCCTAGAAACATTGTACCTCTCTTGTCGTGCCTGATCTTCATACATGTTCCTGAGATGCAGAATCATCTCTATGACACCCATGTTCTCATGTTGCCTCTACAACTCATGGTTCATTGAACATAGCATCAAGCACTTTGCATCAATGGCATCATCCGAATGCTTCTTATAAGCATCCCTTTCTGTCCTTGGTGCATTAGGAGCGGATTCCTCTGGAATTGGAGTATCCAGGGCATAGAGCTTACGCTCTTGAGTGAGAACAATTCTCAATGTCCGATACGAGTCGTGGAAGTTTGTCCCATTTAGCTTGTCCTTGTCAAGGACCGATCGCAAAGAAAAGTTGTTGTTGTTTGTTGCCATTTGAACTACAAAAAGGAAAATATGCAATTTTAGTCCAAAAATCATTTTTGACTTATTTGATTGATTTGAAAGTTTGACGATATAATTAGGCCTTTAATTAATTATCGCTCCTACTATTTTATTTCAAATTGATATCCCTCACCATCAATTTGGAAGATTGCAGCGTACAACCTTCTAGTGGGCAAGATCCTAAAATCCTCTAAATCATGAGTCAGCTTTGGCTGATCGCCCACAACTTAGATCTCTCAGGTAGGCAACTCTTGCCAATTGCATCATATGCAACTCTTGATAAGATGTCATCTACAACTCCTTGCAATGATCATCTCTATGCCTCAAGGTACTAGATCCCATCTAGATCACCTTGTTAAGTCTGACCCAAGGCAAACACGATGAATATGCACCCTGCTTTGGCAGACCCACACATTCATCCTTCACGCTTCCACGAGATAGATGGTGCACCACGGTTTGGCGTGCCCACACTTGGTCGATCAAGCTTTTCACGTGTGTTGCATTTGGAAGGCATCTAAAACTTCATATTTTAATGAGGGATTTGGTTTTTTATATATATATACATATCCAATCACCACAATACATAGTACGTATCATATACATGCTATATCCCACAGAAAACATGCACAAAACGATAAAAGTGATGATTATGGCCATCCTAATGTGATTCCTCGAGCCAAGAGGAATCACGGTCATCTAGGTCTACATCACATGCAACCTGTACAAGATGAACTCTGTGCCTTGCCATCCGAGTAGATCAACTCATCACATGAATGATCTGTACTCTCCAGCCGGTCGTCTGGGTGCCACCAGCCGATCGGTTGGCTCCTCCAACCGATCGGTTCGCCTGGTCGTTGTGCATCTCGTCATGTCCGCCACCCGCTCGTCTCGCTCCTCGAACTAGTCATCAACCAATTGGTTCACACCTTGAACCGACCGTCTGGAACGTCAACCGATCGGTTCACTCCTTGAACCGATCGTCTGAGCAGTCGTCTTGATGTCCGCCGGTCTTTGACATAACAGGAAATAAAATCCTATTCTATTTATTACATTGCTTTAAAAGAGAAACCCCGATTTACATTCGGGGGGAGCAAAGGTAGGAAAGAATCTCGAATTATTTCGAGTTACATCAGGAATAAGAGAGGGAAGATCGGTGCGAAGACCGAGATGCAAGCAACCACACACAACCAATCACAGATAGGGATTTATAGGCCATAATCATGCTACACACATCCACCACAAAACTCGTTTAAGGGCGACGCGTATCGAGTGCATTAATAATGCATATCATATATGTGATTAGGGATTTGTGGATTTAGGATTGGACATGCATAAAGCTGATATTATTCACATCGTATGCAATAATTAAAGGCGACAAACCAAAATCGATCATATCGATATTCCTAAAATATAGAACAGTTGACGTGGCTCTGATACCATTGTTGGGTTTTAGGGGAGACAGAGAAGGCAGCGGAAACTAAAATTTTCTCCCCGACCCATACCGTGGAAACGTGTCAACGTCTATATAATACGAAAGGATGGTTTGTAGAATCATACCTTGTCCCGAGGCTTGCTCGGCGACAATACCTCGCGCAATGCGCGGTCTTCAACTCCGGACATCGATGGTGTCTGTGCAGCTCGTGGTCGCACCAGGACTGACAACTCCTACTCGAACCGGACTGTCGAATGACAGTTGTCCTCCTAAGCGGCAGTGTCCTCCCGCCTCTGTAGTAGTCCACACGGACCACCTGGAACTCCACTCTCCTTGTCCCACAAAGAAGTGGAAGGAGTCGTACCCTCCTGTTGACGTACTAGTCGCCAACACGCTCTCCTGCCTCCTATTGCAACTGCAGTTGTCCATCCCTTGCTGCACCTCCCTTTTGCGGGAAGCACTTTCTCGGGCTCTCTCACGGTTACCAAAACCA
Source organism: Alisma plantago-aquatica (assembly GCA_963693085.1). NCBI lineage: Eukaryota > Viridiplantae > Streptophyta > Magnoliopsida > Alismatales > Alismataceae > Alisma > Alisma plantago-aquatica. The sequence continues at coordinate 490,456,464 of OY856410.1, forward strand.
GAGAGAACGACAACTTGCAGAGCAACTGGTTGCACTGAGCTGTACTTTGAGAAGCCCCCAATACCCCTATATATATAGGAGAGTCATGGGACAGCGTTCTCCATCCCGGGCAATGCGGGACTAAAGCAGGAGTAGAAGGGTTCGAGAATTTTCCACAAAAGGAAACTGGTTCGCAACTTGAAATGATCGATTCACAACTGAACCGATCGGTTCGGCCATTGAGCCGATCGGTTGGACCTGAGCCGATCGTTTGGGGCACTCCAACCGATTGGTTGGTGCCCTGAACCGATCGGTTCATGGTCCTAATCCAGCTCAAAAAGACTTTCCTTGTTTCTTTCCCAATTGGTATCGAATACCAATATTATTCCCAATCGAATTGGGCAATTTGAAATCAAAGGAAAATTCTTGCCGACATGACTTTTCCCAATCGGTCGGTTGCACCAGTTGAGCCGATCGGTTCAACCCTTGAACCGGTCGTTTCAACCTGGGCATGAGCCGATCGGCCTGGACACTCCAGCTGACCGGTTCAGCAACCTCAGCCGACCGGTTCATCACATGAACCGATCGGTTGGGAGCACAGGTTGGGCAAAATCAGTCAATTGTGATTTCAATCAATCCGATACTCCAATCAATGCGTCCAACACCTTGAACCATACGATATTGAGCTATCGACTGATTGAGTGTTTAATTGAACTACTAAACTCCTTTAGTAATCAATCTAAACATTGCTTTGTGGACAAAACTCCTCTTCCAGGTTAAATCCTATGTGTGTGACCCTGCAGGTCCATTTCACGTTGGCAGTGAAAGTCCATAACACTTATGACTTCACAAGCAAAGAGCGGTGCCTAGTCATACATCAGTGCTACCCAAGTGAAAGTAGAAAGTTGGAGAACCACTTTCATCCTACAATCCGTGAATGGTGTTACAGCGAATGTATAATTCCTTTGTCACTGATATCCCGAATGAACTCGAGGCATGGAACAGTCATCCTGTCAACGTTCATTCACTTCCTTGATCTCAGAGTAGACTGGAAGAGATATGTATGACATCAGTATCACATACTGATTCACACATGCGTGCACGCCTTTCTCAATCCTACTCATCATGTGGCCATGGATATCAAACTCCCTCAGGAGGGAAAAATCCCATATCTATCACTCGCCCCTCAAAAGCCCCATGTGTCAAAGCCACCCAATCATCACCTTTATAACAACCCATGTTTCAGGACTGCGTTTGATGATGTCAAAGTGTGCCCAACGACATGTGTTGAGTGCAGTGATTTCAGGTCTAAGAATCACACTCACCACCATCACAGTGAGTACTGACTGTGACTACCATCTCATGGTTCCATGTGTCAAACTCACGGTGGGTCTGTCCGGTACACTTGTTCTCTAACAAGTACCTATGTGTTTGGTTTGATATCTCTATATCATGACTAATGAGATTCTGTCATCAACCAACACCACAATCTAGTCTTGTGTGTCATTGTTGTCTATCTACCTTCCACAATGACATCCGACTAGGGACATAACAAGAATGTACAAACTCTTAGCATTCGTATGATCTCATCGTTCAGGTCCTCAACCTGAAAGCATACGTCATTGAGTACTGTCATTCTCTAGACATTCAATATGTTCTATCACTATCTCATATGACTGAACCAGAAAGAATTGGAAGCTTGCCTTTGATGTTTATCAAATCAATCTTAATGTATCCCACCAATCATCCCATGATTGGCTCTCAGGGCATACATACCAACAAGGTATTCATTTCACTTGTTGTATAAGTATTTTCATGGCTCACAAGGCCATCACACATCTTGTTACTTCTCACTAGGCAACAACTAACCACATGGCTCACAAGGCCATTAAACATCTTGTCACCTCTTATTAGGTAGAAACTAACCACATGGCTTATAAGGCCATTAAACATCTTTTCACCTCTCATTAGGAAACAACTAACCACATGTCTTATAAGGCCATTAAATATCTTTTCACCTCTCATTAGGTAAAAACTAACCGCATGGCTTATAAGGCCATTAATCATTATACTTTTTATGCAATCATTTAACATGCCTTACAAGGCTTATGTAATAAGAGAATTACAACCTTCCCATCATTAGGGTTAGGGTTTCCCTTTATAGCCGATTAGGGTTTCCTGTTCATATTATTAATCCAAACCCTAATTCATTGCTCCACACATCTAGGAGTTTACATTGATGTCATAAGTATTCAATCATACTTACTTATTCTCATCATTTATCATTGAATGATTATCAACACATGGTATGAGTTTCTCTCTCATCCTCACTAGGATATTGATTACATCATACTTCATTAACTTGGCTTGACCCTTTCTCAAGGCATGTAGCCTACACTTATCAAAGTGCATTAATATCATTAAATCTCAATGTAACAATTTACATAACACACTTCATGTGTTACTCATCCAAGTATATTGGATTTAAGGTGCATCAAGGTGTATCAACCTTGACGTGCTGGATGTGATACTTATCATGTCTTGATGTATCACTTCCCTCATCACTTTTAACTTACTTTAGTTCATCAATTATCTTGTATTAGGGTATTTCCCATCCTAATACTTTATGCACTAGCCCATCACATTTATCGTGTAATGTATTGGCCATAAGTCACACACTTAAATACCCAACTATCATCAAGTGATATGGAATCATCTCAGGTTGAGGCATTGTTGACATAAGGTTGTCCATTATCAACCACTTTAGGTGTTTCACCTATCAAGATATGAGCCACACCATTACATGATATTATACTTATCACTCCTAAGAGTGTCTTGCCCTCACCTTTACAACGACTATGTATGTGTTACACATGTTGTGCATGAGGTATTAAGCTATCACCATGTCGGGCTAGAGATGCATTCAATCACCATATCAGGTGGCTCACCATCTAGGGTTGGCAGTGACGGGTTAGGGTTTGCCATATCGGGCTCAATCCAATATATTCATCTTATTTACTCCTTAAAGGGTGCCATCCTATATTAAGGATGAGTAATAGGTTAAAAAATTGGTTAAACTCTTCTCAACCCATTACACAAGTCGATAGGAGTGAAGGGTGATGCGATGATTTTGAATCGCATTTATAGACTTGTTTTATATGTGTTTTATGCATTTATTAGTCATTTTCATGGTTAATGTTGCATAATCCATTCATTTTGGTCTATGCTACTTCTTTATGTCAAATTCCCTTTATTTAAGCATTTTTAGTATTAATTATCGAAAAATTATATTTTGTGTGGATTTATGAGGTTCCGTGTGTTAATTTCAGGAAAAACAAATATCTGCTGTCGTCGATACCATCGACGGAGGTCGATACCATCGACCGGACCACAGGTTGCCAGCCGCAAGGACCAGAACAAGATCGATACTATCGATGGGGATGTCGATGGTATCGAGATACCATCAGGCTGCTGGCGAGGAAGGAGTCGATACTATCGACGATTGTCAATACTATCAACACAAGGAGCTGTATGACACAAAACGATAAAATCGTCGCTACAGGGTTGTCGATACCATCGACCTGTGTCGATGGTATCGAGATGACATCAGGTGCTCAGACGAAAGAAAAGAAGGATTGCTTCTACCACGCTAGGTCGATACCATCGACCCGCGTCGATGGTATCGACACCGTCATATATCAGTTTGATTCAGAATGATCTTAATCGGATGACCGTGGTTAATTGGCGACCTAATTAGGGAGATATACCTAATGACGGTGCCCTTAACTGGGGAGTCACATCATTAGCCACTGCACACATCCCAGAGAGCAAGGAGAGAAGAACGGAGCATGCCCCAACCGATCTGGACGCTGAAGAAGACGAATTCCACCACCAAAAGGCGGCAAAATGTGGATTCCACGCCAAGGATCGATTTGACCTTCTCCGTTCAGGGGTTTCAAACATTTTACTCTGAGATGAACATGCGGGGCTAATCCCCTTTATCTTTAGGACCAGGAGTAGCCCGGGGATTCATTGTATGACGATTTTATAATAGTAATTCATATCTTATCTCTTAAATTTGTGGTATAGTTTTGTGTTCTCCAATATATTGTTATGCTTGATCACCATAATAATAACCTAATGCCCTTAATTGCTTTGAAAGAAGAATTAACAGTTGAAAAGAGATGAAATTTACATTAATTGACAAATCCCTTGAACAAGGCGGTGTAAGATTAATGGTGGATACCGAGAGGTCATTTATAATGCACCTAGTTTAGGGTATAGGTTACTACGATGGTGGAACCGACCTAGACATAGGTAGTGAATTGTACCACGACAGCGGGCAATTTTGATTTCAGGCCGCTACCCAGATAGAGAGATAAAATTGAGTAGCTATATAGAATTTAATACAATGAAAACCCGCGGTGAAACCGTAACCCTAAAGATCTCCTTTTGAATTGATTAAACCAACATTTAATCGATTGCTTCTTTCGTTTTGTTTTTATTTTGCTTTAAATTTTAACATCAAATCTCAACTTGTTATTCGGCTTAGCTGATCGTGAGTAGTTAGTAGGAGTCCCCGACGATTGCACGTATCCCTGAGTTTGACTCGGCCCTCACAAAGGCCTGTTCTACTCGACGCGTTCACTTGCGTTTCTACGCACGGTAAATTTGCGTCAAGTTTTTGGCGCCGTTGTCGGGGATACGGAAATTTGTTGGCACTTCGAGTGCTGTGAGCGGACACTCTAGGCCACCTTTTTATTTTTTTACCATTCCAAAAATTCATAATCTCTTTTCTAAATATTTGCAATCATCAAGCACTGTACTAAATTTAATCTTTCTATTTTCAGGTACAGTGCATGGTGCAGACGTGTAGGACTGACTACGCAGGTAGAGCACCAGAGGTTCCGCTGCTGGGACCAAAAGACGAGAGCGATTATAATCAAGACGAGCTGGAGGATATACTTTCTGAACACAAACAAGAAGAGATGGACGAGCCACATACAATATGGGAGAAGATCAAGGCTTCTTCCTCGTCCGCTTCCAAGGGGCCTATAAAGAAGCAAGCGCTGAATATTCTGACCTACAAGATTGATCCAGCTTTGATCAACTTGGTGAAGTCTAATGCCTTCCATGGGATAAAAAATGAAGACCCCGTCGCGCACATAAGTCAGTTTGTGGAGAATTGTGACATGGTAAAAATCGACAGATTTCCCCAAGACGTGCTCTACTTGAAGCTCTTCCCGAGTTCACTAGCTGGAATTGCGCGCGAATGGCTACATAACTTAGACGATGAATATGTGGAGTCTTGGGACCACATGGTGGAGGTCTTCTTCGAGAGGTTCTTTCCACCCGAAAAGACCAATGACATGATAAGAAAGATCCACAACTTCACTGAACAAGCAGGCGAGACTTATTCTGAGACCTGGGAGAGATTTCAGATCTTGCTCAGGCGATGCCCGCATCATGGGCTGGATAAGGAGACCCAAGTCAAGATCTTCTATTTTGCTCTCTCCAAGCATGATAGAAGCAACCTAGATTCATCCGGTTCCGGATTCTTCTTGAATAACACAGACACTAGATGCTGGGAGATCTTAAAGACATGGCGAAGAAACAATCATGGGGTGAAAGAGGCATTGTGGAACAGGTTCGAGTAGTAGGAGAATCTAAGGCAATAAAGGAACTGAATGAGAAGATGGATCTTCTCGCAAAGAAATTGCTTGCAAAGGAGGAAACTGAGTCCGAGGATGAGGCTCAAGTGAAATTCATGAGGCAGCAGCCAGGTTACAAGAACAACGACTATGCATGGAGGAAAGACAAGAAGTTCTCCTGGAAGGATCCAAATAACTTCTTACAAGATCCAGATGCTAAACCCCAGCCAGCTGCAGAGGATAAGAGCAGAGAGCTGCTCAATCAAGTTATAAAGCAAAACCAAGAACTCATGGCTACTTTCGGTCAGCAAATAAAGCAACAAGGGGAGTTCATGAACCAATTCGGGCAGACACTGCAGAGCCATGGGGCTCAAATGAGGACAATAGAGACATCTATGGCACAGATGGCTGCAGAGATATCCAGTTTGAAGAAGCCAGCACATCTAGGTTTCCCGGGAAATACTAATGTTCCAGGAGGGAACCAACAAGCTAAGGCCATCTTTCTAAGAAGTGGCAAGAAATTGTTAAATCCCAGGGCCGACGAAGCAAGCAAACCCCAAGTTAAAAAAGAAACTAGAGCCACTGAGGAGCTGCCCACACCGATCACAGAACCTAGAAGATATGAATGAACCTAGAAGCATTTTTAGTATTAATTATAGAAAAATTATATTTTGTGTGGATTTATGAGGTTCCGTGTGTTAATTTCAGGAAAAACAAATATCTGCTGCCGTCGATACCATCGACGGTGGTCGATACCATCGACTGGACCACAGGTTGACAGCCGCAAGGACCAGAACAAGATCGATACTATCGATGGGGATGTCGATGGTATCGAGATACCATCAGGCTGCTGGCGAGGAAGGAGTCGATACTATCGACGATTGTCAATACTATCAACACAAGGAGCTGTAGTGACACAAAACGATAAAACCGTCGCTACAGCGTTGTCGATACCATTGACCCGTGTCGATGGTATCGAGATGACATCAGGCGCTCAGACGAAAGAACAGAAGGATTGCTGCTACCACGCTAGGTCGATACCATCGACCTGCGTCGATGGTATCGACACCGTCAGATATCAGTTTGATTCAGAATGATCTTAATCGGATGACCGTGGTTAATTGGCGACCTAATTAGGGAGATATACCTAATGACGGTGCCCTAAACTGGGGAGTCACGTCATTAGCCACTGCACACATCCCGGAGAGCAAGGAGAGAAGAATGGAGCATGCCCCAGCCGATCCGGATGCTGAAGAAGACGAATTCCACCACCAAAAGGCGGCAAAATGCGGATTCCACGCCAAGGATCGATTTGACCTTCCCCGTTCAGGGGTTTCACCACTCAATTTCGTTTTTCTCATGTTTCCCCATTTCTTTACTACATTTTACTTTGAGATGAACATGCGGGGCTAATCCCCTTTATCTTTAGGACCAGGATTAGCCCAAGGATTCATTGTATGATGATTTTATAATAGTAATTCATATCTTATCTCTTAAATCTGTGGTATAGTTTCGTGTTCTCCAATATATTGTTATGCTTGATCACCATAATAATAACCTAATGCCCTTAATTGCTTTGAAAGAAGAATTAGCAGTTGAAAAGAGATGAAATTTATATTAATTGACAAATCCCTTGAACAAGGCAGTGTAAGATAAATGGTGGATACCGAGTGGTCATTTATAATGCACCTAGTTTAGGGTATAGGTTACTACGATGGTGGAACCGACCTAGACATAGGTAGTGAATTGTACCACGACAGCGGGCAATTCTGATTTTAGGCCACTACCCAGATAGAGAGATAAAATTGAGTAGCTATATAGAATTTAATACAATGAAAACCCGCAGTGAAACTGTAACCCTAAAGATCTCCTTTTGAATTGATTAAACCAACATTTAATCGATTGCTTGTTTTGTTTTGTTTTTATTTTTCTTTAAATTTTAACATCAAATCTCAACTTGTTATTCAGCTTAGCTGATCGTGAGTAGTTAGTAGGAGTCCCCGACGATTGCACGTATCCCTGAGTTTGACTCGGGCCTCACAAAGGCCTGTACTACTCGACGCGTTCACTTGCGTTTCTACGCACGGTAAATTTGCGTCAAGTTTTTGGCGCCGTTGTCGGGGATACGGCAATTTGTTGGCACTTCGAGTGCTGTGAGCGGACACTCTAGGCCACCTTTTTATTTTTTTACCATTCCAAAAATTCATAATCTCTTTTCTAAATATTTGCAATCATCAAGCATTGTACTAAATTTAATCTTTCTATTTTCAGGTACAGTGCATGGTGCAGACGTGTAGGACTGACTACGCAGGTAGAGCACCAGAGGTTCCGCTGCTGGGACCAAAAGACGAGGGCGATTATAATCAAGACGAGCTGGAGGATATACTTTCTCAACACAAACAAGAAGAGATGGACGAGCCACAGACAGTATGGGAGAAGATCAAGGCTTCTTCCTCATCCGCTTCCAAGGGGCCTATAAAGAAGCAAGCGCTGAATATTCTGACCTACAAGATTGATCCAGCTTTGATCAACTTGGTGAAGTCTAATGCCTTCCATGGGATAAAAAATGAAGACCCTGTCACGCACATAAGTCAGTTTGTGGAGAATTGTGACATGGTAAAAATCGACAGATTTCCCCAAGACGTGCTCTACTTGAAGCTCTTCCCGAGTTCACTAGCTGGAATTGCGCGCGAATGGCTACATAACTTAGACGATGAATATGTGGAGTCTGGGGACCACATGGTGGAGGTCTTCTTCGAGAGGTTCTTTCCACCCAAAAAGACCAATGACATGATAAGAAAGATCCACAACTTCACTGAACAAGCAGGCGAGACTTATTCTGAGACCTGGGAGAGATTTCAGATCTTGCTCAGGCGATGCCCGCATCATGGGCTGGATAAGGAGACCCAAGTCAAGATCTTCTATTTTGCTCTCTCCAAGCATGATAGAAGCAACCTAGATTCAGCCGGTTCCGGATTCTTCTTGAATAACACAGACACTAGATGCTGGGAGATCTTAAAGAACATGGCGAAGAAACAATCATGGGGTGAAAGAGGCACTGTGGAATAGGTTCGAGTAGTAGGAGAATCTAAGGCAATAAAGGAACTGAATGAGAAGATGGATCTTCTCGCAAAGAAATTGCTTGCAAAGGAGGAAACTGAGTCCGAGGATGAGGCTCAAGTGAAATTCATGAGGCAGCAGCCAGGTTACAAGAACAACGACTATGCATGGAGGAAAGACAAGAAGTTCTCCTGGAAGGATCCAAATAACTTCTTACAAGATCCAGATGCTAAACCCCAGCCAGCTGCAGAGGATAAGAGCAGAGAGCTGCTCAATCAAGTTATAAAGCAAAACCAAGAACTCATGGCTACTTTCGGTCAGCAAATAAAGCAACAAGGGGAGTTCATGAACCAATTCGGGCAGACACTGCAGAGCCATGGGGCTCAAATGAGGACAATAGAGACATCTATGGCACAAATGGTTGCAGAGATAGCCAGTTTGAAGAAGCCAGCACATCTAGGTTTCCCGGGAAATACTAATGTTCCAGGAGGGAACCAACAAGCTAAGGCCATCTTGCTAAGAAGTGGCAAGAAATTGTTAAATCCCAGGGCCGACGAAGCAAGCAAACCCCAAGCTAAAAAAGAAGCTAGAGCCACTGAGGAGCTGCCCACACCAATCACAGAACCTAGAAGATATGAATGAACCTAGAAGCATTTTTAGTATTAATTATAGAAAAATTATATTTTGTGTGGATTTATGAGGTTCCGTGTGTTAATTTCAGGAAAAACAAATATCTGCTGTCGTCGATACCATCGACGGTGGTCGATATCATCGACCGGACCACAGGTTGACAGCCGCAAGGACCAGAACAAGATCGATACTATCGATGGGGATGTCGATGGTATCGAGATACCATCAGGCTGCTGGTGAGGAAGGAGTCGATACTATCGACGATTGTCAATACTATCAACACAAGGAGCTGTAGTGACACAAAACGATAAAACCGTCGCTACAGGGTTGTCGATACCATTGACCCGTGTCAATGGTATCGAGATGACATCAGGCGCTCAGACGAAAGAAAAGAAGGATTTCTGCTACCACGCTAGGTCGATACCATCGACCTGCGTCGATGGTATCGACACCGTCAGATATCAGTTTGATTCAGAATGATCTTAATCGGACGACCGTGGTTAATTGGCGACCTAATTAGGGAGATATACCTAATGACGATGCCCTTAACTGGGGAGTCACGTCATTAGCCACTGCACACATCCTGGAAAGCAAGGAGAGAAGAACGGAGCATGCCCCAGCCGATCCGGACGCTGAAGAAGACGAATTCCACCACCAAAAGGCGGCAAAATGCGGATTCCACGCCAAGGATCGATTTGACCTTCCCCGTTCAGGGGTTTCACCACTCAATTTCGTTTTTCTCATGTTTCCCCATTTCTTTACTACATTTTACTCTGAGATGAACATGCGGGGCTAATCCCCTTTATCTTTAGGACCAGGATTAGCCCAAGGATTCATTGTATGATGATTTTATAATAGTAATTCATATCTTATCTCTTAAATCTGTGGTATCGTTTCGTGTTCTCCAATATATTTCTATGCTTGATCACCATAATAATAACCTAATGCCCTTAATTGCTTTGAAAGAAGAATTAGCGGTTGAAAAGAGATGAAATTTATATTAATTGACAAATCCCTTGAACAAGGCGGTGTAAGATAAATGGTGGATACCGAGAGGTCATTTATAATGCACCTAGTTTAGGGTATAGGTTACTACGATGGTGGAACCGACCTAGACATAGGTAGTGAATTGTACCACGACAGCGGGCAATTCTGATTTCAGGCCACTACCCAGATAGAGAGATAAAATTGAGTAGCTATATAGAATTTAATACAATGAAAACCCGCAGTGAAACTGTAACCCTAAAGATCTCCTTTTGAATTGATTAAACCAACATTTAATCGATTGCTTGTTTTGTTTTGTTTTTATTTTTCTTTAAATTTTAACATCAAATCTCAACTTGTTATTCAGCTTAGCTGATCGTGAGTAGTTAGTAGGAGTCCCCGACGATTGCACGTATCCCTGAGTTTGACTCGGGCCTCACAAAGGCCTGTACTACTCGACGCGTTCACTTGCGTTTCTACGCACGGTAAATTTGCGTCAAGTTTTTGGCGCCGTTGTCGGGGATACGGCAATTTGTTGGCACTTCGAGTGCTGTGAGCGGACACTCTAGGCCACCTTTTTATTTTTTTACCATTCCAAAAATTCATAATCTCTTTTCTAAATATTTGCAATCATCAAGCATTGTACTAAATTTAATCTTTCTATTTTCAGGTACAGTGCATGGTGCAGACGTGTAGGACTGACTACGCAGGTAGAGCACCAGAGGTTCCGCTGCTGGGACCAAAAAACGAGGGCGATTATAATCAAGACGAGCTGGAGGATATACTTTCTCAACACAAACAAGAAGAGATGGACGAGCCACAGATAGTATGGGAGAAGATCAAGGCTTCTTCCTCATCCGCTTCCAAGGGGCCTATAAAGAAGCAAGCGCTGAATATTCTGACCTACAAGATTGATCCAGCTTTGATCAACTTGGTGAAGTCTAATGCCTTCCATGGGATAAAAAATGAAGACCCCGTCACGCACATAAGTCAGTTTGTGGAGAATTGTGACATGGTAAAAATCGACAGATTTCCCCAAGACGCGCTCTACTTGAAGCTCTTCCCGAGTTCACTAGTTGGAATTGCGCGCGAATGGCTACATAACTTAGACGATGAATATGTGGAGTCTTGGGACCACATGGTGGAGGTCTTCTTCGAGAGGTTCTTTCCACCCGAAAAGACCAATGACATGATAAGAAAGATCCACAACTTCACTGAACAAGAAGGCGAGACTTATTCTGAGACCTGGGAGAGATTTCAGATCTTGCTCAGGCGATGCCCGCATCATGGGCTGGATAAGGAGACCCAAGTCAAGATCTTCTATTTTGCTCTCTCCAAGCATGATAGAAGCAACCTAGATTCAGCCGGTTCCGGATTCTTCTTGAATAACACATACACTAGATGCTGGGAGATCTTAAAGAACATGGCGAAGAAACAATCATGGGGTGAAAGAGGCACTGTGGAATAGGTTCGAGTAGTAGGAGAATCTAAGGCAATAAAGGAACTGAATGAGAAGATGGATCTTCTCGCAAAGAAATTGCTTGCAAAGGAGGAAACTGAGTCCGAGGATGAGGCTCAAGTGAAATTCATGAGGCAGCAGCCAGGTTACAAGAACAACGACTATGCATGGAGGAAAGACAAGAAGTTCTCCTGGAAGGATCCAAATAACTTCTTACAAGATCCAGATGCTAAACCCCAGCCAGCAGCAGAGGATAAGAGCAGAGAGCTGCTCAATCAAGTTATAAAGCAAAACCAAGAACTCATGGCTACTTTCGGTCAGCAAATAAAGCAACAAGGGGAGTTCATGAACCAATTCGGGCAGACACTGCAGAGCCATGGGGCTCAAATGAGGACAATAGAGACATCTATGGCACAGATGGTTGCAGAGATAGCCAGTTTGAAGAAGCCAGCACATCTAGGTTTCCCGGGAAATACTAATGTTCCAGGAGGGAACCAACAAGCTAAGGCCATCTTGCTAAGAAGTGGCAAGAAATTGTTAAATCCCAGGGCCGACGAAGCAAGCAAACCCCAAGCTAAAAAGAAGCTAGAGCCACTGAGGAGCTGCCCACACCGATCACAGAACCTAGAAGATATGAATGAACCTAGAAGCATTTTTAGTATTAATTATAGAAAAATTATATTTTGTGTGGATTTATGAGGTTCCGTGTGTTAATTTTAGGAAAAACAAATATCTGCTGCCGTCGATACCATCGACGGTGGTCGATACCATCGACCGGACCACATGTTGACAGCCGCAAGGACCAGAACAAGATCGATACTATCGATGGGGATGTCGATGGTATCGAGATACCATCAGGCTGCTGGCGAGGAAGGAGTCGATACTATCGACGATTGTCAATACTATCAACACAAGGAGCTGTAGTGACACAAAACGATAAAACCGTCGCTACAGGGTTGTCGATACCATTGACCCGTGTCAATGGTATCGAGATGACATCAGGCGCTCAGACGAAAGAAAAGAAGGATTGCTGCTACCACGCTAGGTCGATACCATCGACCTGCGTCGATGGTATCGACACCGTCAGATATCAGTTTGATTCAGAATGATCTTAATCGGACGACCGTGGTTAATTGGCGACCTAATTAGGGAGATATACCTAATGACGGTGCCCTTAACTGGGGAGTCACGTCATTAGCCACTGCACACATCCTGGAGAGTAAGGAGAGAAGAACGGAGCATGCCCCAGCCGATCCGGACGCTGAAGAAGACGAATTCCACCACCAAAAGGCGGCAAAATGCGGATTCCATGCCAAGGATCGATTTGACCTTCCCCGTTCAGGGGTTTCACCACTCAATTTCGTTTTTCTCATGTTTCCCCATTTCTTTACTACATTTTACTCTGAGATGAACATGCGGGGCTAATCCCCTTTATCTTTAGGACCAGGATTAGCCCAAGGATTCATTGTATGATGATTTTATAATAGTAATTCATATCTTATCTCTTAAATCTGTGGTATCGTTTCGTGTTCTCCAATATATTGCTATGCTTGATCACCATAATAATAACCTAATGCCCTTAATTGCTTTGAAAGAAGAATTAGCGGTTGAAAAGAGATGAAATTTATATTAATTGACAAATCCCTTGAACAAGGCGGTGTAAGATAAATGGTGGATACCGAGAGGTCATTTATAATGCACCTAGTTTAGGGTATAGGTTACTACGATGGTGGAACCGACCTAGACATAGGTAGTGAATTGTACCATGACAGCGGGCAATTCTGATTTCAGGCCACTACCCAGATAGAGAGATAAAATTGAGTAGCTATATAGAATTTAATACAATGAAAACCCGCAGTGAAACCGTAACCCTAAAGATCTCCTTTTGAATTGATTAAACCAACATTTAATCGATTGCTTGTTTTGTTTTGTTTTTATTTTGCTTTAAATTTTAACATCAAATCTCAACTTGTTATTCAGCTTAGCTGATCGTGAGTAGTTAGTAGGAGTCCCCGACGATTGCACGTATCCCTGAGTTTGACTCGGGCCTCACAAAGGCCTGTACTACTCGACGCGTTCACTTGTGTTTCTACGCACGGTAAATTTGCGTCAAGTTTTTGGCGCCGTTGTCGGGGATACGGCAATTTGTTGGCACTTCGAGTGCTGTGAGCGGACACTCTAGGCCACCTTTTTATTTTTTTACCATTCCAAAAATTCATAATCTCTTTTCTAAATATTTGCAATCATCAAGCATTGTACTAAATTTAATCTTTCTATTTTCAGGTACAGTGCATGGTGCAGACGTGTAGGACTGACTACGCAGGTAGAGCACCAGAGGTTCCGCTGCTGGGACCAAAAGATGAGGGCGATTATAATCAAGACGAGCTGGAGGATATACTTTCTCAACACAAACAAGAAGAGATGGACGAGCCACAGACAGTATGGGAGAAGATCAAGGCTTCTTCCTCATCCGCTTCCAAGGGGCCTATAAAGAAGCAAGCGCTGAATATTCTGACCTACAAGATTGATCCAGCTTTGATCAACTTGGTGAAGTCTAATGCCTTCCATGGGATAAAAAATGAAGACCCCGTCGCGCACATAAGTCAGTTTGTGGAGAATTGTGACATGGTAAAAATCGACAGATTTCCACAAGACGTGCTCTACTTGAAGCTCTTCCCGAGTTCACTAGCTGGAATTGCGCGCGAATGGCTACATAACTTAGACGATGAATATGTGGAGTCTTGGGACCACATGGTGGAGGTCTTCTTTGAGAGGTTCTTTCCACCTGAAAAGACCAATGACATGATAAGAAAGATCCACAACTTCACTCAACAAGTAGGCGAGACTTATTCTTAGACCTGGGAGAGATTTCAGATCATGCTCAGGCGATGCCCACATCATGGGCTGGATAAGGTGAACCAAGTCAAGATCTTCTATTTTGCTCTCTCCAAGCATGATAGAAGCAACCTAGATTCAACCGGTTCCGGATTCTTCTTGAATAACACAGACACTAGATGCTGGGAGATCTTAAAGAACATGGCGAAGAAACAATCATGGGGTGAAAGAGGCACTGTGGAACAGGTTCGAGTAGTAGGAGAATCTAAGGCAATAAAGGAACTGAATGAGAAGATGGATCTTCTCGCAAAGAAATTGCTTGCAAAGGAGGAAACTGAGTCCGAGGATGAGGCTCAAGTGAAATTCATGAGGCAGCAGCCAGGTTACAAGAACAACGACTATGCATGGAGGAAAGACAAGAAGTTCTCCTGGAAGGATCCAAATAACTTCTTACAGGATCCAGATGCTAAACCCCAGCCAGCTGCAGAGGATAAGAGCAGAGAGCTGCTCAATCAAGTTATAAAGCAAAACCAAGAACTCATGGCTACTTTCGGTCAGCAAATAAAGCAACAAGGGGAGTTCATGAACCAATTCGGGCAGACACTGCAGAGCCATGGGGCTCAAATGAGGACAATAGAGACATCTATGGCACAAATGGCTGCAGAGATAGCCAGTTTGAAGAAGCCATCACATCTAGGTTTCCCGGGAAATACTAATGTTCCAGGAGGGAACCAACAAGCTAAGGCCATCTTGCTAAGAAGTGGCAAGAAATTGTTAAATCCCAGGGCCGACGAAGCAAGCAAACCCCAAGCTAAAAAAGAAGCTAGAGCCACTGAGGAGCTGCCCACACCGATCACATAACCTAGAAGATATGAATGAACCTAGAAGCATTTTTAGTATTAATTATCGAAAAATTATATTTTGTGTGGATTTATGAGGTTCTGTGTGTTAATTTCAGGAAAAACAAATATTTGATGCCGTCGATACCATCGACGGTGGTCGATACCATCGACCATACCACAGGTTGCCAGCCGCAAGGACCAGAACAAGATCGATACTATCGATGGGGATGTTGATGGTATCGAGATACCATCAGGCTTCTGGCGAGGAAGGAGTCGATACTATCGACGATTGTCGATACTATCAACACAAGTAGCTGTAGTGACACAAAACGATAAAACCGTCGCTATAGGGTTGTTGATACCATCGACCCGTGTCGATGGTATCGAGATGACATCATGCACTCAGACGAAAGAAAAGAAGGATTGTTGCTACCACGCTAGGTTGATACCATCGACCCGCGTCGATGATATCGACATCGTCAGATATCAGTTTGATTCATAATGATCTTAATCGGACGACCGTGGTTAATTGGCGACCTAATTAGGGAGATATACCTAATGACGGTGCCCTTAACTGGGGAGTCACGTCATTAGCCACTGCACACATCCCGGAGAGCAAGGAGAGAAGAACAGAGCATGCCCCAGCCGATCCGGACGCTGAAGAAGACGAATTCCACCACCAAAAGGCGGCAAAATGTGGATTCCACGCCAAGGATCGATTTGACCTTCTCCGTTCAGGGGTTTCACCACTCAATTTCGTTTTTCTCATGATTCCCCATTTCTTTACTACATTTTACTTTGAGATGAACATGCAGGGCTAATCCCCTTTATCTTTAGGACCAGGAGTAGCCCGGGGATTCATTGTATGATGATTTTATAAAAGTAATTCATATCTTATCTCTTAAATCTGTGGTATAGTTTTGTGTTCTCCAATATATTGTTCTGCTTGATAACCATAATAATAACTTAAGGCCTTAATTTCTTTGAAAGAAGAATTAACGGTTGAAAAGAGATGAAATTTACATTAATTGACAAATCCCTTGAACAAGGTGGTGTAAGATTAATGGTGGATACTGAGAGGTCATTTATAATGCACCTAGTTTAGGGTATAGGTTACTACGATGGTGGAACCGACCTAGACATAGGTAGTGAATTGTACCGCGACAGTGGGCAATTCTGATTTCAGGCCACTACCAAGATAGAGAGATAAAATTGAGTAGCTATATAGAATTTAATACAATGAAAACCCACGGTGAAACCGTAACCCTAAAGATATCCTTTTGAATTGATTAAACCAACATTTAATCGATTGCTTGTTTCGTTTTGTTTTTATTTTGCTTTAAATTTTAACATCAAATCTCAACTTGTTATTCGGCTTATCTGATCGTGAGTAGTTAGTAGGAGTCCCCGACGATTGCACGTATCCCTGAGTTTGACTCGGGCCTCACAAAGGCCTGTACTACTCGACGCGTTCACTTGCGTTTCTACGCACGGTAAATTTGCGTCAAGTTTTTGGCGTCGTTGTCGGGGATACGACAATTTTTTGGCACTTCGAGTGCTATGAGCGGACACTCTAGGCCACCTTTTTATTTTTTTACCATTCCAAAAATTCATAATCTCTTTTCTAAATATTTGCAATCATCAAGCATTGTACTAAATTTAATCTTTCTATTTTCAGGTACAGTGCATGGTGCAGACGTGTAGGACTGACTACGCAGGTAGAGCACTAGAGGTTCCGCTGCTGGGACCAAAAGACGAGGGCGATTATAATCAAGACGAGCTGGAGGATATACTTTCTGAACACAAACAAGAAGAGATGGACAAGCAGACAATATGGGAGAAGATCAAGGCTTCTTCCTCATCCGCTTCCAAGGGGCCTATAAAGAAGCAAGCGCTGAATATTCTGACCTACAAGATTGATCCACCTTTGATCAACTTGGTGAAGTCTAATGCCTTCCATGGGATAAAAAATGAAGACCCCGTCGCGCACATAAGTCAGTTTGTGGAGAATTGTGACATGGTAAAAATCGACAGATTTCCACAAGACGTGCTCTACTTGAAGCTCTTCTTGAGTTCACTAGCTGGAATTGCGTGCGAATGGCTACATATCTTAGACGAAGAATATGTGGAGTCTTGGGACCACATGGTGGAGGTCTTTTTCGAGAGGTTCTTTCCACCCAAAAAGACCAATGAAATGATAAGAAAGATCCACAACTTCACTCAACAAGCAGGCGAGACTTATTCTGAGACCTGGGAGAGATTTTAGATCATGCTCAGGCGATGCCCGCATCATGGGCTGGATAAGGAGACCCAAGTCAAGATCTTCTATTTTGCTCTCTCCAAGCATGATAGAAGCAACCTAGATTCAACCAGTTCCGGATTCTTCTTGAATAAAACAGACACTAGATGATGGGAGATCTTAATGAACATGGCGAAGAAACAATCATGGGGTGAAAGAGGCACTGTGGAACAAGTTCGAGTAGTAGGAGAATCTAAGGCAATAAAGGAACTGAATGAGAAGATGGATCTTCTCGCAAAGAAATTTCTTGCAAAGGAGGAAACTGAGTCCGAGGATGAGGCTCAAGTGAAATTCATGAGGCAGCAACCAGGTTACAAGAACAACGACTATGCATGGAGGAAAGACAAGAAGTTCTCCTGGAAGGATCCAAATAACTTCTTACAGGATCCAGATGCTAAACCCCAGCCAGCTGTAGAGGATAAGAGCAGAGAGCTGCTAAATCAAGTTATAAAGCAAAACCAAGAACTCATGGCTACTTTCGGTCAGCAAATAAAGCAACAAGGGGAGTTCATGAACAAATTCGGGCAGACACTGCAGAGCCATGGGGCTCAAATGAGGACAATAGAGACATCTATCGCACAAATGGCTGCAGAGATAGCCAGTTTGAAGAAGCCAGCACATCTAGGTTTCCCAGGAAATACTAATGTTCCAGGAGGGAACCAACAAGCTAAGGCCATCTTGCTAAGAAGTGGCAAGAAATTGTTAAATCCCAGGGCCGACAAAGCAAGCAAACCCCAAGCTAAAAAAGAAGCTAGAGCCACTGAGGAGTTGCCCACACCGATCACAGAACCTAGAAGACATGAATGAACCTAGAAGCATTTTTAGTATTAATTATCGAAAAATTATATTTTGTGTGGATTTATGAGGTTCTGTGTGTTAATTTCTAGAAAAACAAATATTTGTTGCCGTCGATACCATCGACGGTGGTCGATACCATCGACCAGACCACAGGTTGTCAGCCGCAAGGACCAGAACAAGATCGATACTATCGATGGGTATGTCGATGGTATCGAGATACCATCAGGCTGCTGGCGAGGAAGGAGTCAATACTATCGACGATTGTCGATACTATCAACACAAGGAGCTGTAGTGACACAAAACGATAAAATCGTCGCTACAGGGTTGTCGATACCATCGACCCGTGTCGATGGTATCGAGATGACATCAGGCGCTCAGAAGAAAGAAAAGAAGGATTGCTGCTACCACGCTAGGTCGATACCATCGACCCGCGTTGATGGTATCGACACCGTCAGATATTAGTTTGATTCAGAATGATCTTAATCGGACGACCGTGGTAAATTGGCGACCTAATTAGGGAGATATACCTAATGACGGTGCCCTTAACTAGGGAGTCACGTCATTAGCCACTGCACACATCCCGGAGAGCAAGGAGAGAAGAACGGAGCATGCCCCAGCCGATCCGGATGGTGAAGAAGACGAATTCCACCACCAAAAGGCGGCAAAATGCGGATTCCACGCCAAGGATCGATTTGACATTCTCCGTTCAGGGGTTTCACCACTCAATTTCGTTTTTCTCATGTTTCCCCATTTCTTTACTACATTTTACTCTGAGATGAACATGCGGGGCTAATCCCCTTTATCTTTAGGACCAGGAGTAGCCTGGGGATTCATTGTATGATGATTTTTTAATAGTAATTCATATCTTATCTCTTAAATCTCTGGTATAGTTTCGTGTTCTCCAATATATTGTTATGCTTGATCACCATAATAATAACCTAATGCCCTTAATTGCTTTGAAAGAAGAATTAACGGTTGAAAAGAGATGAAATTTACATTAATTGACAAATCCCTTGAACAAGGCGGTGTAAGATTAATGGTGGATACCGAGAGGTCATTTATAATGCACCTAGTTTAGGGTATAGGTTACTACGATGGTGGAACCGACCTAGACATAGGTAGTGAATTGTACCACGACAGCGGGCAATTCTGATTTCAGGCCACTACCCAGATAGAGAGATAAAATTGAGTAGCTATATAGAATTTAATACAATGAAAACCAGCGGTGAAACCGTAACCCTAAAGATCTCCTTTTGAATTGATTAAACCAACATTTAATCGATTGCTTGTTTCGTTTTGTTTTTATTTTGCTTTAAATTTTAACATCAAATCTCAACTTGTTATTCGGCTTAGCTGATCGTGAGTAGTTAGTAGGAGTCCCCGACGATTGCACATATCCCTGAGTTTGACTCGGGCCTCACAAAGGCATGTACTACTCGACGCGTTCACTTGCGTTTCTACGCACGGTAAATTTGCGTCAAGTTTTTGGCGCCGTTGTCGGGGATACGGCAATTTTTTGGAACTTCGAGTGCTGTGAGCAGACACTCTAGGCCACCTTTTTATTTTTTTACCATTCCAAAAATTCATAATCTCTTTTCTAAATATTTGCAATCATCAAGCACTGTACTAAATTTAATCTTTCTATTTTCAGGTACAGTGCATGGTGCAGACGTGTAGGACTGACTACGCAGGTAGAGCACCAGAGGTTCCGGTGCTGGGACAAAAGACGAGGGCGATTATAATCAAGACGAGCTGGAGGATATACTTTCTGAACACAAACAAGAAGAGATGGACGAGCCACAAACAATATGGGAGAAGATCAAGGCTTCTTCCTCATCCGCTTCCAAGGGGCCTATAAAGAAGCAAGTGTTGAATATTCTGACCTACAAGATTGATCCATCTTTGATCAACTTGGTGAAGTCTAATGCCTTCCATGGGATAAAAAATGAAGACCCCGTCGCGCACATAAGTCAGTTTGTGGAGAATTGTGACATGGTAAAAATCGACAGATTTCTACTTGAAGCTCTTCCCGAGTTCACTAGCTGGAATTGCGCGCGAATGGCTACATCACTTAGACGATGAATATGTGGAGTCTTGGGACCACTTGGTGGAGGTCTTCTTCGAGAGGTTCTTTCCACCCGAAAAGACCAATGACATGATAAGAAAGATCCACAACTTCACTCAACAAGCAGGCGAGACTTATTCTGAGACTTGGGAGAGATTTCAGATCATGCTCAGGCGATGCCCGCATCATGGGCTGGATAAGGAGACCCAAGTCAAGATCTTCTATTTTGCTCTCTCCAAGCATGATAGAAGCAACCTAGATTCAACCGGTTCCGGATTCTTCTTGAATAACACAAACACTAGATGCTGGGAGATCTTAAAGAACATGGCGAAGAAACAATCATGGGTGAAAGAGGCACTGTGGAACAGGTTCAAGTAGTAGGAGAATCTAAGGCAATAAAGGAACTGAATGAGAAGATGGATCTTCTCGCAAAGAAATTGCTTGCAAAGGAGGAAACTGAGTCCGAGGATGAGGCTCAAGTGAAATTCATGAGGCAGCAGCCAGGTTACAAGAACAATGACTATGCATGGAGGAAAGACAAGAAGTTCTCCTGGAAGGATCCAAATGACTTCTTACAGGATCCAGATGCTAAACCCCATCCAGCTGCAGAGGATAAGAGCAGAGAGCTGCTCAATCAAGTTATAAAGCAAAACCAAGAACTCATGGCTACTTTCGATCAGCAAATAAAGCAACAAGGGGAGTTCATGAACCAATTCGGGCAGACACTACAGAGCCATGGGGCTCAAATGAGGACAATAGAGACATCTATGGCACAGATGGCTGTAGAGATAGCCAGTTTGAAGAAGCCAGCACATCTAGGTTTCCCGGGAAATACTAATGTTCCAGGAGGGAACCAACAAGCTAAGGCCATCTTGCTAAGAAGTGGCAAGAAATTGTTAAATCCCAGGGCCGACGAAGCAAGCAAACCCCAAGCTAAAAAAGAAGCTAGAGCTACTGAGGAGTTGCCCACACCGGTCACAGAACCAGTCGATGACACAGTAGCAGATGCTACTGAAGACCCTATTGCAGAGGAGGAGGGACCTCAGAAAAGGACACCCTATGTGCCACCGCATCAAAGGGCACAGGTTGTACCAGTCCCTTATCCGAACAGTGCTAAGGCAAGGAGGGTAGATGATCAATTCAAAAAGTTCTTGGACAGTTTCCGGAAGCTTTCAGTAAACATCCCTCTATTGGAAGCTATTGAGCAAATTCCGTCTTACGGAAAATTTCTAAAAGACATCATCACGAAGAAGAGAAAAATTCCGGACACGGAAGTAGTTGTGCTTAAAGAGCAGGTGAGTGCCTTCATCATGGGCACATTTCCACCAAAGAGGCAAGATCCTGGTTGTTTCAACATTTCATGCTATATCGGGAAAGTCAAATTTGGTGAAGCATTATGTGACTCGGGAGCAAGCATCAATTTAATGCCCCTCTCTACATTCAAAAAGTTGGGATTAAAGGAGTCAAGGCCAAGTAACATGAAAATTCAATTGGCGGATAACTCTGTAGTGAAACCATATGGGATTTGTGAAGATGTCCTTGTGAAAGTGGATAGATTTGTATTTCCTGCGGATTTTGTCGTCATGGAGACGCAAGATGAGCAAGGCAATGAGCTACTACTTGGAAGACCATTTCAAGCTATAGCTGACATGATACTCGAGATGGGGAGAGGCCGGTTGACTTTGGGTATAGCCGATGACCGATTTGAGATGGTCATGCCTTCAAGCGCTACTTCACCTAAATCCAAGGAGCAATGTCACATGTTAAAACATTTTGATAATACTATCTCACTTTGTCTAGGGAAGCCATTTCTGGATATGGGTCATGTAATGACCAAGGTGGACAAAGGGACTTTGGCTGTAGACATCATGGAGCAAACCAAAGTAGTTTCCCTTTACAAGGCTGTAGGATTCCCGAAATATGAGAATGAGGACATTCCTCCCTCTATGGAGGATGATGCTATAGAAAATTCAGTTTTTGATGCATATCCGGAATTACCATTGGATGCTTGCTTAGTAAACATCACTTATGATTGGATGAGAAGCAAATCACTCAAGGAGTGTGCCAAGATGCTTCAGATGCTTCCATGTTTCTATGCGAGGTATTATGAAGATTTAGGTGAACTCCCCCCTCTGCTTCAATCATCATTAATCAGCCCGCCAGATTTAGAGCTAAAGCCACTGCTACCGCACCTCAAGTACGCCTTTCTAGCGGAGGAAGAAAAGTTACCTGTGATCATTTCTGCATATCTGAGTGCGGAAGAGGAAGACCAATTGTTGAAAGTGCTGAAGAACCACCAGGGAGCATTTGGGTGGTCTGTCACAGATATAAAGGGGATCTCCCCTACCTTGTGTCAGCATAAGATTCAGCTCGAGGAGGGAGCCAAGCCGGTGATCCAACCGCAACGTCGACTGAATCTGAGCATGATGGAGGTGGTGAAGAAAGAGGTGATTAAGCTTCTCTCCGCAGTTATCATATATGCAATTTCAGACTCGACATGGGTAAGTCCCACGCAGGTAGTCCCTAAAAAGGGGGGTATTACTGTCACTCAAAACATTTTAAATGAACCTATCACCACCCGTTTGGTAACCGGGTGGTGAGTTCGTATTGATTACCGCCGTCTTAATGCCGCTACGCTTAAAGATTACTTTCCTTTACCATTCATTGATCAAATTTTAGAGCACTTAGCCGGCCGATCTCATTTTTGTTTTCTAGATGGGTATTTGGGATACAATCAGATTTCCATCGATCCTAAGGACCAAGAGAAATCTACTTTCACTTGTCCCTATGGAACTTTTGCGTATCGCCGCATGCCCTTTGGATTATGCAATGCACCAGCGACTTTTCAGCGTTGTATGCTCGCCATTTTTTCTGATATGGTAGAACGCTGTCTTGAAGTTTTTATTGATGATTTTTCTGTTTATGGTGCTTCATTTGATGAATGCCTTTATAATTTGGATAAGGTATTACAGAGATGTGAGGACACACATTTGGTCCTCAACTGGGAGAAATGTCATATGATGGTGAGTGAAGGAATAGTGCTAGGACATAAGGTGTCTAGCAAAGGTTTAGAGGTATATCCGGTAAAAATTGAAGTAATTACTAAACTGTCCCCACCAAATTCGGTAAAAGGGGTAAGAAGTTTCTTCGGACACGCTGAATTTTATTGTCAATTCATAAAAGATTTTTCTAAAATCGCCAAACCTCTATCCGAGCTTCTCGAGAAAGATGTTTTTTTAATTTCAATGACAAATGCTTACACGCGTTCAACGTGCTGAAGGAGAAATTGATTTCTGCATCAGTTGTTCAAACACCGGATTGGACTAAGCCGTTCGAACTCATGTGTGATGCATCGGATTATGCGGTAGCAGCTGTGTTGGGACAGCGGGTGGACAATAAACCCGCTGTAATTTTCTATGCATCCAAGACTTTGAATGATGCTCAATTAAATTACACAACTACTGAAAAATAATTGCTTGCCGTGGTTTTCGCTTTTGAAAAATTCCGGCAATATTTAGTTGGATCGAAAGTAGTTGTTTGGACTGATCATGCCACTATTAAATATTTGATGGAGGAAAAAGATGCCAAACCTAGATTGATTAGGTGGATCTTGCTCCTACAAGAATTTGATATTGAAATTAAAGATAAGGCGGGGATTGAAAATGTTGTGGCGGATCATTTGTCTAGGTTAGAGAGGGTGGATGAAAAAGATTTACACATACCCATAACTGAAACATTTCCGGATGAACAATTGTTGAAAGTAAATTCTAAAGATCCTTGGTTTTCATATATTGTGAATTATCTTGCTTGCAGGATCATCCCGGAAGATTGGACGTATCAAGAGAAGAAGAAGTTTTTCCATTCTCTAAGATACTATTTTTGGGATGACCATATTCTTTTAAAACAATGCAGGGATGGTGTTCTACGCAGGTGTATACCTAAGGAGGAATATGAGAGTGTTCTTCGTCACTGCCACACTCTACCTACAGGTGGACACGATGCGAGCTCTCGTACGGCTGCCAAAGTGTTGGAAAGTGGCCTATATTGGCCTTCCTTGTTCCGAGACGCCTATGAGTTCGTGCGACAATGCGATTCTTGCCAAAGAGCAGGTAACATCTCAAAGAGACAAGAGATGACCCTGAATGTCTTCCAAGAGGTGGAGGTATTTGATTTATAGGGTATGGATTTCATGGGACCCTTTGTGTCCTCAAATTCAAATTTATATATCCTCTTAGCTGTTGATTATGTGTCGAAGTGGGTAGAAGCAATAACCACAAGGACTAATGATTCTTATCTAGTGTGCAGATTCGTAAAAGAAAACATCTTCTGCAAGTTTGGAGTGCCCCGAATGATCATCAGTGATGGGGGTACGCACTTTAAGAATCACAAGTTCTTGGCATTGTTGAAGAAATATGGGGTAAAACATAACATAGGTACCCCATATCACCCGCAAACTCAAGGACAGGTGGAAGTCTCCAATCGAGAAATTAAGAAGATTTTGGAGCGTACGGTGGCTTCTACGAGGAAGAACTGGAGTGCCTTACTGCCGGATGCATTGTGGGCATATAGGACGGCATATAAGACACCTATAGGCACCATGCCTTTTAGGTTGGCGTATGGCCAGGCTTGTCACTTACCGGTGGAGTTAGAGCATAAAGCACATTGGGCGTTAAGGAAGCTCAATTGGAGCTATGATGAAGCGGGGAAGAAGCGATTGCTTGAATTAAATGAATTGGACGAGTTATGCATGACTGCATATGAAAACTCTCGGATATACAAGGAGTGCATTAAGTTGATCCACGATCATCACATTCAGATGCACAACTTCAAGAAGGGAGATCGTGTGTTGCTGTTTAATTCAAGGCTGAAGTTGCATCCTGGGAAGCTCAAATCCCAGTGGAGTGGACCATTTCTGGTGGAAGAAGTTAAGCCACATGGCGCAATCTTGGTGCACGATGGTGAGATGACATTTTTGGTGAATGGACAGAGGTTGAAGCTATATTTTGGAGAAGATTACACAAGGAAGGTGAATGAGGTCAAACTCATTTCACTTTTGGATACATGATGTGACTCAAGTCGTCTAGCCTAAGACGTTAAATAAGGGCGCTTGTTGGGAGGCAACCCAGCCATTGGTACCTTAGATTAGTTCATTTACATTCGTAGTTTAATTTGTTTTTACTTAGTTTTTAGTGTAAAAAAGATACCGTGATTGTTTGCTACTTGTGTAGGGCTGAGGCAGCGTCGATACCATCGACCCTTGTGTCGATGGTATCGACCGTGGTACATGTTGAAGACTGTAGAAATCAGACTACATCGATACTATCGACGACCTCGTCGATGGTATCGACATACCTCAAGGCAGGTCGCAAAGTCAAGGTCGATGGTATCGAGATGCCTGTCAATACCATCGAGATCTCTGGAGATTTTCAGAAGAAATCGACTCAGTGAAGTCGATACCATCGACAGGCGTGTCGATGGTATCGACATATTCAAGTGCAAAAGGCGGCGGCCGGGCCTCGCGAGGATTTGCCCTAATCAGAGAGTCGATACTATCGACTCGCATCGATAGTATCGACGCGCCACACCAACGATCCGCGAGAAAGATCAACGGTATCACAGCAAACAAAGAAGTCGATCCGGGGGACGGGTCGATACTATCGACCCGCGTTGATAGTATCGACGCGTCAGCAATTCGGGCCCTGTAGATCCATCCATCGACGACCGTCGATACTAGCGGAGGTACGGATCGTGCTACCTGAGTCGATACCATCGACTCGCGTCGATGGTATCGACGGGCAGACAGTAGCACCGACCACAACTATATATGGGGAGTAGTTGCATCAGATGACATCACACCTTTAGTGCAATCTTCCTCCACTTGTGTCGAGCAAGTTCCAGAGCTGTGCAAGCCCGTCGACGAGCAATGCCGAGCTAGTTCTTCATCGAGCGGAGATTCTATTCTCCAATCTTCAACGAGCTCCTTTCTAATCCTCTTTCTCTCGCAAACATGGTGCATGGAGCTGGTGCGTCATCTTCACATGTGAACTCGGCGGATATCCCGGAGTTCATGCCACCTCCTCCAGCGTCAGTTTCACACCCGTGTCTGATTCATCCATCCACGCAGGTGAAGAAGATCTATGAGGAGATCTTAAAGAGGAAGATAGAGCCAACCCATTATGTCGAATGAGACATGATCCACGACTTAGGGTTCGAGGCCAACTTGGCCTACGTTCTGAAAGGATAGGCGCGCCACACAAATCGAAGACCTGACGAGCTAGAATTTCATGCAGATGGCCAGCCGTTCTTCGGCGACTGGCCCACGTACAAGGAGTTGGTGGTAGAGTTCATGGCGTCGCTGGACGTCTGCGTCATGCCCAACGACGTTATTGCCACCGACCTCGAGTGGATCTAAGGCCGGGTGTCCTTCCGGCTATTCAACATCGACTACAACCTTACGCTCTGCAATTCAACAAGATCTTCAACTGGAACCACTCACCAAACAACTACCGGCGCCCGAACAACCGCACCGACTACGACATCATCTTTGTCGAGCTGGTTACAGTGCCACCGGGGAAAGTCCGTTCGCTACCATAATGCTACGGTAGCTGACTTCGAGCACCCTTTCGTCTGGATACTGCACCGGATGCTCAGTTCGACGCTATTTGCTCGGGGTGACTTGGCCCTCAGCAAGTTTCAGGAGACAGACTTATTCTTTCTGTACAAGCTCCTGAAGCATCAAGAGTGCAATTGGGGTGCCTTCTTTCTGTAGAGAGTATTGGCGGTGAAGAGGAGTATGAGGAAAGAGCCGATTCACTTTGGCGGGCTCATCACCAAGCTGGATTCATACCTCGGCTTGAATTTCCAGACCCTCACTCCTCTATCTACTAGGAGCAAGGTGAACTTGCAACATTTGCACCGGTCCAATCTCCTACTTCTTCGAGATGGTTTGCGTATGCGCATTGCCACGTCAACCATGCCTATCAGGAGTGCTCGTTGCCTGATCCGGTCTTCAACATCGAAGGGGCGCAACACTTCCGGTGGCCAATCATAGCCATCGCCGACTCCAATTAAGAAGGCGGCAACGACGGTGGCGACGACGGGAATGACGACGAGGCTGAGGAGGAAGAGGAGGCATTCACACCTCTTCGAGCACGAGTGGCACCACGGAAGCGTCCTCGGATGCATCCAGGCGCATCTTCATCATCACAGCCTACGCCGCCACCACCACCGCCCTCGCATCCAAGCGAGGATGCCTATTCTATGCAGGGCATGTACACTATGCTTCAAGACATCCTGCAAATGCAGTAGCAGCACATGACAATGTATATCGGTATTCAAGACACTACGAACCGGATTTTGGACAACCAAAGGGTGATGTTCGAGAACGAGCGTCTTCTCCTCAACAACCAACAATAGATACATGATCGGTTGTATCGGATGGAGATGCAACATGAGCCCTTCTATGACCATTATTGGAGCCAAGATTACTTTGGAGGCTATCCACAACCTCCACCTAGGGCCCAATTTGATCCAAGCTTCCAGGGGGAGTATCCTTCTTGGGACCCTACGGCTCCGCAGTACCCACCTCCACTACATGAGTAAATTGGTATCACTGTTCCAACCTTTGAGTTTGTTTTTGACTATGAGGCCATAGTTGAATTCAAGCTTAGGGGGGTAGTTGGAACAGTTCTATCTTTATTTTCTCTATTTTTAGTTTGCTTGCTTTTGTTCTTGTCATTTGTTTCTTGCAATTTTAGTTTGTTATAGGATCCACATTCTATCTAGTGTAATCGTGGATGTCTTTAATCTTGTGTCATCCCTATTGCATGTGTATGGGAATGGGAAACTAAAAATTTTTGAGTGTTCACAAGCTTGAGTGTTGTTTAACCTTGATCACTTAACTTAGAAAATGATTGGTGTTGTCAACTTTAAAACAGAAATTCACAACTGTGTATCCCTAATGATTCATGAAAGTGGACGGAAATTGGTTGTTGAGCCTTAACTGACCAAATGGTAATGAGACACTAATTTGAAGTAAGAGAGAGAAACCTCTTAACTACTACACAGGTCAGTAAGGAGGGACACATAGTATTTTTCAAAGGTTCAATCAACTAGTCTTATGATCTGTTCACCTCATTGTTTTCATAATCCACCAAAGAATTGGAAGTAAAGTACGATTTTAACTCTTCTTGATTGCATGACATGTAGATAGGATTTGCATTGCAATTTTTCTTACATTTTCATGGAAAATGAAAAATGAAGAAAAGATTAGAATAGTTATACATGCACATTACCCTTAGGTGCATGTCATTTAGTTGCATTCATAACTTCTATGCATAAAGTATGTCATGTACCTCATTTATTCTTTAATGGTGAATTCAATTGTTCCATACCTGCTAAATAGTGCAAATGTTTGAGTTATAAAAAAAATATAAGCCTTATAAATTATTCATTGCCAATTATGGATATAAGGGCTAGAATAAAAAAGAGAAAAAAAACTAAGAAAAAAACACTAAAAAAAAAAGAAAGTTATTTAGAAGCAAGTGGAATAAGAAGGAGAAAGGAATATAATCTCGCCTACATTTTAATATGAATGAGTACATGATGTCGCTTAATTAGATATCCATCTCATTTTGAGATGGATGGTTAGTGCATTCATCATTCCACCTAATCTTAGGCATTAGGGCATTTCTCATGTGCATTTGTATCATTTAGGGCATTTTTGTTTATGCATGTTGAAATTGTATAATACTTCCATTTCTTCCATGAGCCACCTATTTCATCCACCCATTGCTCAGATTGGTAGGCCATCGTGAATTTCTCCTCACTAATGAATATCAGGAGAACTGCTTACATGTAGATGGTAGTTAGGGCGAGCAACGTAGTATAGAAGATCACAAGATGCACCAAGCCTGGACTGGCGAATTTTATTATGTTAACTGCCTTATGTGATAGTGTTCATCAGTTTTGAGGTCAACATCTTTTATGGATGATTACTGTCACCTTCAGGGTAATTATCATTTGGTGGTTAGCGAGGGCCGGTACGTGAATGTCCGGTGGGAGTCATATGGGATGTCTGTTGTGATGCTTTGTTCTTTAGTTGACTCAGGCAATTCTATTCTAAGAAATAGTTGCTCGAGGGTGAGCAATGTTCAAGCTTAGGGGAGTTTGATGTGATGATTTTGAGTCGCATTTATAGACTTGTTTGATATGTGTTTCATGCATTTATTAGTCATTTTCATGGTTAATGTTGCATAATCCATTCATTTTGGTCTATGCTACTTCTTTATGTCAAATTCCCTTTATTTAAGCATTTTTAGTATCAATTATCGAAAAATTATATTTTGTGTGGATTTATGTGGTTCTGTGTGTTAATTTCAGGAAAAACAAATATCTACTGTCGTCGATACCATCGACGGTGGTCGATACCATCAACCAGACCACAGGTTGCCAGCCGCAAGGACCAAAACAAGATCGATACTATCGACGGGGATGTCGATGGTATCGAGATACCATCAGGCTGCTAGTGAGGAAGGAGTTCATACTATCGACGATTGTCGATACTATCGACACAAGGAGCTGCAGCGACACAAAACGATAAAACTGTCGCTACAGGGTTGTCGATACCATCGACCCGTGTCGATGGTATCGAGATGACATCAGGCGCTCAGACGAAAGAAAAGAAGGATTTCCGCTACCACGCTAGGTCGATACCATCGACCCGCGTCGATGGTATCGACAGCGTCAGATATCAGTTTGATTCAGAATGATCTTAATCGGACGGTCGTGGTTAATTGGCTATCTAATTTGGGAGATATACCTAATGACGGCGCCCTTGACTGGGGAGTCACGTCATTAGCCGCTGCACACATCCCGGAGAGCAAGGAGAGAAGAACGGAGCACGATAGCACGCCCCAGCCAATCCAGACGCTGAAGAAGATGAATTCCACCACCGAAAGGCGGCAGAACACGGATTCCACGCCAAGGATCGATTGGACCTTCTTCATTCAGGGGTTTCACCACTCAATTTCAATTTTCTCATGTTTCCCCATTTCTTTACTACATTGTACTCTGAGATGAACATGCGGGGCTAATCCCCTTTATCTTCAGGATCGGGAGTAGCCCGAGGATTCATTGTATGACGATTTTATAATAGTAATTCATATCTTATCTCTTAAATCTGTGGTATAGTTTCGTGTTCTCCAATATATTGTTATGCTTGATCACCATAATAATAACATAATGCCCTTAATTGATTTGAAAGAAGAATTAACGGTTGAAAAGAGACGGAATTTACATTAATTGACAAATCCCTTGAACAAGGCGATGTAAGATTAATGGTGGATATCGAGAGGTCATTTATAATGCACCTAGTTTAGGGTATAGGTTACTACGACGGTGGAACCGACCTAGACATAGGTAGTGAATTGTACCACGACAGTGGGAAATTGTGATTTCAGGCCATACCCGTATAGAGAGATAAAATTGAGTAGCTATATAGAATTTAATACAATGAAAACCCGCGGTGAAACCGTAACCCTAAAGATCTCCTTTTGAATTGATTAAACCAACATTTAATCGATTGCTTGTTTCGTTTTGTTTTTATTTTTCTTTAAATTTTAACATCAACTCTCAACTTGTTATTCGACTTAGCTAATCGTGAGTAGTTAGTAGGAGTCCCCGACGATTGCACGTATCCCTGAGTTTGACTCGGGCCTCACAAAGGCATGTACTACTCGACGCGTTCACTTGCGTTTCTACACACGGTAAATTTGCTTCAAAGGGCACCAAGCCATGTCGGGCTACATGATGAATCCTCCAGATTCATCATTATAGTCGCCAATTCTAAGGATTTTGTGGCACATATCGACTGATCTACCCTTGCTTTGGGTTTACTTTAAGTATCTTTTCAGTCTCGTGAAAATAATGCTTTACTAGCTCAAATTTCCCTAGTTTCCATCTTATTTGATCTCATTTTCCCCTACTCACATTCTCTCTCTTCGGCAGATCATCCTCAACTATCACCAATGGTCATAACCCCTACAACACTGACTCCACACGGTCACAATACCGTTTGAGCCCATGCGGTCTCAAGACCGTTTGAGCCCATGCGGTCTCAAGACCGTTTGAGCCCATGCGGTCCCAAGACCGTTTGGTCCCATGCGGTCTCAAGACCGTTTGAGCCCATGCGGTCCCAAGACCGTTTGAGCCCATGCGGTCCCAAGACCGTTTGGTCCCATGCGGTCCCAACACCGTTTGGTCCCATGCGGTCTCAAGACCGTTTGGTCCCATGCGGTCTCAAGACGGTTTGGTCCCATTAGGTCTCAAGACCGTTTGGTCCCATGCGGTCTCAAGACCGTTTGGTCCCATGCGGTCTCAAGAACGTTTGGTCCCATGTGGTCCCAAGACCGTTTGACACAAGCGTAAGGACCATTTGAAGAACCGAAGCCGTGCGTCCATGCCAAGGCCAAGACCGATCGAAG
Organism: Alisma plantago-aquatica; assembly: GCA_963693085.1. NCBI lineage: Eukaryota > Viridiplantae > Streptophyta > Magnoliopsida > Alismatales > Alismataceae > Alisma > Alisma plantago-aquatica. The sequence goes on from OY856410.1 coordinate 490,488,549, forward strand.
CAAACCGTCTGGAGCCCAAACGGTCTCCAAACCATTTGGCGCCCAAACGGTCTCCAAACCGTTTGGTGCCCAAACAGTCTCCAAACCGTCGCCCAAACGGTCTCCAAACCGTTTGGCGCCCAAACGGTCTCCAAACCGTTTGGAGAAGATATTTCCAGCAACTTACCCAAACCGTTTGGGATCAGATCGGAGCCTATAAATAGACCCCCAGGGCCCTCATTTCGAGGTATCAGATCCGGACGCCGATAGGCTGCCAGAGCACCACCCTGATCAAGTTCCACTCCACCTAATGCTAGTGTTGCACCCAAGGAGGCCAAGAAGAGAAGGAAGACGGAGCAAGGAGCGCATCTACTTCACCGGGTTGCGTCCATCCTCTGCACCGAGCTCATGGCGGATCTTTCTTTCTCTCTTATCCTTCTTGTATCTCGCATCATGAGCGAGTAGTCCTCTTTCACTGGGGTGCAGGGACTAGCCCCGCTGCCCATGTTTCGTATCTTATACTAAAAAGATGTTATCATTCCGATTCAATGCTAAATCATTGCATACATGCTTGAATGTTGGCCGCGTTCTTGTATGCATCTATTGTCTTTTGTTGTGGTTTGTCTACGACCGCTCTTGAGACTCGAATACCGATTTAGTTTTGGTTTCTGATGTGTGTATCCACCGCGCATCCATTTCGGTATCTAGGAACGCTTTCCAATGAGTGGAATCAGTTGACGTACAAGAGTACAACCTTGATAGGTCGAGGAACACACTCTGAGGAGAGAGTGGTGCAAAGTATTTGACCATTCGTTCGGGAATGGCTGACGTTGCAACACTCTCACGTTTCTTGTAGCTATATCCTCGAAAGAGGGATAGTCTATAAGGATACTAATCGATTTGGTAATCATCGCTCGCTTTCTAGTTTTCCGATGCACGTTTCATGAGGTTGAGTAAGATTTTCTCTTCGGAGACTACATATCTTCATTGACACGTAGATATGTACCGGATGAGAGTTACTCAACCCGTGAAGGATGTGTGCATTACTCTTGTCCTATAAGACATCGGTATTGTACAACATCCATGTATCTTGCTTACAAGTCATGCTATGTTTGGTACAAGTGCAATTCATGTGTAGTGCTGGTGAATACCCGCATCGCCCCAGTGATCCATCATCATTTGCTAATCTTAGATTTTAATCATTAAACTAGTTTTTATTCTTGCCTTTACTTTTGCAAGTTTAGGTTAAACACCTCAAATCAAACTTTTGGTCTTAGATGATTGACTTAGATTGATACGAAATGAGAAAAAGACACTCAGATTCTTAACGTTGTCCTTTGGGTTCGATCCTAAACCTGTACTATGATAAGGCTTCCACACTCTTGTGCGGTTGGAGCATTTATCTAGCACTAGTTGTAGGTAAATCTAGAGAGAACATCAACTCCCTAGGGTTTTTGGTGCATATTAGGACTTCCATTGGAAGAGTAATCGTTTGGTGTAAGTTCTAGCTCCATCAAAAAATGGCACCGTTGCCGGGGACAACGGTTTAAGAATCGTCTTTTTCAAATTTTGTGTCGATTTAGGTTTCTCTAGGGTTTTCTTTTTCTTTTCAAAAACCTAAAAAGTAAAGGACTTAATCTTGCATATCATCTTGGATTTGAAGTGGTTGGTCAAACTTGATAAACTCTTTCTTTGATTTCAGGTACCAATTCTCTTCAAAATGAAGCAGTCAGTGCCACCAACCAATAGTTGTCAATTCTGTGGCGACTATTCTCATGCATCGATCAACTGTTTCAACGTTCATCCTCTCTATGTGATGGCCTTGCGTCAAGTAATCATGAATCTTATAGTCGGGAAACTCAGAGCAGCCACTCCATACAACTATGGATATAACGCATGTTATATTCCATATCACCCCGGAGGCTACTACGAGAAACCTAACTATGGCGGATTTCAAGGCGTAGACTGCAATACAGGAGGGCAATTGGAAAGCAACTCAAATCAATACTATGATGAGGGAAGCTATTATCAACATCAATCAAACGGGTGCCATGAAGATCCTTTTCATGAAAATCAACACACATTGATGGAAGAACTACGTGCCTTACAAACATCGGTGGCTCAACAACTAGCTGATCATACAGTCGCGACCAAGAAGTTGATAGACGACCTTAATCAACTTACGCAACTTGTCAACGCTCCTGAGCAACATGTAGAACAACCACAAAATTCAACTAAGCACATCTCTAGTCCACATGTTGCAATAAATTATGATGATGATTACGAAATCATGTGGAATGTGCCTCCCAGTGATTTTCAAGTGCCAGTACAGGGTGGGGAATCATCCTCAGAACCAATGACTGAACTCAAGGATGATACCTTCACCACACCACAAGAAAAAGAATCATTCTTTGAGCTGAAGTATGACCCGAATAATGACTCTTGCACTATGCTCTTAGATGAAAGAATGAGTAACCAATATGAAGATTTTCTTCAATTGGGAGATAAATTGGGAACAAACTTTAATGTTTATCCATCTTCTCCCCCCATAGACTCAGATCCGACCATACAGATTGAGGGGAAATCATCAATGATTGACTCCTTATATGACAAATATTCTTCAACCTCAACTGTCTTGTCGTCGAATTCCAATGAAGAAGGGTCTACGTTACACGAACTCTACACTCCTTCTCAGTCAGACATAGATGAATATGAGACTGATTCAGATGAGGAGACGTCTTTTATGCAAGAGAATCAAATGATTCCATTACTGGAAAAGGATTGGATTTGTCCTTATGAAGACATTTCTGATCATTCGGCTGATCTAGAAACAAACTTCGAGGATGGGACTGACCAAGATCCTGATCCAGAGACGGACCATACCACTCTCACTGATGATGAAACAGAATCAAGGGAGGATGAGGGGTCTCAAGATGACAATCCTATGACCGGTCCTTTCCCTGAGATGACACCACCACAAGGAGTTCTGACGGAGCCAGTCCTCAAACAAGAACATGATTTTTCTATTGAATCTCCTTCTAGTCACTTGAACCAGTTGAAAGTGCACCATGAAGAGAAACATGAACCATCTCTTGACTTTGGGATGGATTATTATATTATCATAAACTCTTGTAATGACAAAAAGGACCCCTGGGATGATATCAAGCCACAAATCTATCTGTTTATAGCCACTCATCCCTATGAAGAAGCCCCCCCTAACATTCATGAAACTGAGATGTATCCATTACCTGAGCTAGTTTCCATTCCTCTCATAGAAACTCTTCCCAAGCACTCAATTGAACTGGAGGAGTGTTATGAAGAAGAATTGGAACAACAATATATCAGTCCCAATATTGAAGAAATGGGTTCATCAAGGGATTTTAGCCCTCAAAATGATATGTCAGGGACTAATCACTCTCATGAAGAGACATCACTAGAACTCCTATCTCAGGATCCCATGACTTCCTTACCCGAGCAAGAGTTCGTTTTACCAGTCATATCCTCTTCTAGTTACTTGGATGAACTAAGGATGTTCTACGAGGAAAATCCTGAAAAAAACTTTGAAAAGAAGAACGACGCTCTTACCAATTTCAACATTGATAAAGATGATGATACTTCTCAAAATAACTCCTATGATGAAGAAAAGTCATCCTGGCTACTATATCCCACACAAGAAAAGCCAGGTGATGAAATGAAGCCAGAACCGGATCCACCACCTAATCCTAGACAGGAGGAAGTTCAAGTGGCCGACCCTCAATCAACTGCCCTCGATTTTGAAGAAAGTAGTTTTACTTTGAACTTCGAGGGTGAGCCACAACTAGAGGGCACAAGTGGGCATAACCTTGATTTCTCACATAGTCCTCCAGTTTCGATTGCTTATGTTCCACCTCCCTCGCTGATGGGGGAAGGTCTCTGGATTCTTCTGTACGGGCAACGAGGCGAAAGTGATGTGCATCCAAGTCATCCAGAAGACTCATTCAAGTTGCCACAACTTCCCAGCCAACAAGTTATTCAGACCACTTCCTCGTTCTCAGCACCAGCCATCATGAGATATCTTTGTCGGACCTTCTTCCAACTACGAGGACCGCCTGGTTAACACTGCACAACCCTTCCCCTCCATCTTGAACCTAGTATTTGCTCAGAAATGGGCAAATTCATAAGTTCAAGGTGGAGGGCGGGCGGTATGACTCTCACTCCACCCTTTATCTTTACTACTTCATGTTTTTCCATTCTTAGTTTCTTTTTCATAATTTTCCACCTTTTTGTTAGTTTTCTAAAAATAAAGCCTTTATCTAGTCGGCTATTGTTTTTTGAATCTGAGATCATCACCTCTTTTCGTTACAAATTCCCAAGAAAAGAATGCTTAATCCTAGCCAATGCGTGTTTTTCATCTTGAATAACCTATGAATCCTAATGTCAAACCCTAAAATACGAAATGATGATACACTTCAATAAAGCTGAGATAGATCAAATACATCACGCCTTTATCTGATTAATGGATCTGTTGTATGGATTTCTCATTTGATGTTTAATCATGTCTCTTTTTGAGCAGAATGTGATGGAGAAAAGAGACCCGTCGCATGGAATCGCTAAGCAATCTGCATCATGATCCGAACTCTCTTCTACCCTTCTTCCTTCATTTTCATACCCCTCTATTCACTAACCATGCCAAAGTTTTAAGTTCGGTGTGGCACGCCACACTCCTTTCTAGTAAAAACTAGAACATTACCGAACTTTAAGTTCGGTGTGTTAAACCACACCTCTGCAAAACTCTAAGTTTGGTGTGGTACACCACACCTCTTTTTCCACTACCGCTTCTTCCATACCCCTCAATACATAACAAGGGCGTACCACCTTCTCATTTTGCTTCAAAGAGTATACAATGATGATTGTGCACATACCGAGGTTGGTGAAAAATCTACCCCGATTCCAAAAAGAGGCCTGGCAGCCCAAATATGCAAAAATCCAAAAATACCCTTTCTCCTAAGCCAAGTGAGAATGAATAAAAGCCAGAGTGTGGATAAAAACATGAGAGTTGTGCTCTGAATAAGAATAACTGATAAAGGTCTCGCCTGGCCGGTACATTAGCTGCCCTAATAAAGGCAGATGTGTCGCGACCGGTAGTGAGATCCTAAGGATCCAAAAATAACCCCTTACCTCCTCTCAAAGAGGTAAAATAGCCAAAAGCCTTAAGCCAACCTATACACATTTCTGAGTTACCTTTAGAAAAAAAAATCGGGTGTAAGGCTAAGTCAACCAGAGTTGTGCATAAATCATTCAAAGTATCTCGATGAGTCAACTATTAATAAGAGTCTTGATTCAATCAAAGGAGAGACTCTTATCTTTTGATCATACCCCCATCCTCTCCTTTTTCAACACTAGTGGCAGGTCATATGCATTTTGTTGATTCTGTGGGTCTGTTCAAAGTCTCATAAAACTCTTTAACATGACCGATACAACAGAGAGTGAGAAGGAAGTACTTCAGCAAAGTGAACTCAGAAATGAGGATATCACAAGATGTATTACGTGATCCAAGGAAGCCTTGATGTTGTATCAGTCTGATCCATAAACAAATTTATAACATGACATAAGGATGAGGCAATCACGAGATGAACAATTTCATTGGTGACTGTTTTAAGTTTTTCGTTCCTCGGGACGAGCAACGCTTAAGTTCGGTGTGGCGATGAATCCTCCAGATCCACCTTCAGTCACCAATTCAAAGGATTTTCGACTTTTTTGCCCTAATTTTGTTTTGTCGCATTTTCCCTTTTCTCTTTTCTCGAGAAAATTCTGACACTTGCACGAAGGTGAGGTAATTACGAGACCAACTGCATGCGTTTTGGCGACTGTCTTGGGCTTTTTCGTTCCTCGGGATGAGCAACGCTTAAGTTCGGTGTGGTGATGAATCCTCCAGATTCATCATTATAGTCGCCAATTCTAAATATTTTTTGGCGCATATCGACTAATCTACCCTCGCTTTGGGTTTACTTTAAGTATCTTTTCAGTCTCGTGAAAATAATGCTTTACTACTTCAAATTTCTCTAGTTTCCAACTTATTTGATCTCATTTTCCCCTACTCACATTCTCTCTCCTCTGCAGATCATCCTCAACTATCACCAATGGTCATAACCCCTACAACACTGACTCCACACGATCGCAAGACCGTTTGAGCCCATGCGGTCTCAAGACCGTTTAAGCCCATGCGGTCTCAAGACCATTTGAGCCCATGCGGTCTCAAGACCGTTTGAGCCCATGCGGTCCCAAGACCGTTTGGTCCCATGCGGTCTCAAGACCGTTTGAGCCCATGCGGTCCCAAGACCGTTTGAGCCCATGCGGTCCCAAGACCGTTTGAGCCCATGCGGTCCCAAGACCGTTTGGTCCCATGCGGTCTCAAGACCGTTTGGTCCCATGCGGTCTCAAGACTGTTTGGTCCCATGCGGTCTCAAAACCATTTGGTCCCATGCGGTCTCAAGACCATTTGGTCCCATGTGGTCTCAAGATCTTTTGGTCCCATGCGGTCTCAAGACCGTTTGGTCCCATGCGGTCCCAAGACCGTTTGACGCAAGCGTAAGGACCATTTGAAGAACCGAAGCCGTGCGTCCATGCCAAGGCCAAGACCGGTCGAAGCAAAGCGTTTGGAGCCCAAACGGTCTCCAAACCGTTTGGTGCCCAAACGGTCTCCAAACCGTTTGGCGCCCAAACGGTCTCCAAACCGTTTGGAGAAGATATTTCCAGCAACTTACCCAAACCGTTTGGGATCAGATCGGAGCCTATAAATAGACCCTAGGGCCCTCATTTCGAGGTATCAGATCGGGACACCGATAGGCTGCCAGAGCACCACCCTGATCAAGTTCCACTCCACCTACTGCTAGTGTTGCACCCAAGGTGGCCAAGAAGAGAAGGAAGACGGAGCAAGGAGCGCATCTACTTCACCGGGCTGCGTCCATCCTCTGCATCGAGCTCATGGCGGATCTTTCTTTCTCTCTTATCCTTCTTGTATCTCGCATCATGAGCGAGTAGTCCTCTTTCACTGGGGTGCGGGGACTAGCCCCGCTGCCCGTGTTTTGTATCTTGTACTAAAAAGATGTTATCATTCTGATTCAATGCTAAATCGTTTCATACATGCTTGAATGTTGGCCACGTTCTTGTATGCATCTATTGTCTTTCGTTGTGGTTTGTCTACGACCGCTCTTGAGACTCGAATACCGATTTAGTTTTGGTTTCTGGTGTGTGTATCCACCGCGCATCTGTTTTGGTATCTAGGAACACTTTCCAAGGAGTGGAGTAAACTCACCTCCATCGTTGTACTTTTGTACTATGAAATGGAAATCAGTTGACGTACAAGAGTACAACCTTGATAGGTCGAGGAACACACTCTGAGGAGAGAGTGGTGCAAAGTATTTGACCATTCGTTCGGGAATGGCTGACGTTGCAACACTCTCACATTTCTTGTCGCTATATCCTCGAAAGAGGGATAGTCTGTAAGGATACTAATCGATTTGGTAATCATCGCTCACTTGCTAGTTTTCTGATGCACGTTTCATGAGGTTGAGTAAGATTTTCTCTTCGGAGACTACATATCTTCATTGAGACGTAGATATGTACCAGATGAGAGTTACTCAACCCGTGAAGGATGTGTGCATTACTCTTGTCCTATAAGACATCGGTATTGTACAACATCCATGTATCTTGCTTACAAGTCCTGCTATGTTTGGTACAAGTGCAATTCATGTGTAGTGTTGGTGAATACCCACATTGCCCCAGTGATCCATCATCATTTGCTAATCTTAGATTTTAATCATTAAACTAGATTTTATTCTTGCCTTTATTTTTGCATGCTTAGGTTAAACACCTCAAATCAAACTTTTGGTCTTAGATGATTGACTTAGATTGACACGAAACGAGAAAAAGACACTCAGATTCTTAACGTTGTCCTTTGGGTTCGATCCTAAACCTGTACTATGATAAGGCTTCCACACTCTCGTGGGGTTGGAGCATTTATCTAGCACCAGTTGTAGGTAAATCTAGAGAGAACATCAACTCCCTAGGGTTTTTGGTGCATATTAGGACTTCCATTGGAAGAGTAATCTTTTGGTGTAAGTTCTAGCTCCATCACTACACCATCCAATGTTGGATTGCAACACCCATGTCGGGTTAGGGTTGGTTATGATGGGCACATGGTACATGTATGTGTCGCCCATGGTGTTTTAGAGGTACCAACTCTTAACCATGTTGGGCTAGACATAAACTAGGGTTGGCAATGATGGGCTACATGTCATCTAGAGTTGTGTATCAGGCTACCATATCGTGCACTACTTACTTTTCTTTACTCATATCTGGTTACCCAAATTAGGGTTTCATATCAACTGACAAGTATACATTTAACCTTGTATCGTGCATGGAGTTTATACTTGACTTCCTATCGTGCAAGAGGTGTATACTACACCACCATATAGTGAAAGAAGATATAATATCTTATTCATATCGTTTTAGTGGAGTAGGTGCATCACCATATCGGGTTAGAGGTGCTTGCTTGTGTGCTTGAACCCGATATCACTTTACCATTGATGATGTCATCACCATCAACCTCTAGACCTTTGTTCTTACTGTTCTAAATCATGGAAAATAGTCACATGAATCTTTTCGAACTCAAAGGATCATCAATTATTCAAGAGAAATCGAAATTGCAAGTAGTTCAACAAGTATGACAAAATGGAAGGTGCATAATAATATAATTGGTTTCAAGTTATATAACCTGCCTTAAGAACAACTTCAAAGATCCAAGCTCCAAAGCTCCACGTTCCTAAGGTTGAAGATGACTTATCAAAACTCCAAGGCTCGTTCACAACTCCTTCATATACAAGGAATCACCATTTATAAGCAATTGGTGAAGAAGAAAATAAAGGAAGATCAAAACCCTAAAATCATGCTTCAATCCAAGGTTGAAGATGATCATGGCCTCACCTTAGGGTTACGACTTGAGCTCCTTCTTGCTCCAGCACCTTTGCATGATACCTGACAACCCTTGTACGATATTCCACCACTTGTGGCTGATAACCCCCTCACTTGTGGCCAAAAACACTTCACTATGGCCGATATCACCCTTCTTTGCCGATATCACCCTACTTTGGCGATATGATCTTGCTATGGGCGGTACCCAAGGCCCATGCACGATACCACATCACTCCTTCACGATACAGGGATCCTATACATGATACCTTAGGGAAGGAGGGTGTTATGATCCGAAAAATTCCACTAAGGGGTGAAACTAGGGGTATATATACTTGTTGTTCATGAAGTAGTGTAAAAATGAGGTGTCATCAATTTGAACTAGTAGGTGCCACATGTACATGCATGGGTGACACGTGTAAATGCATGCATAAACATTTATCTTGTCATGTAAAATGATTGAGGATCATTTAGGCATAAGGATTTGTCCATTACATGTCCTTTTGAATAAGATATATCAATTAATTCATCACTTTATTCACAACTCGTCACAAGTTTACTAAGGAAGTTGTAATCCGAAACACCTCACCTCCTTGAGGTTCTTTGCACGTCATGGGATTTTCCAAGAGTCCACAAAACGATATGGGACTCCTCCTATGGCTCCTTTTCCGATAGGCACAAATATATAAGCTTTTCAACTTGATACAACTCAAGTTAAGGTTTCATATTCAACCCCTTTTCTTGGTTATGTCATCACCAAGAACACCATCACTCACAATAGATTAAAACATGGTGTCTCATTAATTCTCTCTCCTCTAAATGATACATAGGGGAAGTAGGGACACTCTGGAGGTGGAAATTTGCATATCAACCCTACATTTTGGGTAAATTACAATTTGAACCAAAATTGGTGCACAAGGTACTAACATTATTCAAACAAGTTCAAACTTAGAATTTTAGGCTTTCCACAAGACACCACCTTGCATCATTCTCTCTATAATGATGCTAAAACACATAAGGCACATTCAACATGTGTCAATTTGCAACATAACCCCTCATATTGGGTAAATTGCACTTTTGTCTAAAATAAAGGAAAATTGCTTAAACAACATTCAATCGGGACCAAACTTGAAACATAAGTGTGTCACATGATAAAAAAACACCGTAGAGGATTATATTAAAGTTATAAGCAACTTTATTAGCCAAAACAAATAGGGTTACCTCATAACCTAGGTCAGGGTCCTTACACGCAGCATACATGAAATGTGGTATGTAGCTACATTACATGCGCCTGCGGTTTCACTACTAGTTGATACCCCAAATTTATCCACACTACTACTACTAAAATAATTTTTGGTGCTACATGAGGCAACAAATAGGAGCCACAAGTACACAATCCTTCCAAGTAAAGCTCCAACTTTCCTTCAACAATATTTGATGTAAGGTATGTGCTTTAATTAAGAGGTAGTGATCCTTTGGACTATAGCAAAATAGAAAGCCTAGTTGATATCACGAGCAAGCCAAAATAGACTTGTATCCAAAATGTAGATTACAACAACTTGTAAAGACAATTTTGTTTTCCAAATATGATCTTTCATGTAATTTATGTGTTCATGTGGAAAATATTGTATGACATTATTCTTAATAATCAATGAGATTGTCTATTATACATTTACAGTGTGATATGATCATTTATCTTGTCATATTGAAAATGAGTTGTATTTTGCTAAAACATGTGTGTCAATATTACACTTTTGATTTTGGGGAGACGTGACAACTTCATTGATTGCTAGGAGTGGAGAATATGTCAACTTCATTGACTGTTGTGCATAAGCAAGAGATGGATGAGAAAGTTCTAACTGCCATCCAGTTTTCATTTTCATAGACGGTTTTTGGTGAAGTCGCTAAAGAGAAGATGACTGTAGATTTGTGGTGGAAGCTTGAATCTCTCTACAAGACAAAGACTCTCCAAACAAAATTTCATCATAAGTAACGTCTATATCTACTACGCATGGATGAAGGTACATCTATTCATGGTCATATTGATCAATTCAACTCCATCATTATGGATTTGGCAAATGTTGACATCAAAGTGGAAGATGAAGGTAAATCCTTGATTCTTTTATGCTCTCTTCCCCCTTCTTACAAGAAATTTTGTGAGACCATTGTATATGGAAAAGATTCCATCAAACTAGAAGAAGTAATGTCTTCTCTCATGTCTAAATCCTTAATGGACAAGGAATTAGTTGTTTCTTCTAATGGTAACCACACAGAGGCTCTCCATGTAAGGGGTCTATCAAAAGAGAAAGGTAATAATGAAGAACACAATTGATTTATGTCTAGGTCTAATAACAACAAGTTATGTAAATACTACAATAAGAAGGGCCATATAATTGAAGAATGCTTCAAGTTGCAAAATAAGTAGAGGTGTGAAGACAAAAAACCTCAAGAATAACATGGTGGTGCCAATATCGTACAAGAAGTTGACAATTTATTTCTCATAGCATCCTCTGCTTCAAAATATCACAATTCATGGATTCTTGATTCTGGTTGTTCCTTTCACATGTGTCCTAGAAGGGATTGTTTCTTTACATATACTGTAGATGAAGGTGGAGTAGTTTGTATGTCAAATAATTCTACCTGCAAGACTATTATAATTGGACCTGTCTGCATCAAGATGTTTGATGGTGTTATTAGAACCATCTCCAATGTCCATAATGTTCAAGGTCTTGCTAAAATCTCATCTCTCTAGGAACACTTGAAGTAAAAGGTTTTCTGCATGCTTCTAGAAATGGAATCATGTCTGTTTACAAAAATGAAACTATTGTTATCAAAGGTCAAAGACAGTCTGCAAATATATATTCACATATTTGTGAAATTGTCATTGGGACAACTGTTGTTTCTTCTTCATCCACTTCTGATCTTGACAACACCAAGCTATGGAAAATGAGACTTGGTCACATGAGCAAGAAAGGTCTTGCTATGTCCTTGAAGAAAAAGAATTATGTTAGTATTTCTGATACAAGTCCTTTTCCTAGTGTCACCAAACAGGTGGAGCTAGATGTTGATGATGTATCATCATCACTACATGGTAGTTTGACACATAATGAAATTAATCAAGATACCTCAGATAATGTTGAAGACAAAGTACCTGGTGCACAATCCTATATTGTTACTCATGGCACAAAAAGAAGACATATTAGGCCATCATCAAGACATTCAAATTATATTGTTGATTATACTTTAGCTACTACGGAGGAGATCAATGTTGTTGGTGAGCCATCTACATACATTGAAGCTGTGGTGTCTCCAGATTCTGCTATGTGGGTTTCTACTGTGAATGATGAGATGGAACCTCTTCTTAAGAATCAAATATGTGAGCTTGTCAAAACTTATGTTGATAAGAATATCATCAACAAAGATAGTCCTACTGATATGATGACAAAGCCATTATCAGTTTCCATGTTCAAGATATGCTCGGACTTAGCTAGCCTTCACAGCTGACAGTGATGCCCTTAGGGGCTGGAGGAGAAGAAGTTCACTATTTTTCCTTACAAGATGTTGACTTCGAATCAAGGTGGAGATTTGTTATGCCTCGAAGACTCCTAGTCCTAATCCTAATTCTACATGGTGTGGTATCCCTATTTTGGGTCTTTCCTTGGTTTGAGTCCAACCCATGTTCCTACTTGGAATTAAATTAGTATTCCTATATGGAGTTGTAGACGGTTCTATCTTCATGCAACTTAGACTCCTATTGTATACTAGACTCCTATTAGGATTGTTTATTGCTAGTTGAAGTCTTATGGAATGGAGCCTATAAATAAGACCTTAGGGGCATGGGATTTTTTTGTATTGAAAAGTGCCAACGCATAGTGTTGTACTGAAGAGAGTTCTCTCTCTTCTTTGGGTGTAACATTTCCGGTTCTCACTCTTTGAGAGTATCTCTCCTTTGTAATTTTCTTACAATAGTAAAATTCTCTCTCCTCCCGTGGAATAAGTTATCTAGACCGAACCACGTAAATTTTGTGTTTATTATTTGTGTAGATTGTTATTCTTCTTCTCGCTGCGTACGTGTTGTTCGTTGTTCTTTCGGCCGCGCCGACTCAACATAAGGGTTAGTTTTTAGTTTTTCTGCGGTTCTTTAAAAATTAGGTTGTTTCAACCCAAGAGTCCGACCACTACAATGGCCTATCTCAAGTATGTCGTGGCATTTAGTTTCGTAGGTCTAACAGTTATTGAAATCAAAGAAATTGTGGTAGCTAGTATAGGCAGTATCTTTCATCTGTGGTTCCAGACTTGGCATCTGATATTTATCTCATATGCAATAGTTGATGTCTTTACTTGTGGAACGGGAGGGGGGTGGGGGCGCCGAACGCTTTCCTAATCCGAAGTGACCATGAAGGCCGTCGAGAGACAGCTTTTACCTGCTTTTGCTTTTCCTTTATCCTCTTATTCGATAGCAAAATGCCGTTAAAAAGCAAGACTGCAGCATAGTAAAAATGTCTGCATGTCGCATCTATTATTTTAAAATTGCTTAGCCTTCACTCAAAGCCATATTCCACTGTCCACATTTCAGGGATGCTGTCCGCCACCCCGCCGACCTCTGGGTTACCAAATGGATTCATTACTAATTGTGTGGCGTCCCATTTGATCAGGAAGAGAAGATTTTAGAAGCGACGTGGTTGTTATCCTAAGTGAAGTAAAGGCAATCCACATGAAGGACAGCAATAACCGTATTCGTGTTGGTGGATGTATGATCCTACGGACTTTTTATTACTCTTAACTGTTAAGAAAGAAATTGACCTGCATGTGTTTGAATGTATATCCTTGAGAAAAGAAATCTGCGAAGAACACGGCCAATCCAAAAGCAATCTAATTGACCTGCCTGTGTACCACTTGAGAGATGAAATCTGCTAAGAACGCGTCCAATCTAAAGGCCACATCTTTCATTACGATGCTTGCTGTTACAAATAAATGTATTTATTTACACTTCAAATATGATTTATACATGGCAAAAATTGTGGAATGATTCAAAGAACCAATCCTTTATCTGTTCAAATTTGTTTCTGAGGTCTGATCCCTAACCAATATTTGTATGTATTTGACCTGTGATTGGATTTGTTATTGGTCCGCTTTACAACACAATTCGAAGAAGGACAAAAAACCAAAATAGCACACTTTAATAAAAATATGTATTGAAACAGCACGAAAGTTATCTTAATTTCTGAAATAGCTCACTTTCTGGAGGAAAGCGCCAACACTTTTGGCATTTTACTGTTTCCGGGACCAAAAGCGTCAAAAAAATTGACGTTTTACTGTTTTCGACACCAAAAGCGCCAAAAATATTGACGTTTTAATGCTTCCGAGACAAAAAATATGGCGTTTTTAGTGTAAGCCAAAAACATGGCGTTTTAAAACAAAATAGATAAGCACTCGGGCTATTCACGTTTGCATTTTCTAAAGACGAATTGTCCGCTATGATTCACTTTCTTGGCCTCGTAGAAACGGTGCTAACTTGGAAATTCTCGCTGAGCACACTAGCAAATACATGAGTTTACTTTGGAGCATGAGGACGAAGCCAGGTGAGAGGATCTTCTTCGAGTGCGCATTGAGAAAGAGCGCCTGATCCGCCGGAAGGCCGAGTCACTGAGCCGCGCCCTGGCACGGGAGTTGATGGAGGAACGCACTGCAAGGGCGGCGCTGGAGCAGCATTGCACGGAATTAGGGGAGGCAGCGGCACACAGCAAGGTGGAAGTGCAGCAGGCACGAAGGGAGGCAGAGGAGGAGCGCAGGGCCATGAAGGTGGCTCAGGTGTGGAGGGAGGAACGCGTTCGGATGAAACTTGCCGAGGCGCAAACTACGACATGGGAGGTCGCTGAGAAGGCGGTGATGTATTTGATGAAAACGCTAGAGAGGTTGGCGTGTTTGGAGAAAACGCAATATTTCTGGCGTGTTCACTTTAAAACGCCGGCTTATTGGCGTTTTTCAGCCTAAAACATCTTGGTTTTTGTGCCAAACTGGGCTACTACTGGAAATAAGTTTGTAATCATGCTATCAATATAAATATTTTTATTAAACCATGCTATTTTAGTTTATAGTCCTTCGAAGAACCCATGCCTCAAATGAGGATGTCACCAAATTTGCTGCTACACTCCAACACTCCCCCACCAATACAAAATAGTCACCCCTCACTAAGGTTCCCCCAATACTGGGTTTGGAGACCCTGCCCTCATTACTCTTGATCTTCCATCTGGCTCGCAAATCTTACATGATTGTGTGCTCCGTCTCCTGGTAACCCTATTCTCCCTCGTCAGCTACTCGCGTCCCTCCTTCCTTTCATGTTGCCTCAGACATGCCTCCCCCTAACAAACCCATGTGTCTTACATCTGTGTTAATCATCTCCCGGACTGGTGTTCAGGATGAGCTCTCTTGGATCCATCTATGGACTGATATTAAGCTTCTCATGGAGCAAATCAACCATAAATCTCACTTTTTTAGTTTCCTCTACTCAATACTAGCTTATCTCTCATCTTTGTTGTTAACGACTGCATCTATGCATTAAGCTTCTATAGTATAATTCATACTATATTTTAGAGCTCAATTTTTTGAAATTTAAAATTCCATGTCCTCTGCCATATCTGGTTTTTGTTACAAAGAAAAGTGCAACATGTTGGTTCATGTACTTGTTTTCTTCTTTTAAACCATTTCCTTTCATGATTGTCATCCGAAAGTGAAGTGGAAGGAGAAGCTTGATTTCATATATCACTGAGTAGGAAATCGAAATGGTGGTGGGTAACTTGTCCACTCAAGTAGAGCTCAGTATGTCACCTCTCTTTATCATTTTTTACTTTTCTACACATATGTACTTTCATTTGAATGAAATTTCTCTTGTATCTCTAAATAGTGGATATTGTTGTCTATTCTCTTCCAACATTGAGCACATTCACAAACTATGTGTATCATGGTTCTCTAAAACCCATAATTAGAAAATTTGATTGAAAATTATTGACTAATGCTCCCAATAGTGACAATCATCCTTCATTTCTTTGTTATAGACACATAATGATTTATGTCTACAACCACAATGAATTCTCTTCTACATGTGGCAAACTTATCAATATAAGCATTATCTTATCTCTATATTGTTTCACAGAAGATTGTTGATATGATTGTATAAATTAATTGTGTTGGTGGATCATTGGTGTAATGTAGGAAATGAACAATGTGTTTAGAATCGAAATGGTTTCATACAGTTTCGAATTCTTGAATTATTTAGTCTAACAAAATCTTACATGCACAAATTATTTTAGTGAGGATTAAAAAGATAAGATAAATCATTTTCATGAACTTTACTGACACAAGAGTATTCTTTAACACATAAATTTTCATATTTTTTTTTGTTGTGTTTATTACAAATGTTAATGTTTGTAGATGTATTGTTTAACGTATGGGAGTTGGATGTGCAAACACAGACATTTCCTTAGTAGATATTTTTACAAAAGGAGTATCCATGTGTATTTAATTTGGTTTTTCACATTCATGGCCTTCAAGAGATGACATATCATTATAAATTGCAAAACTTATTGCAAAAGGTATTATAAGTCTAAGGAAGAGGTCAGTGAATATATCAGGAAGAAATTGTTATACGTATATTATTTTGGATTGACCAAGGATATATACTTGGACCAGTTGGAGAGCATTCTAATTATCTAAATGATGTTGGTAATAATACTGAAGATCATGATTTGGATGGGCAATTACATGTTCTGTTAAGAGTTTAGGGTTTTGAGAACATTATACAAAGTGAATCACAAGAGGATCCAGCTAATCTAGATATCGTAAAATATTATACATTGCAATGAAATGTATAGATAATCATTATAACAGTTTTAATAATCACTATAAAATTTCTTACCTAGTTAAAATGATACATGTCAAGGTTGACTCCAATTGGAGCAATAAATCCTTCACCTCACCATTGAAATTATCTAAAGCCATCTTACCCGATGTTGTAGATCCATTTGGATATAGTTTTTATAAAGCAAAGAAGTTTATAAATTCTTACTAGAGGTATCAGATGGGTGTATCCATCTCACTGTCAATTAAATTTAATCAATAGATACAAGCCAATCCCACTTTTCAGGATTAGATCCACCCAGTGTGAGATTAATTGAACTACTCATTTTGTCTCACAGAATCAACAATTGATTTTTTAATCATCAATCACGAGGAATCTACTAGATAAATGTAGGACATACTTCACTAGAAGTAAGTGATAGGTGTTGTGTTTAACTGCTACAACATATTTAAAAATTTGTATAAATAAATTGTAGATACTAATTTACATGATGTAAAGATTATGTAAATGTTCCGTCTGTATCAATTATCACATGCCCATTACTACACAAAAGAATAACAAATCATATACTAAAATAGGTTTTGATATAATGTCTCGGTGTGGGTGGAAACTCACTAACCAACTAGAATATCCCATATGAATCTATAATTTATTTCATTATTCTCTTAACCAATTTGAAGTTTATCACAATATGTGTAAGTATCACAACAACATATGACATCACCGTACGAAACATATTGTATTGTGATTTCCTAGATTTTAGAAACCATGGGTGGATGCTGAGTTGTGGGTTAGAATAGAGGATCTGTCATGTTATTTAAGATGAAAACAAGGAAAACCATATAAAATGCTCTAGAAAGTGTGTGCATAAGGCAAGACAAACTATCAAAGATTTGGTAAGGTTCAAAGTTACACTTGGGGACGGTGTTAGGAATTGCACGACTTCCTTATAGTATCATAAATACTAATGAGGCTGAATAAGTTTGTATTTTTGTAATCAATCTTATGTTAGGCTAAAAAAAGTGAAAATAAATTACATGAAAAACAAAGACTAATCCCAACAACATTGTATGAGTGATCATCAACCCCTGGTGCTCATGTCATCACACCACTGTTGAGTTTGAAAGAAAAAGGAGAGAGATCTACTTCCTTTATTTCTCCCAAAGCCTACCTTGATTTACTGTTAGGAACTTGAATTTAGATCTTTCCTTTTCTTTCTAAAGAAAAGAAATATTTCACTCTAGATTTTAATGTAGAAGGTGGTTTGTGATCTATATGAGAAGGGTTCTTTTCTCAGGATCAATCTAAGAAATATTTCACTCTAGATTCTGATGTAGAAGGTGGTTTGTGATCTATATGAGAAGGGTTCTTTTCTCAGGATCAATCTAGCAACATGATATTATAGTATCTCTAAATGGTATCTAGGAAGCTCAATATATAGAGGAATAGTAGAGAAGTTTTAGATGGGAGAAAGGTTTTAAAAAGCGTGAAGCGGGAAGCGTGCGGACGGGACCTTGTAGTCGATTAATCGCCAGGCGAGCGATTAAGCAGGCTCTTTTTAGAAAAGCGGATTTCCAATTCCTATAAACTTTTATGCAAAATTACATACATATGTATATAAATGCTATATTTTGGAAATTTCTATACATATCTAAACATTGTACAAGACAATATAAAACACCCAAATAGTTTATAACACAACAATACAACGATGATTGTATTTATATAATATAGTAAACTTGTCATAGGTAAAGCACCCTGCACATAAAATAATAAGTTGATATACAAGATGCAATAACAATTTTGTATCACCTGTTTACATAGCTAAACAGTAAACAATAGACCTATCATAGCTAGCTTACAAACATATTATTACACCTGCACATCATCAGATAGTCATACATTACAATAGTACATTTAATCAAAGTATGCATGCTAAATTAGATAATAGTTACCTATAATTTACTTGGATAAATCACAAAAATACCATATCACATACAAAGTATGCATTCTAAATTAGAACTAGCTATATCATAGAACATTTATGCTAGTTTAATATATTATAGTCAATACTAATCGAGGTATATAATGTACTTAATGTTATATGCTTACATCATGTTTTTGAAAAAAAAGCAGGAAAAAAGCGAGCAAAAAGCGGGAAAAAGTGGGTTAAGTGAGCAAAAAGCAGTCACTTTTCTCAAAAATTTTTAAGCGGCACTTAAGGGTGTTTTTAGGCTGACAACACCTTGTGGCACTTAAGTGGCCGCTTAAGCGGCCACCTAGGATGTTTTTTAAAACACTGGATGGGAGAATATATTAAACCACATGTAGGAATGAGGTGATGGGAAATTATATAGGCAACGACCCCTCCTTTTTTGTTTCTTATAGATGTTTTTTGAATTTGGTCTTCTTGACCTGGTCAAAGAAGAAAACATAGGGTGCATGCTTGCTATGGGCCATGTCATCTGGAGACTTTTGGGCATCAAAACACGGTCTCCGGTTGGCCTATTATGGTTTGGAAAGGTAGGGATTGGGATATGCCCTACCTCCAAAGCCCCAATTTGGTTTGGTCTAGCTAATCCCTAAGCTATCTTTAGAAGGAATTTTATTCCCTAGAGTAGTGTGCATACTATGTAGGTTCTGTATACGATCTATAGCTTTTCAGGCACTCAATCTAGGCATCTTGAGTTAAAAGATGATCAAGGATCATAACAAGGTGTATAATATGTATGCACAAAGTCGGTTTAATCCAACATAGTCACTTTCTGGGTGATGGGGACCATGTTATGGAAGTATCCCATGTCAATGCTCAAGTGAAAACATCCAATCTAGGAGTCTCTGGTGATGCATCCATTAATTGTATGTTCATTCCAGTCAGCGACCTTCCTTGTGATGAAGTAGTTTTCTCTCTCTTCTTTGTATATATCTTATTACTTCTTACAAGATTCAATTACACTCCTTGAACCTCTCTCTTCATAATTTCCATAACTGATGTATCCAATGTTTACAAGTAAAAAGTAATTAAATCATGGTTGATAATATATTGATTGAACCATGTTGAACAATCTTAAATGCATTAATCACTTTTTGAAGCTATTCACTTTTTGACTATCTTCTCATTATAAATTTTGTCTCGATCATTTCATAAGAAAAGTGACTTTTTCTAGACCTATGTTATAAATTCATGACTTTCTAGAAAACCATTTTAAAGTTATGATTTGTAAATATTTACCTCCAAAATCATCCCCTTTTCCTTTTTCTATTTTCATTTCCTTTCTTTTCTTTTCACCCGACTTTGGTGATCTATCAAATTTTGATCCAACAACTAGGTTTAGGATGTGAATTCCCCATTTTCCACCACTTAGTTGGGGATGCTCCTAACTGCCCAATCAAGTGGTCGAGGATCTCACCTTGATTAGATGATCATGATGTCATATTCTACCTCTGTTACATCACCACAATTACCTAGGGTTTGGATTCCATAGAGGCATGCTTTCACAGCAAGCCTTGATACCATTTGAGCCCTTGTTTGTCTTTGCCCTATCCCCTAACCTTTCTCCTATCTTTTTCAAGTGGCATGGTCATTGTGGCACCTATTCCAACCATGCTCTCTACTTTTGAGGTGGCATGAGGGTAGAGGAACCTTTCCATGCCTCCTTGTTCCCTTTTTAATCCCCATTGAGTTTGTGGCGCTTCATTCTTAATTTCCCATTTACTTCAACCACTTTCACCCTCCAATCAACCTTCACAAGCTTGTCAACCCTAGTACGATGCAACTGTGGCTGGCTTTTGGGACATTCTATTTTGTCCACTCCTCAACCATGTCTGAGTGTAGCCACCATATATGAAATGATGTGTATTTTTGTAAGTTCTGTTAGAGAAATCTAATAAAATCCTATGATTTCCTATCATTATAATAGATATTAACTTAAAGAACATTGATTATGTTTGATATGTTTCTTCATATCTTAGTAGAATCTATGATCCAAATGAACTTATGATGTTTGTCTTGTGTGCTCAGTTAAGATGTGATTATAGAAACAAACAAATATTATAATTAGAAGTAGTAGAAACATCCAACCCTAATGAAAAACCCTCATTTGACAAAATACTTACTCATTTTAATCGATCCAACTTATTTACATCACATTATTACTTTATTGACTTAAATCTAAGATCTACTCAAATGTCTTTATTGTAGTTCACTGATTTGAAGCATAGACTAATGGTGTGGAAGTATAGTTATGAATACCTCCCTAAATACTTGGTTGTTTGAGTTACATGTTCTTTATGGATACTATTTCCTTTTTCTCATATAATGTTGACAAAATGACATACACAATCATATATGTCCTTTATACAACAGTTGTTGTACCTACCTATATCCTAGGGTAGGGAATAAGGCTTGGAGCACCTACTTGTTGCACTAGATAAAAGGAACAACTAAATTAGGGTAATCTCTTGGCCTTTACCAACCTATAGTTTAGACTTGAGGTCTATCACAGAACCTTCGTCTGGGAAGTTGGTTAAAGGCCAAATGATGATATTTTTTGGTATAGTAAAAATGCACGTAAAACGCACTTTGAGTCAAAAGGAAATACATTGAAGTTATTTCTTTAATTCTTATAGATATATGATTTCTAGCCAATAAAATATGTTAATCTAAAATTGTAATCTTATATCTTTGCATAGCGTACCAAAATAATGCATTAAATTTTTATTTTTCACAATTTTAGATGCTACCGAATGATATCGCTTTGTAATGTATTGGAAAACTACATGTAATGCTAACTAGAATGACATGTGGTTTTTGTATATTTAAGAACGGGGTAGACTTAATCTTCATGTGCTAAGCATGCTTCCTTTTCAATCATGTATATTCCTTCCATGTTACCAATATGATACTAAAAAAAGACCTTATAATTAATCTTATCAAGAACAAAGTTTTCATTGTCTTATTCATTCTTACACACACACACACACACACACACACATACACACACACAGATATATATATATATATACACGCTTGTGTAAATTTTATCCATTTATATATACATACACATATATGTATGCCTATATTTTGGACTTGAGGTCCGTTACAGACCCTTCCTTAGAGAAGTTGGTTAAAGGTCAAATGATGATACTTTTGATATAATAGAAATGCACTTCAAATATGATTTGTGTACATTTAGTCATGCATGCTTGAATCCCTTTGTCATTGAGTTTCTAGATAGTGAGATTCAAATTTGGATAAAAATAGATACATGATAACCGGTACTAGGGATAGACACATAAGCCTCTATGTATGTTTATGATTCAACTACAACATCTCATATAAAGCTAGTGAAAATATAAATCCATAATGGTGAACAAAGGTGTCTATATTGGTGCAAAATGTGAGGGTTTTGACATAATCACCTTATATTTTCCTAGATGTAGTGGTTGATGTTCTTCTACGGACCTACTTGGACAAAGTGAAACAAGTTAGATTCAAAATTTTCTTTAAGACCTAGAGATTTTTGTAAAATTTGATTTCTTCTTTAAAGATCGACTCATGGCACCTCTTAAGTAATGTTTACATAGTCTCCTTAGCTCATCTCATATTCATGGCAACTACTTGTGTACTCTGTCTATTATGGGTAGACTAAGGATGAGACACAACCAATACAAATTTATCTAAAAATATTAATGGTAATTTATTATTATGTTGGGTTTTAAACTATGAAGAGAGACTCACTTAACTAAGTCTCTTGCAAATGTCTCCAAAAACTCATTCAATCCAAGTCGGCCATTATGGAACCAAGTCTAATCATAAAGTAAAAGCAAATAAAGTCATGATAGAACCCAAGGAACAAGAAGCAAATCATGATGGTAAGACGATGAAAACTAGGGATTGGGAGAGGCAAAGGTGTATCATTATGGATGTTATGCACACCTTGGTCGTACATACCACATCAATTTAGTTGGGGGTTCCACTACAAACAACCTTAATCTAATCACAAGGGCCCCTACCCTATCTGACTTCCTAAGGTTGAACCTTGAAACATTCCATGGAGTGGATGAAGATGATATCCTTTAAAAAAGTTGATTCCTAGATAATCACCATGTAATATACATTTTAGATCCTTAGATGTCCTAACAAAGATAAGGCAACCTATGCCACCTACCATTTAAAAAGATCATCCAAACTTTTGTTGCGAGAATTATTTTCACTAAAACAATTATCCCCTTAAATGGGATAGGCTTGAAACCAATATTTATTAACTAGCTCATGCTAATATCTTTTGAAAAATTAAAAGAAAAACAAATCCATAACCTCATCTAGGGAAACCTATAGGTACAAAATATATTAGAACTTTCTACCTCCTAGAAAATGATGTCAAGGGTTTAGCACAAGAAGATAGGGTACACGAGTTCCTAGATAGACTCCATGTTACCCTATGTAATTTTATCTAATCGTTCCTACCCACCACCTTACAAGCCACCTATGATCAAAACTTATTCATGTAGAGGACCTTGGGGGTGGGCCATTGAAAAATGTCAATCCTAGCCTATATAGGTTTTACTAATGTGATGCCTACTCTTCTAGAACAAAAAGGAAAACCCAGTAAGAGTGACAACTTGAGACAAAGGGAATGACACCCAATCATCGACAAGATTATGTCCTAGCCCTACATCGAAACACCAATAAAAATTGTTTAATTGAAGATATCTTTAATTTGGTTCCTTTCTATTAATAAAAATAATGAAAAAATTATAAATCATGCAATCCATGTGTATGTCTACTATAGTTTTTCATAAAACTTCACGAAAGTTTTGCCAGTTTTCTTTTTAAATTTGGATTCACTCATACTTCCAAGTCCAAAACTCTAGATACTATGATCAAATTAAAATTTAATTTTGAGAGTACATTATTGACACAACTAATCAAAGTGGGAAAATCTACACTTCATACCATATGATATCTAAGGTCCCCATATATTACATTAGGAACTAGAATTAGAGTTCATTATGTCGGATATGAAGGACTTTGATCTTATTCTTGGGATAATTATCATACCAAGAAGTTTATTATATCCAATCCAGATTCCCCAAGGATTACTTTAATGTCCAGGAAGGACTATAATCTCAACCTTGTAATCTCCTTTGTTAAATCCCAATATATGCTACAAAAAGGGTGCATGTCATATTTAGTGATTGTAATGTTAGTCAGTCATAATACAACAACTCTATAAATTATTGGTACGATGTGTGAGTACCCAGGTGTTTTCTTAGAGGAGCTCCTAGTGCTTACACTAACACGTGATATTGAATTCTCAGTTGAGCTGGCACGAGGAACTACACCCATATCTCAATCCTAATATAGGATGAAACTTGTTGAGCTTTTGGAGCTCAACAAATAGTTGTCAGAATTGCTTGATAAAGGCTTTATACACCCTAGTTCATCCCCTCGGGAAGAACCTATTCTTTTTTTTAAGAAGAAAGGTGGATCCATGGGGTTTTCCATTGACTCTTGTATGATCAAACAATCTATTAATAAAAAAAAGTACCCTCTTCTTAATATTGATGATCTCTTTGATCAACTTTTATATGCTCATGTATTCTCAAAGATCAACCTTCAGCCTATGTATCACCAAGGTTAAGGAAGATGACATCTAAGACAACCCTCAGAATACGTAAAGGGGATTACAAATTCTTTCTTATACTTCTTTTCTTGACAAAGCCCCATCCAACTTCATGAAATTCAGAATTGAGTCTTGTGACCATTTCTTGATGAGTTTGAGGCAATCTTCATTGTTGATATTCTTACATATATTTATGAAATTGATTCACATTATATACATGGTCACAAGGTCAACTTCATTGTTCATACTTCAAAACTATATGCCCATCTATCCAAGTGTGAATTATTGATTGAAAATGTCATGTTCTTTGGACACTTTATTTCAGTTGGAAAAACATTTGCTGACCCTACCAAAGTAGTCGTCACCTTAGAATGATAGATCCCAAAGACCATATGTAAAATCCATACTCTCCATGGACTTGTGGATTTTTATTGATGTTGTGTTTCTAACTTTAGAATGATATCTCTATTATTTCCTAGTTAACCCAAAAATGACAATATTTCATCTGGTCTAAAAATTTGACTGTGGTTTTCAAGAACTCAAAACAAATTGACTATTGCTTCTAGATTGATTCTCCCTTTAGGAAATGATAGTTTTGTCATTTTCACAAATGCCTCAAAGAATAATTTAGGTTATGTATTAATGCAAGCATACATATCTCATAAGTTAAAGCCTAACAAGTTTAATTACCCACACATGAACTCAAGTTGGAAACCATGATCTATGTTCTGAAAACATGGTGAAATTATATGTATGGTTATACTTTTAATAAACTTGCCAACCTTAAGATTTTGAAGTACATATTGACATATAAAGATCTAAATTTGAGATAAAGAAGAGAGTTGGAATGCCTTAGAACTATGATTTCATAATTTTGTATCACATTGAAAAGAGAAATGTAGTGGAAGAAGCACTTAGTAGTAAGCAATAAAAATGTGTTACTATCTTCATCACTGAGTGGAATCATATGGAGATTATATATCCATGGGCCTAGAGGCACATGGCTGCTAGAATCTGACTAGCCAACATGAAACCTAGTCTATAATCTAAAATCCTCACATCACAATAGAATAACTCAAATCTAGAATATATGATGGAACTACTAGAGAACCCATATACTTACCTCTTTGTTGGCATGGATAACGACATACAATATAAGCAATGTATGTGGGTTCCTTAGCATTCTACTGTATGAGACAATATGCAATAGGAAGCTCGTGGGTCTACTAAAATGTACAAAGACATGCAAAGTAACTTCTGGTAGAGAAACATGAAAATGAAATTTGCAGCATTTATGATAAAATATCCAAAACTACCAAAAAATCAGAGAAGAACACCAATGTCCAGGAGGTTAGTTGTGTTGGCTAAATGGACATCTATAAAATCCCTTTGTTTTGATTATGACAAACATTTCATTCTTATTTATCTAACGAGCTACTTGAGTGTGCAGGATGACACAACTATAAGGGAAATCCAACATGAAGTATTTATATTTTCATGCAAATGTAATCATTGTAAAAACTTGTACAGAATTATAATGTACAAGTACTTAGAATTGCATGTAAATCAAGCATTGGATTTTCCCTAGCTAAAAACCGTAGTCATCCATTCAATAGGACCACCTATGCACACATATGTATAACTAGTGCCTAACTTGAAACCTTAAAACAGGATCTCTCTCGGTCGACCAACTCCTCGACCGAGACACCTTCGGTCGACCATATTCTCGACCGAGAAAGATCCAAGTAGCCGTTAGACATATCTGCATATAACTTGAGAAAAGAGAAGCCTGTCGGTCGACAAGTCCTCGACCGAGAGGTGCCTCGGTCGACCTTCACTCGACCGAGATGATCTCTGCAATTAGCCGTTAGACTAAACTGACAAGTTAGTTGGCAGTTGGAAATAGACGTTGCATTCAGAGAGCATGTCGGTCGACGACACTTCGACCGAGTGGGTGTCTCGGTCGACCGTTCTTCGACCGAGACGATCTCTGACAGAATCTGCAGAGTAAAAGCAATTAGCCGTTGCTAATGCCCCTAACTTATTCCTAACGGCTAGTTAAGCACTAGGAACCCCCTAGAAGTTGTCTAGAATGTCCTTAAGCATACTTAGGCCATTCCTATAAATAGGACAAGCCATAGGACACTAGGATCCACTTCTTACACTTGATATACTTGAGAAAATACTTGAGCCCTCTTGTGCAATCTGTGTGAACTGAGCTTTGTGATCAATTGGCCATTTTTCTCTTTAGCTCAAGCTCGTCCTATAGGCTAGATTTTCCTAACCCTAGCAATCACAAGTCCATCATATTGGCTAGGAAAATCCAAACGCTTGATCTAGGGAAATCAAGCCTTGAGCTACAAGGATAAGTTGTATTTTCTTTTATTCCCTTCTTGTTCCTTTGTATTACTTGTACTCTCCTTGCTACTCCAGGTAGGAGGCTGCGGATTGGAGAGGTTGAAGCTCTTCGTGTGAAGAGGAGGACTTTGGACTACTTCGGAAGGCTGTCTTGACGGGAAGCTACTTCAGGAGGAAGGCTACTTCAAGGGGGAGCTTGAAGTTACTTCAAGGAAGGCTGCTTCGAGGTTGGCAAGACTACTTCAGGGTGAAGGCTGTCCAAAGGGTGTTTAGAAAGTATTGTAAATTTTATGTAACATCCTTGAGAGGTAATAAAATTTAGTACTTTCAAAATCCCGGTTGGGTAAGCAACCGGGTAGTGGACTGACTCCTTAGTATTTGCTAAGGTGGAACCACTCTAAACACCTGTGTTCCTCTTCTCAATCTTTACTTTGGTTGTTTGAGTTTAAATTACTTTAAAATTATTATAAAACTCTATTCACCCCCCCTCTAGAGGTTTTCAATTGGTATCAGAGCAGGCTTCAAGGAGCCCTAACAAAGTCTTGAAGAAAAGATGGGGGATGGAGTGCTCAACAACCTCAACATTGAAGGAACGTTCGTTGCTCGACCTCCAGCATTTGACGGGACAAACTATCAATACTGGAAGAGAAGAATGCAATTTTACTTCCAAGGAATCAATTGGGATCTTTGGAGAATGGTATCTACACCATACACACTTCCACAAGACGAGTTCGAAGTATGGGACGCTAATACGGTAAAAATGGCACAAATGAATGCAAAGGCAGTAAGCATTTTATATTGTTCCATTTCAGTAAGTGAATTTAATAGAGTATCAAACTGTGATACCGCATATGACATTTGGCATAGATTATCTATAACATATGAGGGTACGGTTCAAGTTAAAAACTCTAAAGTTAGTTTGCTTAAAACCAAATTTGAACATTTTCGTATGGATCCAAATGAAACTATTAGTGAAATGTATTCAAAATTTTCTACTATTGTCAATGGTTTGAGTGCTTTAGGGAAACCTGTTCTTGAGGAAGATCAGGTATCAAAAATACTTCGATCTCTTCCTCCAAAGTACAAACCAAAGGTGACAGCTATTGCAGAAGCAAACGACCTCACTCGCCTCAAAATGGAACAGCTCATCGGAAACTTAGAAGCTCATGAGGCAGACCTAGAAGAGGAAGAGAGAAGAGAACATGAACATCAACGTGGGCCAAAGAAAGACGTGGCTCTCAAAGCATCAAAAGCTCTCTCACAAGAGAGTGAGGAATCTAGTGAAGAAGAAGGAGAAGAAGCATTGATCGTCAATGGTAAGAAATATAGAAGGTTTAAATCTAATAAAATTTCTAGTTCTTCCTCCACTCCCAGGTGCTTCGAATGTGGAAAGAAAGGACATTTCAAAAATGAATGTCCCAAAGCTAAGAAGGGAAAGAAAAGCTCACATAAGAAGAAAGAAAAAGCTTATAAAGCAGCATGGGATGAAACGAGTGAAAGTGAAAGCGGAGAAGACAAGATAGAATGTCTAATGGCAAGAGAAGATGAAGAATCTCAAGAGGTAAGCCTACTTGATCTTCCTAAAGAAGAGTTAGTAGATAGCTTACAAGAAACTCATGATAAATATGTTGATGCCAAGAAGAAACTAAAAAGGACTATAAAATCAAACAATGAGCTCATTGCCAAAATACATGAACTTTCTTCCGAAAAGAATAACATTGATCTTGAAAATGTATCTTTAAAAACATCTTTAGATGATTGCACTAGAAAGCTACTTACTTTGGAAACTAATGTTGATCTTCTATCAAAAGAAAAGACTGATTTGTTAGCTAAACTACAAGCTTTTCAAACTCAACCTATCTTGTGCAATCATTCGGACTATGACATTATTGTAAAAGAAAAGGATTCATTGCTTTCTGATTTAGACCAGGCAAGAAAAGATATACATAAGAAAATGAATAACATTGCTCAGTTGCAACAAGAACTTCATGAGTTAAGAAGAAAAGATATTCTTGATAACATATTAAGAAGTGGTACTACCTTCAATGGAAGAAAAGGTTTGGGATATGTTCCAAAGAGAAACCAAACCAAAAAGACCCAAACTATGTTTGTACCTAAAAACACAATGGCTAGAAAAAGAAACGAAGTTGATTCTATTACTTGTCATTTCTGTTTACGTCTTGGACATTACTGTTTTTCATGCCCCTACAAGACTAAGAAGTCCAACTTAGTTTGGACCCCAAGACCTCAAACTTAGAAGAATGGAATGTAGTTGAGATATGACAAAATACTTAATTTGTGCAATTTATATTGTCCTATCTCAACAAACGATGCTATGCTTATTGGTATTATTTTTCTGCATTTCTGTACTAAAACAGAAACTTCGTCGGTCGAAGTACTGTCGACCGAGCTCTGGGTCGGTCGAAGTAGTGTCGACCGACTGGATGTCTTTAACAAATCGAAAATCTTCCAGTACTCATTTTGGTCGAACATTGGTCAACCGAAAAATTTTCTGTTCTTTTTGATTGTGATACAGTAACCTGCTCGATCGATAAATTGTTGACCGAGAATTATATCGGTCGAACAATCGTCGACCGACTGGTTTCCTGTATCAGAACTTTCATACACATCAGCAAATTAAAAAGTTTCTAACCTTATCGGACCATCACATGGGTACCAAAATCTATATTCTAATGCAGGAATGGGTCGTTGACAGTGGTTGCTCCAAACATATGACCGGAAACAAGGATGCATTTTCAACTTTTGAAGAAAAGAAAAGTGGGACGGTCACCTTTGGAGACAATGGTAAGGGCAAAATCGTTGGAATAGGTAATGTTGGAACAAATCTTGAAATCAAAAATGTTCTACTAGTTGATGGATTGCATCATAACTTAATAAGTGTAAGTCAACTATGTGATAGCGGTTATGATGTATTATTTAACAAAACCTGCTGCAAGTTATTGATAGAAAATACTACAACTGTTGTTTATGAAGGAAATAGAGTTGGAAATCTTTATATCCTTAAACCAAACTCTATGAAATCAGTAGTAGGTAAATGCTTACTTGCAAATGAAAACACCTTACAACTATGGCATAAAAAGCTTGGTCATGCTAGTTCACATGCTATAAAAAAGTTAGTAAAATATGATCTTGTTCGTGGATTACCTGTTTTGTCTTTTGATCAAGTTGCAAATTGTGAACCTTGTACAATGGGAAAGCAAACCAAAACATCCTTTAAATCAAAACATGTACTTAGCACCAGTAGATCCCTAGAATTAATTCATATGGATTTATTTGGACCAATGAGAACACAATCTATTGGTGGTAAACGATACTGTTTTGTTATTGTTGATGATTATAGTAGATTTACATGGGTACATTTTATTGCAACAAAAGATGACACTATTCATGTCTTTATGCAATTTTGTTCTAAGATTGAAAATCTTTTACAACATAAAATATGTACCATTAGAAGTGATCACGGTGGCGAATTTGAAAATCATACTTTTGAAACTTTTTGTACATCTCAGGGATATACTCACAATTTCTCTGCTCCACGTACCCCACAACAAAATGGTATTGTAGAACGGAAAAATCGATCTCTACAAGAAATGGCTAGGACCATGATGCTTGAACACAACACACCTAAAACCTTTTGGGCTGAAGCTGTAAACACAGCTTGTTATGTGCTAAATAGAGTCACGGTTCACTCTCACTTGAAGAAAACTCCATATGAAATAATACACTCTAAGAAACCTAGAGTTGACTACTTTCATACTTTTGGCTCTACATGTTATATTTTAAACACCAAGGATGATAGAGACAAGTTTGATTCTAAATCACAAAAAGCATTCTTCTTGGGATATTCTACTTCTAGCAAAGCGTTTAGGGTATATAACACTATCTCTAGAAAAGTTGAGGAATCCATTCATGTCTCTTTTCATGAGGAATCAAAATCTACAAATTTAGATATCATTGATCTCACAAATCAATTTGAAACTATAACCATTCCCAATGATAATGAGAAAACTCCCACATCCGATCCTCCGGTCGAACCACAACCTACACCTAGACTGATCAAGGATCATCCCCAAGAGCTAATTATTGGAGATCCAAATGATAAAGTCAAAACTAGGTCCTCTTTCCAAGATGTTGCAAACATGGCTTTTGTCTCTATCATTGAACCTAAGAAAATATCTGAAGCTCTTAAGGATGATTACTGGATAATAGCCATGCAAGAGGAATTAAATCAATTCACTAAAAATGATGTATGGGATTTAGTTCCTAAACCACATGATAAAACTATCATAGGAACTAAGTGGGTTTTTAGGAACAAGCTTAATGAGGCAGGAGAAGTCATACGGAATAAAGCACGGTTAGTTGAACAAGGATATAATCAACAAGAAGGAATTGACTTTGATGAAACATATGCACCCGTAGCTCGACTTGAAGCTATTAGGATGTTACTAGCTATTGCTGCCCATAAAAACATTCAGTTATATCAAATGGATGTCAAAAGTGCATTTCTAAATGGCATCATACAAGAAGAGGTTTATGTTGCTCAACCACCTGGCTTCGAAATCCCAGAAAAGGACGATCATGTTTATAAACTTAAAAAGGCACTTTATGGTCTAAAACAAGCCCCTAGGACTTGGTATGAACGGCTCAAGACATATCTTTTTGATAATGGTTTCTCTATTGGAAATTCAGATTCTACTCTATTTTTCAAAACATATGCATCTGATTTCTTAGTTGTACAAATATATGTTGATGACATTATTTTTGGTGCCTCAAATGAATCATTATGCACACAATTTAGTGACATTATGCAAAAAGAATTTGAAATGAGCCTTATGGGTGAACTAACATTCTTTCTTGGTTTTCAAATTAAGCAAACACCTGCCGGAATTTTTATAAGCCAAGAAAAATACACTAAAGAACTGTTAAGACGCTTTGGGATGGATCAATGCAAACATGCTACTACTCCTATGGCTACTTCTATTAAAATTGATAAGGATGAAAATGAGGAACCTATTGATGATTCCTTATATAGAGCCATGATTGGTAGTTTGCTATATTTAACCGCTTCCCGACCGGACATTATGTTTTCCGTTGGTCTTTGTGCTCGATTTCAATCCCAGCCTATGCAATCTCATTTTCTTGCGGTTAAACGAATCCTTCGATATCTAGCCGGCACTACTTGTTTTGGTTTATGGTATCCAAAAGGACAATCCTTGGATTTTAAAGCATATACTGATGCGGATTATGCCGGTTGTCGACTTGATCGCAAAAGTACTAGTGGTGGATGTTTCTTATTAGGTAGAGCCTTAGTATCTTGGTTTAGCAAGAAACAAAACACGGTTGCCCTATCTACCACCGAAGCTGAATATATGGCAGCTGGGTCTTGTTGTGCTCAAGTGCTTTATATGCAACAGGTTTTAAGCGATTATGGTTTTCATCTTTCATCTACACCTATTTTTTGTGACAACACAAGCGCCATAAACTTAGCACACAATCCCATTCTACACAGCCGGGCCAAACATATTGAAATCCGTCATCACTTCTTAAGGGATCACATCTCAAAGAATCATGTTTCCCTTCATCATGTTGATACAGAAAATCAATTAGCTGATATCTTTACAAAACCGCTTCCATTAGATCAATTCAACAACATTAGGAAGCAACTACTTATTACTCTGTTGGAGGATGTTTTCTTTGATATCTGCGGTTCTTAAAAACGACTACTTATGCTTTTATGATTAGTATCAATATTGATATGAACGTTTCAATTGGTAATTTGCAAATTGTTGCCTCTTGGCTAGAAACCTCATTTACATTTTGGCTATTCAATGGACATCTTTCTCGTTCATTTTTGATGGGATATCTAATTAAGGGGGAGTTTTTAAATAAAACGGTTATCTTTTTGAGATGACAAAGGGGGAGAGATATATAAAACTATAACTTAATACTTATGACAAACTCAATCAATGAGTTTCATAAATATACTCTTGGCTTTACATTGAAAGTTGCTATATTCCCAAATGAACTGGATTTCATGTTCCATAATTCACTGGGGATACTAAGCACACATTTTATAAATAAGAGGAAAAGTTCCAAACGGCAATCTAAAGGTATGGCATTTATATGTTTTATATTTCCTTTATTCATATTTTGGAAATGTTTGTCATCTTCAAAAAGGGGGAGATTGTTGGCTAAATGGACATCTATGAAATCCCTTTGTTTTGATTATGACAAACATTTCATTCTTATTTATCTAACGAGCTACTTGAGTGTGCAGGATGACACAACTATAAGGGAAATCCAACATGAAGTATTTATATTTTCATGCAAATGTAATCATTGTAAAAACTTGTACAGAATTATAATGTACAAGTACTTAGAATTGCATGTAAATCAAGCATTGGATTTTCCCTAGCTAAAAACCGTAGTCATCCATTCAATAGGACCACCTATGCACACATATGTATAACTAGTGCCTAACTTGAAACCTTAAAACAGGATCTCTCTCGGTCGACCAACTCCTCGACCGAGACACCTTCGGTCGACCATATTCTCGACCGAGAAAGATCCAAGTAGCCGTTAGACATATCTGCATATAACTTGAGAAAAGAGAAGCCTGTCGGTCGACAAGTCCTCGACCGAGAGGTGCCTCGGTCGACCTTCACTCGACCGAGACGATCTCTGCAATTAGCCGTTAGACTAAACTGACAAGTTAGTTGGCAGTTGGAAATAGACGTTGCATTCAGAGAGCCTGTCGGTCGACGACACTTCGACCGAGTGGGTGTCTCGGTCGACCGTTCTTCGACCGAGACGATCTCTGACAGAATCTGCAGAGTAAAAGCAATTAGCCGTTGCTAATGCCCCTAACTTATTCCTAACGGCTAGTTAAGCACTAGGAACCCCCTAGAAGTTGTCTAGAATGTCCTTAAGCATACTTAGGCCATTCCTATAAATAGGACAAGCCATAGGACACTAGGATCCACTTCTTACACTTGATATACTTGAGAAAATACTTGAGCCCTCTTGTGCAATCTGTGTGAACTGAGCTTTGTGATCAATTGGCCATTTTTCTCTTTAGCTCAAGCTCGTCCTATAGGCTAGATTTTCCTAACCCTAGCAATCACAAGTCCATCATATTGGCTAGGAAAATCCAAACGCTTGATCTAGGGAAATCAAGCCTTGAGCTACAAGGATAAGTTGTATTTTCTTTTATTCCCTTCTTGTTCCTTTGTATTACTTGTACTCTCCTTGCTACTCCAGGTAGGAGGCTGCGGATTGGAGAGGTTGAAGCTCTTCGTGTGAAGAGGAGGACTTTGGACTACTTCGGAAGGCTGTCTTGACGGGAAGCTACTTCAGGAGGAAGGCTACTTCAAGGGGGAGCTTGAAGTTACTTCAAGGAAGGCTGCTTCGAGGTTGGCAAGACTACTTCAGGGTGAAGGCTGTCCAAAGGGTGTTTAGAAAGTATTGTAAATTTTATGTAACATCCTTGAGAGGTAATAAAATTTAGTACTTTCAAAATCCCGGTTGGGTAAGCAACCGGGTAGTGGACTGACTCCTTAGTATTTGCTAAGGTGGAACCACTCTAAACACCTGTGTTCCTCTTCTCAATCTTTACTTTGGTTGTTTGAGTTTAAATTACTTTAAAATTATTATAAAACTCTATTCACCCCCCCTCTAGAGGTTTTCAAGTTGCAATGCTTACCCATCCCAAAATGGATATGGAATAACATAACCATTGACTTTGTGGTCAATTTTTTTAGGACCAAGAATGGAAGGAATACCATTTGTCTTATAGTGGACTATTGTCCAAATTATTCCACTTCTTTGATCCTGAATACTAACAAAGTACTTGAGTGGATGGGATATATGTTAAGGAGACATTATGATTACATTGGATCCCAATTTTTACCTTTTCATACATAGACGCAAACTTCATTTCTCACTTGTGGCAATATGTACAACATGAGCTAGGGACATAGTTGAACATTAGCACAATTTATCACTTGTGGAAAGATTAGAACATTTGGAAGAATAATTCATATTTTAGAAGGTTTGTTGCAAATAGTGTCCTAGGGTAAAGAGGTTAGTTGGATCATTATATTACTTTTGTGGAATTATCCAACAATAAAAACTATTGATACAACATCGACATGCCTCCATATGAAACACTAGTGTATACAAACAATATAGCCCTGATCAAATAGATTGTGGAAAAGGGCACATGGTTGATGGAAGTTGAAAGAAGATGCTTATAGAACTTATGAATTTTTCTTGGTATGAGAAGATGTGTTTCTGAAGTGCAAACCTATAAGGGAGACTATGAAGAACAATGGAAATCTCAATCCTATATTGTATAGGGAATTGTCTTCTAGACTAGCTTTACCTCCACATTATAAAGTGATGCACAATGCCTTTCACATGTTAAACCTCAAGTGGTACACCAAGGATCTTATACATGTTCATAATCATGAACCTATCAAAGTCTAGGATACTATTGTGTATAAAGAATTTCAGGTCAAAATCCTTGATAGTTGAACCAAAGAGCTATGTAATAAAATGATTGATACAAAGAAAGTACTCTAGAAACATCAATATAGCTACAATGCAATGTGGGAACTCAAATCAGACACGAAGACTCATTTTCCTATTCATTACAAAGACACTAATTTTGAGGATGATATTTACTTAAAGAATGTGAGGATGTAATGAAATGAGTTTTTACTCTTCTTTGTATATACCTCATTACTTATTATATGATTCAATTACGCTTAGTAAACCTCTTTCTTCATAATTTCCATAACTTTTATTTGAAATATTTCTCAATAATGAAACATGGTTGAATATGGGTAGATTTAACTCATTTAATGCAATCTAAAATGCATAAAAATATTTCCAAATCATTTCAATTTTCACCTATCTTTACATCATTATTTTTATCACAATCCTTTTCTACAGTGGGAGTGACTTTCTCTGCACTTGTTGTTAAGATTTCATGATATTAGATATATAATTCGGAAGTTATGGTCACAAGGGAAGCACTTTAGTTGCCCATGAAAACCTCATGATCATGCTCTCCTACTTTTGAGTAGGTGAAGAAGACAAATCTATGGCCACTAATGTGGTTATAGCCTCGATGATCCAATCATGATGCTAAAATAATTTATGTTGACCAGGCATATCATGACAATCATAGTAAGTCTATGCAATTACATTTGGGAGATATAATCATGATAGTGTCCTCTCACACCAAGTCACTAAAAATGCATATGGGAGGAGACAGTGCTCATATCATGAGAGTGTCCTCACGTAGCAAGTTTGTGAAAATGTTTTTGGGGGAAGCTAGGGCCCATATCATGATAGTATCCTCTCACATCAAATATGCAAATATTCTTATGGAAGGATCTAGAACCCATATCATGATAATATCCTCTCACAATAAGTCACTAGAAATGCTTTGATTGGGGACGTGTATATATGTATTGTCCTCTTAAATATTCATAAAGGAGACAAGTATGAGTTCAAGGATGATCAGAGCATGGTCAGTCAGGTGCTTGCGGCATTTACCGCCATGTATAAATACTTCTCAAAATGACTTAGAATGACTCTCAGCAAAAATTTCTCTCACATGTCTCTTTTATAAATTTTCAAATAATTGTATTGAAATATCACCACAAAATGCATTTGAGAGGAGCCATGGCACATATCATGACAAGTCCTTTTATAGAAAGTTCCTTGAAGTACACTTGTCAGGAGATGACACTCATACCATGACAGTGTCCTCTCACAACAAGTCCTTGAAAAAGTATTTGTGAGGATTCAAGGCCCATACCATGAGAATTTCCTCTCACACCAAGTCCCTAAAATGCATTTGCGATGAGACAGGGCCCATATCCTGACAATGTACTCACATAGCAAGTGTACAAAAAATGCTTTTGGGAGGAACTAGGGCCCATGTCATGATAGTGTCCTCGCAAAACAAGTCCTGGAGATGCTTTGATCAAAGACATTGATATATGTATTGTTCTCTTAATTGTTCATGAATGAGATGTGTATGAGTATGGGGATGATCGAAGAATGATTAGTTGTGTGTTTGTGATAGCCACCGCCTGTTTGCAACGGTTATTGTTGGGGGTGTGATCTATGCAAGACACTTCCAAGAAGAAATTTGTCCTACAAGAAAAAGGCCCACTTGCCTTAAAACAATCACAAAATTGATGTGTATGATTTTGAGGATGATCATCATGCCAATATCCATTTATGAGTGACTCTAAAAATGGCTTAGAATGATTTCAGCAGTGATTTCTCTCACAGATCTCCTTTATAAATTGTCAAATAAATGTATTGATATGTCCCCATAAACTATATTTGGAAAGAGTCATGTCCCATATCGTGATAGTTTTCTCTTACAAAAAGACTCTTTAAATGCATTTGTGAGGAGCTGGGTCCATATCATGAGAGTGTTCTCTCACAGCAAGTCCTTGAAAATGCATTTGTGAGGAGTTAGAGCTCATATCATGAGAAAGTTCTCTCACAATATGTCCCCCAAAACGCATTTGTGAGGAGCTAAGGCCCATATCATGATAATGTCCTCACACATAAAGTCCCTTAAAATACATTTGTGAGGAGTTGGGGCACATTCCATTATAATGTCCTCTAACCAAAAGTCCCTAAAAATGCATTTATGAGGAGTTAGGGCCCATATCATGAGAATATGCCCTCACAACAAGTCCTCTGAATTATATTTTTGATTAGACAGGGCCCATATGATACATTTGGGAATAGCCATGACCCATATCATGACAATGTCTATTGCTATGTATGACCCATACCTCTAATTGTATGTAGCCATCCTTAAGCACATCACTATATAAACTATTGCACTATGTATTAATCATGTTCATATATGTATAAGCATCGCGACCACTGGAAACCAAACATCTCGACCACCCCTATACCTGGTAACGATCGAGATGCCACCCAAGAATAGTGTCACAACCAAAACACAAGGAGACACCCAACAAGGCATCACGAGTGTGACTCCATCAAGGAGTGTCATGACCATCACACCACAAGGTGCGTCACGATCGAAACACAACAGGGTGTTGACCCAACTATCTCAAGGTGTTAAACCTTAAATCATTGGTGTCACGGCCCTGACAACCTAGTTTTATCCTGTTATGTTCATGGCATAGACTAAACAAGTGTCTCAACCTACATCCCTAACCATCTCGACCGCAACACTGCATGAAGACACTTCAAGCAGCAATGTTGCGTCAGCCAACAAAGTGTAATGACCATCCTTAGTGTTAAGGGGCGTTGTGGTCGAAACCACCCTTTATATGGGTGTCGAATATGAGATAAGACCAGGAGACGTCTCGACCACATGCTTAACACCATAGTAGATCTAAACAAGGTTGGAAAACTTCCTCTCACTAGTTGCCACCATGTCAAAACATAGTCTAAGGCCTTTATGAAGAGGAGTTTTCTCTCAAGAGGCCACCATGGATGGTAGATGGTCTACGGACAAGGAGGAAGAAGAAGATGGAGGTTTCAGGAGAGGGGAAACATGATCAAGAGTAAGACCATTTACTAAGAGAAGAAATCTATAAGAAACCACCACCAAGGAGTTGATCTAGCACAAGATCTTCAACATGCACTAAGGATCGGCCACCCAAGCTTCAAATCTGACCTTCCACAATATCACAACAATGTCCTATCACAACAAGTCCCTATAAATTCTTTTATTAAAGATATGTATAAATGTATATTCCTCTTGTATTGTTCATAAAAGAGACATGCATGAGTTTTGGGATGATGATAGCATGGTCTGTCGGGTTCTTATGACAGTCACCACCTATTTGCAACAGTAGCTTCAAGGGGTGGGTGGTCTATGCAAGCTGCTTCCAAGGAGAAATTCTTGTTGCAAGGCAAAGGCCCTATATATTTAGAATGATCACGAAAGAGACATGTCTAATTTTGAAAACAATCATCATGTGACAATTGCTACACTCGCTTATGGTACTTCCAATAATTGTTGCACTAGCTTGTAGAACTTGCGACACTTAATTTGTGTGATTTTGACAATTGACACATATCTATACATATATATCTAATAGAAGATGAGGAAGAAGAATATTTTTATGATGATGATGACGATGCCAAAGAAATCAAAATGTCAATTTTGCTACTCGCTTGCAAGGATTACATCACTCTCTTGTTAGGCTAGCAACACTAGCTTGTAGTGCATGAAACACTTTCTTGCGGTGCTTGCAACACACACTTGCAGACTTAAAACACTCACTAGCTAGTCTTGCAGCTCTTTCTTGTTGGGCTTGTAGCTTTCATTTGTGGTGCTAGAATCACTTTCTTGTGGGGCATGCAACACGTAAGGAGGTGAGATCACCCCCTTACTAAAGATTTGAAGAATAAAACATCCATTCCAAACACCCTCAAAGGTATGCTAGAATAGGTGTAACATTTTCAAATTTCAATAAATGGTATTCAAAACAAACAAAGTATAGTAGATGAATAAAAATGTTAACTATATTTAATTTATCACAAGGTTATTAAAAAACTACATCATAATATCCCGTAAGGGTTTACATGTATGATACAACATAAGGATCTAAGTAGGGGGGAATCTAAACCATAACAAATTTGTCTCCAAGGTTTAACTCCTTAAGCTAGTCTAAAACTTCATGTCTTATCATCCAAGTCCTTCACCTAGGGTTGCAAGAATACCCCAACAAGAATAGAAAATAGATAACATCAATAAAGGATGGTATGTGCATACTAAATAGGAAATTGAGAAATATATGAAATAAAGGACATCAAATATAAAAGGATTCCCATAGAAAGGATAAGGACCACCCAAATGGGTATCAAGAGAAAAGTAATTGAAATCATATGATAACAAAAGAATACTTGCCATTAATAAAACATAAATATTGTGTCACACAAGCACATGTAAAGAATTAGGGCATACACCCCATATCATTAACGTGCATGCATGTGAGATAAACATAGCCCTAGAATAATATAAACACAAAGGCGGCCAAGTCTCATAAACTTGAAAACCTGTTAGAGAAAGGAATACTTCCAATCTCCAAATATATAAAACATGGTCCAAGAATCACACATATTTCCTTGGGTATGAGGTTCCTTTCCATCCCAAAAGAGCAGGAAATATCACATCTACTCGGCAGGAAATAACACATTTGTCGTAAAAACCAATGCAATTATAGTACTCTAGTGCTACTGAATCACATAGCATGTTAAATGTAGAGGCAAGTTGAAAGTATAGTTAGAATATATAAACTATTCACAACATAAGTGACCAACATATACATCCACCTCATAAGTGGGAAAAAGACATCACATGTCATCTTTTAGAGTTCCATCATGAACAAAGCATAAGATAAGAGTTAAAAAGAATATCCACGATCACGTGATCAATTTCAAATAATGTAGTTCACATGAACCATTATTTTAAATAGAAAATAGATTATGTATAGGCTAATGTCCATAGGACAAAGAGAATGAATAAGCGTAGGTGAATTGCTCAACATAGAAGAATAGGGGATATATCATACCTCAACTTCCAAGTCTAAACAGTCCAAGTCAACCCTATATCCAAGCCTAGGCCTCCAAAGAACCTTTAGGGAAGGTTAACAGGTCCAATAAGTAAGGTTCCGAAGCTTAGAGAGGCCAGTTTCTCCAACAAAGCTCCTATCTCGAGCAAGAAGCACCTTCTCCACTTTAGAGGTGAAAACCCCTAACAAAAGAGCATGGATATGAGGTGTTTATGGGTTCTAGGTGGGGTTTCACCATGGAAGGACATGGTTTTGACCTGGAGGAAGGTGGAAGGAAGACTAACAACATGAAAATAGGGAAGGAAAGGAGGATAGTTACTAGTTTTGGTTAAAATCACCAAGGAGAAGCTTAATAAATCCTACATAGAGAAATTTGGAACCCTAGGAGCCTTCTTCACCAAGGTAGGAACCGCCTTTTACCTTGGGATATAATATTCGTGGAAAAAAAGAGTAAGAATGATTCTCTAAGCTAGAGGAAATAAAGGAGAGCAAGAGTTTTCAAATTTGGAGTTGGGAAGGGGTAGATATGGCTATATAAAGAAAGAGGTCAAGTATGAGGTGTCTATAAGACTTTCCATGTGTCATGTATAAGGGTGTACATGGACATGAAAGACTTTATGGATAAGGAAGAATTCAAGCATGAGGTGTCAAGTTACTTTCCATGTCTCTAATGCTAAGGGTGCCTATGGACATGCAAACCTTTATGGATAAGGAAGAAATCAAGCATGAGGTGTCCACGAAGCTTTCCATGTGTCCTTAGCATAGGGATTTCATGGCCATACAAGAGGACAACTCATAGAGGCTTCTTGAATATCAAATGTCAGTTTATGGACACTTATACGATATCCCAACCAACCTCCAATCAAAGAAATAACCCCATTGGTTGACATCTTCTAAAGATAAGCTCATTTATAAAGAGAGTAATCCCTAAAATGCCCTTAGAAAGAAACACCTTCAAACCAAGGTGCAACTAGGATCCCTATGGTTCAAAAACTCTATAATGGTAAGGGAATATATAAGTATTATAATGCATGTCACGATTTGCAAAGAAAACCTCCCAATTGGGTAAATTGCAGAAAAGTCCAAAATGTACCTAAAATTACATAACTTGCGGAAACAACATCCAAATTAGACCAAACTTTATCCACAACATATCTTTGATGTGTTTAATATTAATTTGACATTATTTCCATATTTTAAAGTTATATAATAATATGATTCATTACTTATGCATTTTACTTATTTTATCTCTCCTAAACTTATCCTAATATTTCAGGGTTGTCCAAATTCAATGAAATTTGACATGTAGGCTAATTTTGATATGTAGATTTCCAATTTGAAGTTTGTTTCCACTTTTGACACTTCTTTTTATGAGATATTTCATATGGCCCATTAACGGCCCATTATCTAAATTATTCATCCAATTAAGTTTCTTATCTTCATATTACCACCAAAATGAGTTATGTGGCATATTTTATGTATTCACTATAAACTTAAGATTAATGTTAGAACATTAGGTTACATTAAGGTGATCTATACATGCATTAGCTCATTGGGGTTATACTAAACATCTATTCAGGTCTAAGCTACAACCTTGTTTGGCTAAGTTCAAAATGTCAACCTCTAGGGTAGGGTTCAAGATCTAGTATGTTATAACACACCACCCCTTAAAGGGATTTCGTCCTAAAAATCAAAACATCCACATATAAGAAAACAACTTATTCACCACACCTTAAAGGATTCATATTATTAATTCAAAACTATTCTTTGGGTACAAAAGGTTCAACTACATTTTCTTACATCCAATTACATAAGCATCATGCAAAAAAAAGGTAACTTGTAAAGACAAACTATGAACTATCGATTAACTTGCTCTTATCCATCCTCAAACAAGTCTTTACACCTAGGACACTAGTTCAACATATTCGGGTCCCTAAAGATAAATCATGTAGATGTCTAAGGCTACTATTGCCAAAAAGCATGCTATTTTGAATAATTCATATCAGCTCAGGCCAGGCCGGTATCATAATGATTCAGGAGTCATCATAAACCAAGCTAGTGGTGCGGAGGAAAATCTTTCCAGCCCCTGAACCGTGATCCTTTCTAGAAACCTTTGCTTTCAACTTCATGTCCTAGTAGCTGCCAAAAGGCCAAGCTAAACAACCTCAAATTACTATGGTTACTTATCTATCTTTTACTTGTAAGTATTTTAAGGATATATTCATCATTATTCTAATGTGAAAACTATATGATCCTAAATCAACCCTTCATCATCTATTGATCAACTCTAGGGAAAAAATGTCACTTAAAGGTAAGGCAAGGATTCTAATTTGGGAGAAAAAATTGAAATAATCAGATTCTTACTACCATGGGCTCTGATACCATGTTGTAAGGAGGCGGGATCACCCCCTTCCTAAAGATTTGAAGAATAAAACATCCATTCTAAACACACTCAAATGTATGCTAGAATAGGTGTAACATTTTCAAATTTCAATAAATGGTATTCAAAACAACCAAAGTATAGCAGCGGAATAAAAATGTTGACTATATTCAATTTATCACAAGGTTATTACAAAACTACATCATAATATCATGTAAGAATTTACATGTATGACACAACATAAGGATCTAAGTAGAGGGAAATCTAAACCATAACAAATTTGTCTCTAAAATTTAACTCCTTAAGCTAATCCAAAACTTCATGCCTTATCATCCAAGTCCTTCACCTAGGGTTGGAAGCATACCCCAGCAAGAAGACAAAATAGATGACATCAGCAAAGGCTAGTATGTGCATACTAAATAGGAAATTGGGCAATATATGGAATAAATGACATCAAATATAAAAGGCTTCCCATAGAAAGGATAAGGACCTCCCAAATGGGTATCAAGAGAAAAGGAATTGAAATCATATGGTAATAAAAGAATACTTGCCATTAATAAAACATAAATATTGTGCCACATAAGCACATGTAAGGAATTAGGGCACACAACCCATATCATC
The DNA here is from genome assembly GCA_963693085.1 of Alisma plantago-aquatica. Lineage (NCBI taxonomy): Eukaryota > Viridiplantae > Streptophyta > Magnoliopsida > Alismatales > Alismataceae > Alisma > Alisma plantago-aquatica. Next base: position 490,531,935 of record OY856410.1, read on the forward strand.
AACCTGCATGCATGTGAGATAAACATAGCCCAAGAAAAATATAAACACGAAGTAGACTAAGTCTCATAAACTTAAAACCTGATAGAGAAAGGAATACTTCCAATCTCCTAAATATATAAAACAGGGGCCAAGAATCACAAATCTTGCCCTGGGTATGAGGTTCCTTTCCATCCCAAAAGAGTAGGAATTATCACATCTACTCGGCAGGAAATAACACATCTTCCATAAAAACCAATGCAATTGCACTACTCTAGTGCCACTGAATCACATAGCATGTTAAATGTAGAGGCAAGTAGAAAGTATAGTCAGAATATATAAACTAGTCACCACATAAGTGACCAACATATACATCCACCTCATAAGTGAGCAAAGGACATCACATGTCATCTTTTAGAGTTCCATCTTGAACAAAGCACAAGATACGAGTTAAAAAGAATATCCATGATCACATGATCAATGTCAAATAAGGTAGTTCACATGAACCATGATTTTAAAAATAAAAGACATTGTGTATAGGATAATGTCCATAGGACAAAGAGAATGAATAATCATAGGTGAATTGCTCAACATAGAAGAATAGGGGATACATCATACCTCAATTTCAGAGTCTAAACAGTCCACGTCAATCCTAGATCCAAGACTATGCCTCCAAAGAACCTCTAGGGAAGGTGGACAGGTCCAGTCAATAAGGTTCCCAAGCTTAGAGAGGTTGGTTTCTCCAACAAAACTCCTATCTCACGCAAGAAGCACCTTCTCGACTTTAGAGGTGAAAAACCATAACATAAGAACATAGAGATGAGGTGTTTATGGGTTCTAGGTGGGGTTTCACCATGGAAGGCCATGGTTCCGACCTATAGGAAGGTAGAAGGAAGACTAACAACATGAAAATAGGGAAGGAAAGGAGGTTACTTACTAGTTTTGGTCAAAATCACGAAGGAGGAGCTTAAGAAATCCTAAGTAGAGAAATTTGGAACCCTAGGAGACTTCTTCACCAAGGTAGACTCCTCCTTTTACCTTGGGATAGAACCATCATGTAAAAATAAAGTAGGAATGATTCTCTAAGCTAGAGGAAATAAAGGAGTGCAAGATTTTTTGAATTTGGAGTTGGGAAGGGGTCGATATGGGTATATAAAGAAAGAGGTCAAGTATGAGGTGTCTATGAGACTTTCCATGTGTCATGTATAAGGGTGTCCATGGACATGCAAGCCTTTTTGGATAAGGAATAAGTCAAGAACGAGGTGTCAAGTTACTTTCCATATTTATAATGCCAAGGGTGCCTATGTACATGCAAACCTTTATGGATAAGGAAGAAGTCAAGCATGAGGTGTCCATGGAGCTTTCCATGTGTCCTTAGCCTAGGGATTTCATGGCAATGCAAGAGGACAACTCATAGAGGCTTCGTGAATATCAACTTTCAATTTATGGACACTTATAGGCCATCCCAACCGACCTCCAATTAAAGAAATGACCCCATTGGTTGATAGCTTCTAAAGATAAGCTCATTTATAAAGAGAGTAATCCCTAAAATGCCCATGGAAAGAATCACCTGCAAACCAAGGTGAAACTAGGCGCCCTATGGTTCAAAAGCTCTATAATGGTAAGGGAATACATAAGTATTATAATGTATGTGAAAATTTACAAAGAAAACCTCCCAATTGGGTAAATTGCATAAAAGTCCACAATGTACCCAAAATTGTATAACTTGCCCAAACAACATACAAATTGGACCAAACTTCATCCACAAGTTATGTTTGATGTGTTGAATATGAATTTTCCATTATTTCTATATTTTTAACTTATATAATCACATTATTCATTACTTATGCCTTTTACTGATTTTCTCTCTTCTTAACTTATCCTAATATTTCAAGGTGGTCCAAATTATATGAAATTTGACATGTAGGCTAATTTTGATATGTAGATTTTGAATTTGAAGTTTGTTTCCACTTTTGTGACTTATTTTTATGAGATATGTCATATGGCCCATTAACAACCCATTATCTATATTATTCATCCAATTAAGTTTCATATCTTCATATTACCACCAAAATGAGTTATGTGGCATATTTTATGTATCCATTGTAAACCTAAGATTAATTTTAGAACATTAGGTTACATTAAGGTGATCTATACATGAAATATCTCATTGGGGTTATACTAAACATCTTTTTAGGTGTAACCTTCAACCTTATTTGGCTAAGTCCAAAATGTCAACTTCCAGGGTAGGGTCTGAGATCTAGTATGTTACACATCACTTACTTGTGGGGCTTTCAACACTCACTTGTAGGGATTGTAGCACTCACTCATAGGTATTGTAGCTCTCACTATATGGACTTTCGACACTCAATTGTAGGGCTTGCATGTCTCTCTTTATTGGCTTGCAACACTCACCATGTCCCATATCATGACAACGTCCTCTAACAACTACTCCTTGAAAATGCATTTGTGAGTATTTAAGGCCCAAATAATGAGAGTGTCATCTCACAACAACTCCATAGAAATGTTTTTTTGAGGATACATGGCTCGTATCATGACATTTTCCTCTCACAACAAGTACTTAGAAATGCTTTTTCTAGGTTCCATGGCCCAAATCATAAATGTCCTTTTACATAAGTCCCTGAAAATACATTTGGGAGGAATATTGTGACAATGTCCTCTCACAACAAGTCCTTGGAAATGCATATGGGAGGAGACATGGCTCGTATCATGAGAGTGTCCTATCACAACAAGTCCCCAAAAACACATTTAAGGGGATCCATGGCCCATACCATGATGGTATCATCTCACAACAAGTCACTTGAAATGCATTTGTGAGGATCTTGGGCCCATTTAATGATAGTGGCCTCTCACTACATTTGTGAGTAACCAGGGCCCATATCATAAGAATCCTCTCACAGAACGTTTCTCAAAATGCATGTGCGAGGATCTAGGGACCATATCATGATAGTGTCCTCTCACAACAACTCAATTAAAATGCTTCTAGGAGGAGCTAGAGCATATGTCATGACATTGTGCTCACACAATAAAGTCTCTAAGATGTGTATACATGTATTTTGCAAGTGAGGTTGAAGTTTGCCGCACCGTGGCAACTGCTTCTACGATAGTGGCTTCCGAGGTGACAGTTGTTATGGCGGCCTAAGTTGTGTTGATGATCTCCCCGATGGTCGACACTTCTTCTGTGGCTGTGGAGGGCGTCGTTGTGGTTGTCGCGGCCGGTTCAATGGTGACAGTAGCAGCCACCGGAGTGGCAGCTACTAGTTCGACGATTGGTGTGACCGGCTCGACGACGGTGGTGACTGAAGAGTCATCGAGGATGACTGCTGATGATTTGTCCCACTGAGCCTCTATTGGTGCAGGCCTCCATGTGGCGGCCATCCTTTCTTGGATGGCCATTGTGGTAGCATAAGCTGCATCAATGGTCAGAGCTTTGATCTCTGCTGTTGTGAAGACCAGATTCTCCGTGTCATAGTTGACACAACTTGGGAGGGGATGAGGATATTTGTCCTCGGGAACTTATAGAAGAGGCAGCGGCCATCCATCCTGATGATGTTCTCTCTCATGAAGAACTTGATATCAATTTTATTGTCACCCCTAGTCCACGACAGGCTGTGTGGCTCCCTCAGGTATCCAAGCCTGACTGCTATGAGGTTGAGGACTCCTCCCATGTTGTATTCCTTGGTTGCGTCCTTTATAGGATGTCTATGATTTAGCAGGAAACGCCCCAAGTTGGTCGGATTGCCTTCCATTATGTACCAGATAAGGTGCAACTCTTCAGTGTAGAGGTTGCTCGTCTCATATTTACTGAAGTGTAGGCTCACCACAATTTTGTAAACTATCCTCCAGAAGTAGTAGTGCACCGCCGCCATTTTACTCCCTGGCTTGAAGGAGGATTCACCCATCAGATTCTTCCACAGTCTGACCAGATCAAAGCTGTCGTTGTCACTGATTTGGACCCCGTTGTTGAGCAATTATCGCTCAACCTCACCAAAGGAGAAGATCTTGTTGATCAACCTCTCCTTTATATCATGCTCTGTGTTGTAGAGGTGCCCCTATAGTCTGTCTGCTCTATCGTACCTTTTGCTTTCCTCTGGAGTGTTTGGAACTTAGTGGAGGGAGGAGATAAACTCCTTTGTCAGCTCAGTGTAGGAGGCAGAGAAGCTGAAGCAGATCTTCCAGAGTCCGACAACTTCTAAGACGTTCTCTAATCTGGAAAAAATGTCGATCTGTCGGAAAGATGCTTGGTGGTAGAATCGGATTGGGCAGTAGACTTTTTCTTCCAACTCGTTTTAGCGCCTTTGGTGCTCTTCTTCCCTCAGCACAAATCGGCCTGGTGAATGGGCCAGAACCTCGAGTTCTATTGTCGTGGTTGGGGTTGTTGTTGCTTCTACTCTGGGTCGCTTCTCGGCCTGAGAGCGCCCAACTGTTGCTGGGTTGGAGTGTTTCTATCCAGTGGTGGCTTTAGTTGTGGCCTTGGGGTTGACTCTCTGGCCTTGTTCATCAACCTGAACAATGGTCTGCTTGGTGCGTGCCATTTTCTAAAAAGATTAGATAAGGAAATTAAATAAAAAAAAGTTATTTGATCAAAAAAATTTTAACCGATACTGAGAGTTAGCGAAAAAGAGAGCCTCCCGATATGGGTTGGGGGATACTCACGAAAACCGACATCGGGTCAGGCCCTTAGGAATCCTAGCACGTGATATGTAAGTGCTCAATAATAAAAACCCGATACTCTCTTTAAACAATACTCAGAATAAAGTGATATCAGGAAGAAGGGAAAATGATGCGCTGGTAAAGTCCGAAGCAAAGGAACGGGATAGGGTCTAAGTGATACACTGCGCGACACTGCTGAAGTATTGGGTAGCGCTGCTTAACTTAGCTTGCATGATAAGGATGCGTGATAAACACGTTCCTTGATATGCATGTCGCACAGCATGGATGAAAGCACTAGTAAACCTTCTAAATGATAAGGTCACCAACACTTGCTCGATGTCTTGCCCATCAGCATCGCGCCATACTCATGTCCCACGGTACATGCATGAAAACTGATGCAAAATTAATGATAGGAAGGCTGACACAGTTTTACGTGATAGCTGGAAAACTTAGTACACGTTAAAAGTTCTGCTCGAAATAGGCAAGAACAAGATACGGTTGGTACGTGATAAGGATGGTCGACACAGTCTGCGTGATACACAGAATTACACGACATGCAAGGCATCACAAGTTTTTACCTTGTTGGGCAGGGAGATTGGGAACATGACACAAAAGTCGATATGCTGGGAAATTGGCATGGGAGCTGAGCAAGCAGGAGGTTACGCGGAGTGAAAGCCTTTGTAAACTTTGGTAATATGACACGATTAATCTTGAGGTGCTATGTATAGCCTTGCGCGAGCCGGGTTAAAACGGAAAAATCGAGGACATGTGTCATGCATGCATGCAAATCGTCTTCCAAAGCACATTAAATTCAGTCTAATCACGTCACGTCGTGAAGCTTTCGAGGAGGTGGTGCGTCGCCCGGCACGCCTGTCGGGTAGTGAGCGCGTGTTGCCCGATATGTGTTTTCCATCGTGCCCCTTACGCGCCACGGGTGCACACGATACTTTGTGTTGCACGACACATGTGAAATCTGACCGACGCACTGGGCAAGGTACTTGCCCGACACGTGTCCACGAAGTCAATTAATGCAATATGTCTGGGTGATACGGGTCGGGCGACACCATCAACCCGGCATGTTGTTCATGGGCGATAAGTCAGGTTATGATCCATGCCCGATCGATTGAAAACAAATAACTATGAGAACTAAAAAGGGATGAAAATAAAAAATTAAAAGGGACTCGATATGTAAAACATCATTGGCTTAGGTATGAACCTCGACCTCAGCTAGTATTACACACCAAGGAGAGAAAGACTAAGTTGGTGGCCCAGAAAATGTGAGAGTCGATGCGCGTGGCATGCACACAGACTTGGGCCTTATTACAATGAGTGTTTTCATAACGTTCTTTGTAGGAAAAGGAAATAACATCCTATTCTTGGAAAGTAAATCTCGGGCTGCCTCCCGAGGAGCGTTGTGGTTTCTTTCATTAGATTGACATCTTCAAATCTTGCAACTCTTCTTTGGTATGTGCAACTCTGACATTGTTTAGGGGAAACTCGGACCTCCTTACGAAAGCTTCATCTTCATAGAAACTTTTTACTCGATGCCTGTTGACTGGGAAGACCTTTGTTGGATCATCTTTATCATACAACTCCATCATTCTTGACAGGTATATTTTTGCCACCACGAATGGCCCAGACCACCTAGTCTGCAATTTCCCTGGAAAAAGTTGAATAGAAGATATAAACAACAAAACTTTGTCACCTTCCTTGACGTCTTTCTCCCGCATGTGGGAATCATGCCAGACTTTTGTCCTTAGTTTGTTGATTCTTGCATTCTCGTAGGCGTGAAGCCTAAGTTCTTCATGTTCTTGGAACTGGAGGAAACTTTTTTTTCCGGCTAGGGAAGAGTCCATGTTAAGACATTTAATGGCCCAGAACGCCTTGTGCTCTAACTCAAAAGGTAGATGGCAAGCTTTCCCATATATCAGACGATAAGTTGTAGTGCCGAGCGACATCTTGTACACTAACCTGTATGATGAGAGGGCATCATCTAACTTGGCTGACTTGTTTTTCTAAAAAATTTCTACTATTTTCTTCAGGATCTGTTTAATATGCTAGTTGAAAACTTCAACTGGACCAGACATTTGTGGATGGTATGGTGTGGCAACTTTGTGTCGAATGCCATATCTGCACAGAAGTGATTGAAATTGCCTCTCAACAAAGTGAGAACTACCACCACTGATAACGGTTCTTGACACTCCATACTTGGGGAAGATAATCTTCGTAAAAAACGTTATAACTTCCTTAGCATCACAAGTGGTGGTGGGTATGGCTTCTACCCACTTGGAGACGTAATCCACCACAATAAGAATGTACTTGAAGAAACTATATGATGAAGGAAAAGATCCCATGTAGTCTATCCTCCATACGTCGAAGATTTCTACTTCAATCCATTCTGACATGGGCATCTCATTTCTATGAGAAATATTTCTAGTTCTTTGACACTCGTTGCAGGCTTTGACAAAAGCATGATCATCCTTGAAGAGGGTGGGTCAGTAGAAGCCAGATTGGATAACTTTGGTCACAGTTCTTTTGGCTCGTAGGTGCCCTCCGTAGGGAGATGAGTGACACTCAAACAAGATCTTTGGAGCTTCATCCTCAGGTATACACCTCCTGTATAAGCTATCAGCACAACGCCTGAAAAATAGAGGATCATCCCCATAATAGTTCTTCAGATCGGAGAAGAATTTCTTCTTTTGATTGTAAGACATATCCAGGGGTAGTTGTTTGCAGGATCAAAGAAGAATTTCTTCTTCTGATTGTAAGACATATCAAGGGGTAGTTGTTTGCAGGCTAAGTAACTGTAGAAATTAGTATACCATGGCCCTTCAGGATTGGCCAACTGGGAAACATAAATTGCCTCATCAGCATACCTTTCATTGATTGGCAATGGGTGGTTGTCTTCTACTCAGATCCTCAAAAGGTGGTCGGCGACCACATTCTCAGAACCTTTCTTGTCTATTATCTCGTGATCAAACTCATGTAGCAGCAATGCCCAACGCAACAGCCTATGCTTGGCATCTTTCTTTTGCATCAAAAACTTGATAGCCTCGTGGTCAGTGTGAACAACCACCTTAGAACCCACAAGGTAAGACCAAAACTTATCAAATGCATAGACAATTGCCACCATTTCTTTCTCGGTGGTGGTGTAAATCATCTGTGCTTCATCTAATGTTTTACTGGCATAAAAGATCACATGATGCTTTTTATCTTTCTTCTGCCCAAGGATTGCGTCAATGGCAAAATCACTAGATCACATATAAGCTCAAAGGGTAGATTCCAATCAGGTGACTAGAGAATGGGTGTGGAGAGCACAAAATCCTTCAAAGTGGAGAACGCTGTCAGGCACTCATATGTGTAATCAAATTTCACATCTTTCATCAACAGGTTTGACAAAGGCTTCACAATCTTTGAGAAGTCCTTAATCAACCTCTGGTAGTAGCCAGCATGACCCAAGAAACTTCTTACTCCTGTTACTGACGAGCGGAGGAAGCTTGGCTATCGCCTCCACCTTAGATTGGTCAACATCAATTCCTTTACTAGACACCTTATGTCCCAAAACTATCCCTTCATGTACCATAAAATGGGACTTCTCCCAATTAAGGGTGAGACTTTGTTCCTCACATTTTCTCATCACTAAAGATAGGTTATTCACACAATCATCAAAAGAGCTACCATAAACACTGAAGTAATCCATGAAGACTTCCATCTTATCTTCTAGGAGATCTGAGAATATGGTGTTCATGCACCGTTGAAAGGCTGTGGGTGCATTACAAAGCCCAAATGGCATTGTTCTGAAAGCAAAAGTCCCATAGATGCATGTGAAGGTAGTCTTCTCTTGGTCGTTCGGATGAGTGGGGATCTGGTTGAACCCCGAATACCCATCTAGCTAGTAGAAGTAAGAATGGTGGGCCAGGCGCTCAAGAATATGCTCGATAAATGAGAGGGGGAAGTGGTCCTTGTGGGTGGCGGAGTTCAGCTTACAGTAATCTATACACATCCACCAACCGGTGACGGCCTTGGTGGCAACAACAACTCTGTTATTTCCCCTGATCAACATGATGCCTCCCTTTTTTGGAACTACCTGAATGGGACTCACCCACGTGATGTTACTAATGGCATATATGATCCTACATCATGGAGGTTCACAACCTCCTTGCTGACCACTTCTCTCAGCTTCTCGTTCAACTTTCGTTGCGGCTGGGCACATGGCTTGGAATTTTCTTCCTGGTGGATTCTGTGCATACACACAGTAGGGCTGATCCACCTCAGGTCTCTAATTGAGTAACCTAGGGCTTTTCTCTGTAGCCTCAGCTCCTCAAGCAGTTGTTCCTTTTGACTGTCAGTCAGTTCTGATTTGATGATGATGGGGTTCATCCTCACTTCGTCCACAAAATGGTACTCCAAACATTTTGACAAAACATTCAACTCAGGCGGGGTCTCCTCTTGTTCTTTGGCGGGATTGTTTCGGAGGGCATCATACATAACTATCTTTACTGGGCCTTCTACTTCAGACAAATATTCAATTTCAAGAAATGCTAGCAATTCTTTCACTTCTGGGTCCTCGACCTTCTGTGCTTCTCCAGCTAAAGCGCACATCAGTGGGTCTACCATAGCCTTTTCTTCCCTTACTTCATTGCATAGCTATTGATAGCTTTTGACGAAATAAGAGGACTCAAAGAGAGAAGGTGCTTACATACAATCACAGATGTTGAAGTCGATGTACTCTCCCCCAACTGTGATTGTTATCATACCCGCCTCTATGTCAATGAGTGCTCTGCCAGTTGCAAGGAAGGGTCGCCTGAAGATAATGGGACAACTAGGGTCTTCCATGGTGTCAATTAATAGGATGTCATAGGCTATAAAGAACATCCCAACTCTAATGGGTACATCTTTGACTCCTCCAACTAGTCTAGTGAAGGTGTCATCTGCAAGCTGGATCCTCATATTTGTTCTCACCATGTCGGTAAGTCCAATCCTCTTCACAAGGGACAAAGGCATCCAGCTGATGCTTGCTCCCAGGTCTGCCAGACCTTTACTGGTTACATTGTACCCAACTTGAAAGGGAATCACAAAATCCCCAGGGTATTTCTTCTTAGACGGCGTACTCACCTTGATAAAAGAACTGGACATTTGTGCTAGCTTCACTATTTCAACATCTTCTCCTCTTTTATTTCTCAAGATCAGGTCTTTCAAGAACTTTACGTAGGTGGGCATATCCTCGATAGCATCTAGGAACGGGATGTCGAGGTGTAACTTCTTTACTGTAGCCATAATTTTTTGTACCTCTTCTTTAACTGGGCCTTTACCAGCTTATGTGGGAAAGGTGAGCGAGGTGCATACTTTTCCAGACGCTCCTCGGAAGGGATGTCGTAGACTCTTTCCTTCATCACTTTCTTTGACTTCATGGGGACTTCCTCAGGTTCCTCAGGGGTAACATCCTCAATTGGTGTTGTTGACACTGTTGCTCTCTTCTCAACTGTTGGTTGCACCACTGTGCCTGACCTTAAGACGACCATCTTCACAGTTTTGTTCCCATGCGTATTTGCCTCAGTGTTGGAGGGGAAACACCGTACTTGGTGGTTGATACTTTGGGGTAGGCCTACCACCTACTGATCAATCTATTTGTTGTGCTACTGGAGCTCTCCTACCTAAGCTGAAAAACCTCCCACCTATTATTGCATCAACTTGAGCAAGGCTGTGCTGTCCATGGATCTTTTATGCATCTTTTCATTTATATCGTTCTGCTTCTTAGCAAAAAACATTAACTCTATCATCATAGACGGTCATTGTGGCTAGTTCTGCTGGAAACTTCTCTATTGTGGGAACCCTACTTGGCGTTGCTGATTCGGTGGTCCTCCCGAGGAAGTTCTGCCCACCAGCTGATGAGAGTTTTTGACTGCACTGGTGTTCCTGTAAGAAAAACTAGGGTGATCAGGGCATCAATACTAGACGTGGCTCACGTTCTCTATGTTGTCTTCATCAGGTTCACCTTGAACGGCCGTGTGTGGGCAGGAGTCAGAAAGGTAGTCTGGCTCCCCACAGGTGATGCAACTTCTAACTACCTCTTTCCAGACTTTGCTCTTATATCCCTACTCCTTCAAGGTTTGGACGTCAGATACTATCTTGTTAAACTTGACCGCTAATGCCTCCATCACCTTTCATTCTCCAGTAGTGGTGTGGCTCATTGACACTCTGCCGTATTCACTATCCTGCTAGTTCGTGGCCATATTGTCTATAATCTCCCTGGCCCTTTGAGCACTGAGTCCCAAGAAATCGCTGCCAGCCTCAGCATTCAAGGATTTCCTTTCTTCAGTGCACTGCCCATTATAGAAACTAGTGATTAGCTTGGGCTAAAAGAAACCATGGTGTGGGCACTCCCCCTGGTAGCCTTAGAACCTCTTCTAGGTCTCATGTAGGTTCTTTGAGACTTTTAGAAAGTACCTTGTTATCTTGTTTTGGCATTTGATCATCCTTTCTATAGGGAAGAACTTGGCAATAAATGCATTTCCTAGATGTTCCCAATTAGGGAGGCTTCCATCTAGTAGACTTGTATAACACTCCAAGGCTTTGTCTCTTACGGATAAGGGAAATCACTGGGTGTGAATATGAGATATTGGGACTCTATTGATCTTAAAGGTCTTGCAAGTCCTCTTGAACGTCGTAAGGTAGTTGTATGGGTCTCTTCGATGGTGTTCCCTCCAAACCAATAATGTTGTAGCAAGTGGAGGAAAGCTGACTTCAACTCAAAGTTGGAAACATTGAGCGGTTGCTCAACTACTGGATTCCTCTCTTCGTGTGCCCTAACTTGGACAAAAGAGCATAGGGAACGAGCTTCGGGAGGCTGCTTAGCCATGGATTGTTAGACACAAGGATGGCTCGAAGAGGTGAAGAAGTACCTAAAGAGAAGAAGTGTGAAAGTGTGAGTGTGTTGTATAAACTATGTGTGGTAAATATTTGCAATATTATATGCATAAGTACAAAATATTTGGCAAAGTTCAAGTAAAGCTCGATTTCATAGAATGGTATTCATTGCCTTTTCCCTTGCAACAGATCAAAAAAGTTGACAAGTCTTAAACATGGGTCCAAGAATGGAGGCATTTCTAGGTTATCAGACTTTAGAAATTTATAATACGCGAGTGTTTAAGACTCCCACAACTAGCACAAGGTCGACGTAGTTCGGGGTCGAGTGCAAGGAATGGAAGAATAGAGATTCATAACTAAAGTTTAACTTGTGTAAGAACGTCAAAAATGTCAAGGGACAAAGTTCGTTGTAACCAAAAAGAAGTACAAAGAATTAAACTAAAAACCTATCTCCAAAAGGAGTTACTAAAAGGATTAAAGTTTTAGGGTTTAGAAATTTTGATGGAGGTTTTGCATATTGGAAATCGAGGAGATAAAACTATCGTCAGTGTAAAGCACAAAAGAAGAAAACCTAATCTTAACAAGCGGCAATGGTCTACATCCTACACCTTCTTCTCTCTAAGAGGATGCCAACTAGCCACGCTCTAAGTTCCCTCTCTCAAGGGTACCAGGCGTGGACCAGAGTGGATAGATAGGCCAGGGCATCCCTGATCCTGGGCACTCTCGTACACCCAAATTAGACCAAGCTCTAGAGTTTATGATATCCCTCCCTCAAAGGAGTCATAACAAGAAACACGATTCGATAGCTAGTTAAAAGCGGGATCCAGAAGGAAGAGACTAGAACTCAGATGCTATAAAGGAATCATCCCACAAAAAGGAGCCATACACAGAACAAAATGAGATAATTCCACAGACTCCAATAATCATATAGAGACATACAGGTTTAGTTACAATGTTGTAAGTAAAGGAAAGTAAATATTGGAAAAAGGAAGATATGTATCAGTCTCCCTGATTTAGGAGATCGAAGTACAGAGCGAAAGGTACTTAAGATAATGTCAATCCGATACCGGGTAAGGGCCCTATCAGGACATGACCGTGTCAGGTTATTAACCATGTCGGGTTGCAAACTATGACAGGTAAGAGGCATGCCGAGATAGAACCCTATCTGACAGACTCTAGAACTCGATGAACTAGCTCTTGTGCTCTCAGAGTTAGCTCTCGTAGGGTCCAACCCGTCCCATCGTAGGCTTGTAGCTACTATTTATAGGCAGCGAGTTGATGGGAGTTGTGTCTTTTATTGGGCCACATGTCCTCCACCCAGGACTCCTTCCTCACAGCTTCAGGAGGGGACGATACACCTGTTTCCTGACACACATGTCGGACCATCGTGTGTCGGGTTGTGGGTAAATCACGCACAGTCGTGGCCGGTAGGAACCTTGGTGAGCTGCTGCACTGAGGGGTAGCCGTATTGTGTAATCGACTTTGTCGGGTGGTGAACCATGACGAGCAAGGCACCCTGTCGAGTAAAGAGCTACAACATCCAGGGCTCCCATGTGACACACTAATGTCAGGTTGTCATTCTATCGAGTAGTGAACTGTGACGGGTAAGAGGTGTATCGCTTTGCGCGCTTACTGGGCCGGGACGGGTGCCTCATTGCTGGGCCTTAGGGGTCCATTGATGCTCTTTTCATGGAAGAAATAAGAGAAACTCTGCAAAAGATGGGAAATATTATCAGGGGCATAGTGGGCATGATTTCTTTACTAAAAATAAGGTAAATTGGAGAGGAAGTTAGGTTAGGAGGTTGTTTTGATAGTAAAATATAAGCTTTAACAACCATAAAATGGGTGTTATCATCTATCTCTATAGATCTTGATTACTAGGATGTAGGATGATTTGCCTAAGTCTTTCATAGAGAATAAATTTCCTAGCCAGGTCTTTACCATAAGTAAAGTAGGGATGTCATTCCCCATCAATAGTATGCCACTCACATACAATATGAGTAATATAATCATGATCCCACTAACCTTCTTATAAACACATGATTCATCTTCATTTTGACTGAAGTTAAACTATTTGACTATTTTGTCAAACCAAAGATTCCCCCTCTGAGATGCTTGCTTCAGTCCATAGATTGAGCTTTGTATCTTACAAACTTTATTTGCATCCCTTGGATATATAAAGCCCAGGTTGTGTCATATACACATCCTCAAGAAGATTACCATTAAGGAATACAATTTTAACATCCATATGCCAAATCTCATAGTCATGATAAGCTTCTACGGAAAGCATGATCATGATGGACTTAACCATGGCAACTGGAGAAAAAGGTTTTATCATAGTCAACACCTTGAACTTATTTTAAACGCTTTGCAATCAATAGACCTTTGTAAGTTGTATATAACCATCCATGTCAGTCTTCTACTTGAATATTCACCTACACCCTATGGGCTTTACCCCTTCAGGTGGATCCACCAAGGTCCATACCTAGTTGGTGTGCATGGATTCAATCTCAGATCTCATGGCCTCAAGCCATTTCTTGAACTCTGGTCCCTTAACAACTTCTAGGTAGGTAGTTATCTCATCATCAATGACCAAATCGTCCCCTTCTTGTGCCAGTAGATAACCAAATCTATGTGGCTCAATGCATATCATACTATTTCTATAAGGTTCCTGTATTACACGAGGAATTTGAGATTCCTCAATGGTTTGTGATTCCATATGTTCCTCTTGTACCTATACAAGTTAAATGATTTCTTGTTGGTCTCGAACTTCTTTGAGTCTTAATTTCCTCCCACTGATTCCCTTGGAAATGAATTCTTTTTCTAGGAATGCAACATCCTGGGCAACAAACACTTTCTAGTCAATTGGGTTATACAAGTAGAATCCCTTGCTTTCTTTGGGATAACCAACAAAATAGCATTAATCTGATCTAGGGACATGTTTTTTAGGAAACATTTTCTTGACATAAGCTTCACATCCCTAAATTCACATAAAGGACATTTTGGGATTCTTCCCAGTCCATGTATGATATGGTGTCTTTTGAACCAATTTGGATAGTACACGGTTGAGTTTAAACACTACGGTTTGTAGATTATAACCCTTGAAGGAAGTTGAAAGATAAAAAGGACTCATAATTGATCAAATTGTATCTAGCAATGTGTGATTCCTCTTTTCTAATAAACCATTGTGTTGTGGCATTCTAGGTGGAGTCCATTGTGTTAAGATACCACAAGCTCATAGAAGGTTCTTAAACTCTTCGCTTAAGTGTTCTCCACCTCCATCAGAACAAAGTTCCTTAGGACTTTTACCAAGTTGTTTCTATCCTTCATTCATGAAATCCTTGAACTTTTCCAGATTTTCTGACTTATGTTTCATCAAGTAAACAAAACCATACCTATTGAAGTCATCAATAAAGATAATGAAGTATTGATAACCACCCTAGCATTTGTTCTAAAAGTACCGCATACATCATTACATATGGGTCCTAATAGATCACTAGCCCTCTCACTATTACTAGTAAAGGGAGCTTTTGCCATCTTACCCAACAACAAGACTCACATGTCTCTATTGATTTGAAATCAAAACAATCTAGATAATCATCTTTATGGAGTCTAGATTTGCAATTTTCATTGATGTGCCCTAGGCAATAATGCCAAAGATACCTTTTGTTTTGGTTATCAAGTTTTAACCTTTTGGTATTTAGGTTATAATCATTTGTCTTAAGATCTAATAAATAAAGACCATAGGACATTAGGGCACTGCCATAAAAGATCTCATATTTTGAAATAGAACATGGACCATTCATTATATGAAACTCGTATTCATCCTTGTCCATACAATATATAGAAATAATGTTTCTATTTATAGAGGGTACGAAATAGTAGTTCTTTAACTGTTTTAAAAGGTTGTTGGGTGGAGATAAATTATACGTTCCAGTTGTAGTGGAAACAACTATTGCTCCATTTGCAAGATGCAGTTCAACCTCACTCTTTCATAATGACTTACTTCTATTCAGATCATGCATATTCAAGCATCTGTGATACCCACATTTGGTATCTAGTACCCAAGATTAAGAAGTAGAAAAATTTATCTCAATAACATATATACCTGAAGTGAAGATCTGTATCCCCTCATGCTTCCTCAGTTCCTCCATGCAGAGAAGGCAATTCCTCTTCAAATGTCTAGGTTGGTGACAACGGTGACAATAGACCCCCTTATTCACCCCTCCCTTTGCTTTGAGTGTAGAAAACTTCAGCTTCAGGATAGTTTTAAAACTCTTCTTAGATTATCTTTTTCCCTTTGACTTCTCATTTCTGCTAATCATCATCATAGACTTGGGCTTGCCTTTCTTCATTTGCACTTAAGATTTTCTCAACATGTCGAGCAATATTGACAATGTCTTGCCAATATTGTTCATGTTGTAGTTCATGACAAACTAGATATATGACTGTAGCAGGGACTGTAGAGTCACATCTGTGGTTGACTCTTAACCCAAGGGAAATCCCAGTCTTGCAAGGTTCTCCACATTACCAATATATTGGAGCACATGAGGACCTATTGGAACTCCTTCTTCCAGGTTACACTTAAACTATGCTGTGGATACATCATATCTTTGTTGTTTTGTCTGATATTGGTACATTTTCTTAAGATGTGTTACCATATCAAGCACATCCATGTTCTTATGTTGTCTCTACAAATCATAGTTCATTGAGCACAACATCAGACACTTGATATCGATGACATCTTTAGAGTGCTTCTTGTAAGCATCCCTGTCTGCCTCATGTGTATTGGGAGAAAGTTCATCTGGCTCTGGTGTTTCAAGGACATAGAGCTTGTGCTCTTATGTGAGAACAAATCTTAGTGTCCTAAACTAGTCATGGAAATTATGGTTGGGTTTTTGGGAAGGCAGATATGGCAGCGGAAACAAAAATTTTCTCCCCAAACCTAAAACCTAAAGAGATCTCATCAACATCTATATGGTAGGAAGGATGGTTTGTAGAGGAATACCTTGTCCCGAGGGTTGCTTTGTGACATTACCTCACGGCTAGAGTGGTCTTCACCTCTAGTCTTTGACGGCGTCTGTGCTCCTGGTCGCACATGTACTGACGAATTGACAGTTGTCCTCCGAGCTATAGAAATATCCCACCTCTGTAGTAGTCCACATGGACCACTGGGAACTCCAGTAATCATGTCCTACAGGACACTAGAATGAGTCATCTCCTTTTGTCAGCATACTAGTCACTAACACACTCTCCTACCACCATTTGTCATCCTACAGTTGTCTTTCCCTCGTTGTTCCTCCTTGGTCGGATAGCACCTGCTCGGGCTCTCTCAATTCACAACTGGAGAGGACAACTTTGTAGAGAAACTGGTGTTGTCTAAGATGCACTCTCTGAGAAGCCCCCAGTACATGTGTCATACAACTCATGAAAACATAATTAACTAATGCAAAAGCGTTTACTAAGCAGCGGATTACCAAAAATCACTAAAAATTAAAACCTTTTTATCAAGAGATCCGTCAAAGGAAAACTTTCTCACATAGAACCAAAGTAACACATTTACATTATTGTTCGAAGGTACATATTCTGTATCACCTCTTTCTAAGAATTACAAGCATTAACTATCCTGTCAAGCTAAATAAAGGCAGTATAAAATCTCGAGGCACTGAGCCAAAATCTCGAAAGCACTAACTACTACTCCGAGGACCTGAGAGTACATAGACGACACATAGGACTCTATCTACATCTATACAAGGCATAACAACCAGTGTCTCCACCTGAGACTTCACAGCTGTCCCTGCTACTGCTGCTGTTGTCCTTCACCTACTGAAGGATTCCTGCCTCCTCGTCTACGTCCACCTAAAAATGTTATTCCCACGGGGGTGACACAATTGTAAATTTCCCTAGCGAGAGATATAACTCTCTGCTAGAAACATTATTATTGCAACTTAAGAAGATAAATATGAATAGAGGAATCATATTTATTTGGCAACAAATATTTTAATGTCCAACAGATTAGAACATTATTCTTATCAAAAGCCTTACAGTTATAACTTGATAAAACAACATGTCACTTATCGTTTAAGGAATATGAAGAACATGTATAACATTTATTCACTACAACATCATTACCACAACATTAACTCTCTTCAGGCTTAGATCATATATCTAAAGCCTGGCATTGTCATTGTGGAGTCATGGCCTGTAGCCATACTCTTTTCACAAAGTATTGGGATCTTAGTCCCTCAACTCACCAAGTACAATTCCACTTCTTGACAAGTTCACCATCATGATTATAGCATCTGGGTATTTGAACCCATAACTGACCATAGGATACTTATTACCATTTGTTAGGTAACTGATTACCTTTAGATTATCTGACCAAATATATCATAACTCTTGCTATACAATGTATTTTACATAGTACATAAAGCTCAAAGATTCTTACTACACAAAGCATATGAAGGCTTATAAAGCCTATAAACCATTCTCAATAAATAAGCATCATAGCCCATACCTGGCTATGCTTCTCATCTCATCATCCCTGCATGATTAGTATTCATGGTAACAATTATAATGCTTTCATATCAGTATCATACAACACTAAGTAATATCATCCCTTTTTAGGGTTCATGATTTCTCTTTCACATCAGTACCATACAACACTAAGCAATACCATTGTTCCTTCTTTATATCAGCACCCTTCATTAGGGTTTTCCATAAATAACCACTCGAGTTATTAAGATCATAT
Organism: Alisma plantago-aquatica; assembly: GCA_963693085.1. Lineage (NCBI taxonomy): Eukaryota > Viridiplantae > Streptophyta > Magnoliopsida > Alismatales > Alismataceae > Alisma > Alisma plantago-aquatica. The sequence continues at coordinate 490,550,203 of OY856410.1, forward strand.
TATTAATGATCAACCCTATTCCATTATTTCTCAAAGCTAGAAACCAAAAATAGATATCATAAGTATTCACTACTACATTTTTGGCCAGTAACGTCGCTGCCCATAGCATCATTTTTATTAGAATAACCGACCTAATAGTATAAAACTGACCTTACATGTTTCCCGTAGAAAAAATTCATGTGATTTTGGCTTCACGCCTCAATCTATAGCGTCGGTTTTTCCAAATAACCGATGCTATAGGGTCAAACAAAAATACGGGCACCGCTTTGGAACTCTAGGGTCGGTTTTTATGGATAACCGACCTTATAGATACTGACCTCTAGGGTCCATTTTTTCAAATACCCGACCTTATAGATGGTTTAAGAAAATTTGGGCACCACTTAGGCTTTAGCGTCGGTTTTATGGAATAACCGACCCTATAGACCTGACTTCTAGAGTCGGTTGTCAGTTAACCGACGCTAAAGGTCGGGCTGTTAACAAAACGCGTGACTAGACCCTATCGACTTCTGTTTCATTTCATTTTGCTCAAAAGCACAGTTGTTCTGACGCCACCATTTGCCACTGCTTCTCACGACCTCTTGCAACCATCTCCTTGTCCGAAAAGAGGCAAACTAGTGTCATTTTCTTTGGACGACGACACCCAAGCTTATTACCACCATCTCCGGCGACGACGAAGCTCGTTACCACCATCTCCGGTGCCGTTTCTTTGGACGACGACGTTGCATCTCTCTCCAGTGCTTTTTTCCTTGAAAGGCGACGACGTCTTAGGCGTTGCAAAGGCCGTGCATATCTCTCTCTGGTTCTTTTCCTGCACAAGCTCCCTCACCGACCGATTCTTCTCAAGGTATTTCTCTCTACCACCTCGTCACTCCTCTGTTTACATTTACTTTCAAGCAACTGACCAGGTAGCACGGCCGTGTTGGGCAGCACGGTCGTGTTAGGAGTACTAACAAATTAAAAATTGACAAATTTTGATGATTCTGCAACAGCCAACACGGCCGTGTTGGGCAGCACGGACGTGTTGTTTGCATGGCCGTGTTGCCCAACACGGCCGTGTTGGCTGAGTTCAAGAATTATCAAAATTTGTCAATTTTTAATTTGTTACTACTCCTATAAATTGATATATACTGACCCCTAATTAATACATTATAACATAATTGAATTGTGCATTTGTGTTGTTGTAGGTGCTATTTACTTGTTGTTGACTTGCATATATTTCTTCTTTAGCTTACAAGTGAGGTATAATATTCTCACTCTCCCAATGTGCCATTTTATTTGACTAGTAAATCAACCAATAATAAAAATATTTATTCATACATATCTACATTTTATTATCAATCATACATTCCAGAAATATGAGGGTAGACATTGTGTATTCTCAGATTGACACTTTAGGGTTTATATATGAGATCATCAATGCATGATGTTTAACTTAATATATAAATATGACAATAATATATTTATGCATGTATCAACTTAGAAACCCATTCAAAATTTACTCATAGGAGTAAATTTTGGATAGTCCCCGATTTGGGACTATTTTTGGATATTTAATCTCACTTAGGATGTAACTGTATAATGTATGTTTAGTTTTGAAGAAAAATTTAGTAGTATTTTCTCATGTGTTCTCTGGGTACATATGTGAGTGGTTTATTATCATTTACATCAGTGTACTTGGAGAACTTAGGGGAAATGTTGCTGAAATTTTCTTCAAAACTAAACATACATTATACAGTTACTAGTGAGATTAAATGTTCAAAAATGGGATAGGTGGTACACTTTAGTATATAAGTAATTAACTTCCTATCAATAAAAACTTACAACTTATAGTATCAATATTAAATGCTTAGTTTTATAATTAATTTTTAATGTGATATTGAAAATGGATCGAAGTTGGATGTCTATCAAGAACCGTTGTAGTCCAGAGTTTGCCAAAGGTCTTGATGAATTTATCAGATTTGCTGAGGAACATAGGAAACTACCTACATATAGGTTCTATTGTCCATGCAGACATTGTGGTAACAATTTGAAAGTTGATACTATTGAGTAAATTAAGAATCATGTCATATGCAATGGGATCATACAAGGTTATAATGAATGGTATTGGCATGGAGAGAAAATTAATAATGGATCAGAAAATGTCGATACTAATAGTTGTGGCATAGAAGATATAGATAATGATGATAATTTCAATGATGAACCGATTCAGGATGACCCAATTCAGGATGATATGGTTGATGAGATGCTATGTAGTTGTCGGGACAATGTCGATCCACCTTCTTTATTTGCAAACATTGTCCATGATGCTGAAAAACCTTTATATAAGGGTTGTACTAAGTTCACGAGGTTGAGTGTTGTGATGCGATTATATACTCTTAAAGCTCAAAACCAGTGGAGCGATAAGAGTTTCACTTCACTGTTGTCTTTGTTAAAGGAAATTCTTCCTGAAGGCAACAAGCTTCCAATTTCAACATATCAAGCAAAGAAAATAATGTGCCCAATGGGAATGGAGGCTAAGAAGATTCATGCATGTCCAAATGATTGTGTGTTATTTCAAAAGGACTATAGTAATTTAATAAATTGTCCAAAATGTGGTGCGTCAAGGTATAAGACCACAATTTAAAAATGGCTCTCCTGTCAAGGTGATGTGGTATCTACCAATAATACCACAATTTCAACGCTTATTTGCTAATACAGAAGATGCGCAAAACTGGTCTTGGCATGGGGATTTAAAGGCCAATGATGATGGTGTCCTACGACATGCATCTGATTCACCACAATGGAAGAAAATTGATTTATTATACCCTCAATTTGGTAAAGAACCAAGAAACTTAAGACTTGGACTTTGTACATATGGAATGAATCCCTATGGTACATTAAGCAGCCAACATAGCACATGGCCTGTTAGGATTGTTATATACAATCTTCCTCCTTGGTTGTGTTTTAAAAATAAGTATGTCATGTTGTCAATATTGATATCAGGGCCCAAGCAACCTCGAAATGATATTGATGTTTACCTTCAACCTCTAATGGATGACCTAATGAAACTATGGGAAGAAGGTATTATGACATATGATGCTTCACGTAAAGAGACCTTCAGTTTGCGTGCTATGTTGTTTTGCACGATTAATGACTTTCTAGCTTATGGAAATTTGTCTGGATATAGCATAAAAGGTTGCAAAGCATGTCCTATTTGTGAGGAAAATACTGATTCAATCAGACTGAAACATGGTCGTAAAATCGTATATCTTGGTCATCGGAGATTTCTCCCACCAGTGCACCCTTATCCAAGGCAACACAAAACCTTTAATGGGTCAACTGAGGAACGAAGTGCTCCTAAACCTATACCAGGAAATGTTGTATATGATAGGGTGAAACATATTGTTCATGAATTTGGCAAGAGTTCAAGTAGTCATACACTCGCATGTGACAAATCTCTATACAAGAAGAGGTCAATATTTTGGGATCTTCCTTATTGGAGATCTTTGGCAATTAGACACTGCATTGACGTCATGCATGTTGAAAAAACTATTTGTGATAGCATCATCGGTATGCTATTGAACATACCAGGAAAGACTAAAGATGGCATCAAATCTAGAAAAGATTTAGAATTAATGGGTATAAGAAAAGAATTATCAGTGGAGATCTGGGGTCACCGCCATATTTAGCACCAACTTGTTACACTTTGTCAAAGAAGGAGAAAAATACTTACTGTGAGTGCTTGTATAATATTAAGGTTCCACAAAGATACTCTTCTAATATTCATAGATTGGTATCAATGAAGGATCTGAAACTGATAGGTCTCAAATCTCATGATTGTCACACCTTAATGCAACAAATTTTACCTGTGGCTATTCGATCTATATTGCCGAAGCATGTAAGGTTTGCAATAACAAGACTTGGTTTCTTCTTCAATGAAATATGCAACAAAGTGATACATCCTGATACTCTTGATAAATTACAAAAAGATGTAATTGTTACCATGTGTCAGCTTGAAATGTACTTTCCTCCTTCATTTTTTGATATCATGGTTCATCTTGTAGTACATATTACAAGGGAGGTGAAGATGTTGGGTCCAATTTTCTTACACGGGATGTATCCATTTTAATGCTACATGAGTGTTTTTAAAGGTGATGTTCGGAATCATTATCGTCCAGAAGGGAGTATTGTTGAGGGTTACGTGGCTAGGGAGGTGATGGAATTTTTCAATGATTTTTTGAATTGCAATGAAACTTCTAGCGATCTAAAAAATTCCCATCACACTGAATCTTATTGTGGCAAATGAACTCTGGGAGGACGAGTGAAAGGAATCTGTTGTGAGTTGTGGGAACAAGCACATTTGTATATTTTACACAACATCGATGAAGTTAGTAGCTACATCACAGAACACAATGATCTTATCAAGATAAATCATCCGTGATCCAGTTCAATGTGGCTTGCAAGAGAGCATAATCGAACATTTATTAGGTGGTTTGAAGAGAAAGTATTTAATCAACTATCTGAATCACCGAATAATGTTGTTGAGAACATAAAATGGCTCGCCTTTAAGCCAAAAATGGATGTCATGTCATATGAAGGTTATGACATAAACGGATTTTCATACTACACAAAGCGTCAAGATGAAAGTAGTGTAGTTCAAAATAGTGGGGTCATTGTTCAAGCTTGTTCGTTGTATTTTGCTAGTGCCAAAGATAAAAGACCACACGAAGCTGAGATGTCATATTATGGCGTCATTGAGGACATATGGGAAATGGACTATACAAATTTTCGAGTTCCTATCTTTAGGTGTAATTGGCTTGAAAACAACAAAGGAGTTTTAGTGGATGAGTTGGGTTTCAAATTGGTGAATTTTGAAAAGATTGGTGAGAAAGATGAGCCATTCATCATGGCAGACCAAGCAAAACAAGTATTCTATATTGATGACCCAGAAAATAAAAATTGGTCTGTCGTTCTTCATGGAAAAAGACAATTTACTGTAGATCCTATAAATGAAGAAGAATACTACGAAAAGTATGATGATTCCAATCCATTCTCAGTTGGTTTTCCAAGTGTAAAGGTTGAAGATAACATCGATGAATATTATAAATGTCAAGACCATGTTGAATGAGTTTTCCTTGACTAACAACTCAACCAATATAGAGGCATGTATTCTTTGAATAATTTATTTTATTATCATTCAAGATAGTTACCTTATCACTTGTGCTTTTATTATCACTTATTTTTTTTATCATGTATACTTGCAGGTTCTAAAATGGTGAGTGAAGATGAACATTCTGAGCATGAGCATGAGCACCACGAGGATGGTAGTGGTGATGCTAAGAAAAGTAGAGGTCCCACACTGATGCGTAGGCTGCAGGAGCTCAGGGCTAAAGGGGAAAAATTACCATTCCAGTTTGATATCATAGGAGCACCTGTTGGGGAACATGCTAGTGCTTTCAAGCATTACGTAGGGGCGACCACGCGCAGTAAGATGCCAATAGATATAGAAAATTGGCATGATGTTCCTAATGCCAAAAAAGACCTCATATGGAAAGATATATATGTGAGTGGAAGTGATATTATTGTAATATGTTTTTTTATCTATTGATTATAATTTAGTTTGCTAGGAATTAATTGCTTTTCAAAACAACATTATTAATTTCTTCTTTTGTATGTATAGGGTGTTTTTCATCTAAATGAAAAAGATCACAAGAAAAGAGTGCTACAACGTTGTGGTGTACGATGGAGGGGTTTTAAGCCATATCTCGCAAGGGAATTTATAGATAATCCTAAACAAAAGAAGAAAGCAACAAATGTACATATTTTTATAGATCCTGAGGTGTGGGAAACATTTGTTGCATCTAGGAGATCGAAAGACTTTCAGGTAATAAAGATTTTGATGTATTGTATGAATCTTTAATTTTATACAATTAAGGAGGTGAATCTTTTTATACATGTTTGCCAAGTCTGAATTGCAATATCTCATTTTAAATGATCAGGCTATCCACCAGGCTCAAAAGGAAAGACGGGCCAAAAATGTGCATGACCATCACTTGGGGCCCGGTGGTTATGCCTTCCGCCACCAACTATAAGAGAAGCAATCCTCTTCTGGAGAAAAATCTAGTACAACTCAGGTTGAGTGTCCACCCCGACATTTGACATGGATTGATGCTAGAAAGAATCGAGCAGGTGAAATTGTCAACCCTGTAACTACGGAGGTGGCACAAAAGATGATAGGTTTATCCCAACTAAGTAAAGAGTAACTCCCACAAACTTAGATTTATTTATATCTAATTGATATTGTGATTTAATATTTTTATTAACTATGAATAGATTGATCTCCACGAGAAAAGGAAGGAAGGAAAGTTCATCCCAACTGGCCACATGGATGAACTATCAGTTGCTCTTGGTACGAAGGATCATCCTGGCCGTGTTAGGGGATTAGGAGCTGGCATAGGATTCAAGTCTTATTTTGTCCCTTCGCAATCTAAAAGAGGTCTTGCAGGAGGTCTTACACTAGAGGAGGTTGAAGCATTAGTAGCGCAGAAAGTACAAGAAATAATGTCTTCATTTCAGCCACTCAACCTTCTCAACCTATTCATACTGTGTGTCTCTCAAGTGATGAGGTACAAGCTGGGCATGCTCCAGTTGGAGAAGGTCATGGGAGCACTCCCAATGACCCACCACAACAATCTGTAGTAAGTTTTTGTTCTATATGTTGTGTTATTAGTATGATATATATATGATAATATATATAGTTGTAACAGGTATCTGTTCTACTACTTTTTATATAACCTATATTATTTCAATCTTGGTTGGTATGAACTGTAAACTTGCAGTGGAGGTTCTAGAATATAATATTGTGGCAGCGGGAAAGGTGTACGACCTTGGTGATACATTGCATTCCCAACAAATTACTGATGAGATTTGTCGTGTTTCCATCCATCTTGTGTATGACGGAATGGGGGAAAAACCACTACCCATACCTAATCCTGAAATAGTACAGTTGAAGAAGAAGAGGGTGCTATGGTGGGTTGGCCTAAACACTTGGTTATCAATGACAAGGTATACTTGAATTCTACCATGTTTTTCATATTTGACTGCATATATGAACTCATGTAATAGAAGTATGTAATTTAATTAACAGGTTTGCAAACCAAAAAGTAAAAATCCAACTAGTCATCCTACTATGCCCAAGCCATCTATTATTCCAGAATCCACATTCGACGAGTTGGGAAGTAAATGTAAATGTTTGTGTTGATACTTAGCCAACCAAAGCTCTGGACTACAAATTTTGATCAATTTAATAGAAGATGCAACTGGGAGGGACTTTGACAATTATAATTTTCTTGATGATATTATAGAGTTGTTTAGTTATGATTGGCTAAATACTTCGATATTAGAAGTATGGATAAGGTAAGGATCTATCAATATAGAAAATTCCAATACACATTTTTAGCTTATTTCTACATATGAAAATAATTACAAATGTTTAACAACCATTTATATACCGAGGCCACAAACTTTGATATAAAGAATGTTGGATTCTTAGTTCCTTCGGTCACTAGTCAGGTGGAGACAAATATTGATGAAGTGAGTGAGTACTTCTCTGATGCATTCAAATATTTTGCTACTGTGGGAAAGGAAATTATCCTAATTCCTTTTAACGTCCATTAAGTATTATTATTCAATATAATTTTAATAATGAACAAATGTATTTATTTTAATGTTTGTTTTATTCTTACTCAGATCTAGACATTGGGAATTAGTGGTGATTGCCCCAAAATTGATGACTCTTTATTATCCTGACCCAATGGGAAAAACAACAAGGGGTCACAAACTGAAATTGCCAGCTATGGCGTAAGCATAAATATAGTCAATGCTTCAACATGATATTTCTGTTTAGAATTTCTATTTTACCAACTATCATTTAATTGATAGGGGTATAAAAGCTTTTTGTGAAGGCGGAGGACAAATAACTAAAAAATTAAAGACATTCACTTTGAAAAATGTCAAGGTAGCTACTTTTGACAACTGCTTAGTCTTATATGTATTAATTTTCAACTCTTATATGTCAACTCTTATAGTCTTCTATTTATAGTAGTTACTAACATTAAGTATAATTCGTTATTTGTAGTGTCCTATACAAAATAATGGATGGGCTTGTGGTTACTATGTAATGAAATACATGCAAGCTATTGTCAAACAAGCATCAAATGACATTCAGACTATAGATCAAGTAATAAAGAATAACATCATAAATTTACAAGTGAGTTGTAGTCATTTTTGTAAAATATTAGCATGTGCATTTTTTGTTACATATCTTTACAACTCAGCCTTACACACGTGAGGACTTAAATGAATTCAGAGAAGAGTGGTTAGATTCTTTTCTAAATGAAGTTAATATAGCATTGGAATAAATATGTCAGTTATGTTCTATTTATGTATGTGGTTTCAATACTCTTTCATATTTACTTTTGTATCTGACATTTAATATCATCTCAGACTTGCAATCTATCATTTTGTAAATTATGATGTGACTATGTGTCTCAACTCCATATATGAATCATTTTTGTTATGAATGTGTGGTTTGGAATGGTGATGGTTGAGCATCAATGCTCCCCTCTCCCATATCTTATTCGTGTTCTTTTGTTTTGTTCTGTTCAGTTTCTACAGAAATTAAAAAAAAATTGACCCTATAGCGTCACTTTTTTTTTAAAAACCGACGCTATAGGTGTCTTGGCTGTTCTGCGTAGAACAACCGTGCTGCATAAAACAGTCGTGTTGGGATGAGGTAGAACGGCCGTGCTGTGTAGCACGGCTGTGCTAATATAGACCAACACGGCCGTGCTAGGCGGCACGCCCATTCTACCTCATCCCAACACAATCGTTTTATGCAGCACGACCGTTCTACGCGGAACGGCCAAGACACCTATAAGGTCAGTTTTTTAAGCAAACCAATGCTATAGGTTTTTTAGAGGTAGTTATTTAGTAACAAACCATCCTTAGAAATAATCTTTAGAGTCGGTTATTTATTAAAAATCGACGTTATAGGGTTCAGGTACAAATTCATTTCTCATTTGGGTTTAGTTTTTGAGGGCCTATAGGGTCGGTTTTTACTATACAAGGTCGGTTTTTTTGGGTTAAAAAAACTGACGCTATAGAGCAATTTCTGTAGTGAAGACCACTTAGGCGTCGGCTGAAAAGTGACGCCATAGGCTTAAAAAAAACTGACACTATAGACCGTTTCTATACTAGTGATTCAAACATACTTATATATCCTCATCATTCATCATTGAATGTATGATCAACACAAAGTATGAGTTTCTCTCTCATCTTTATCAGAATATGATTATATCATAGTCTATTGATTTGGATTAACCTTTTCATAAGGCATGTTAACCTATACTTAACAAAGTGCATTACATCTCAATGTAACAATTGTTATGACACATTTCATGTGTCATCCATTCCAATTATAATGGACTTATAACACATCATGGTATATCAGAATTGGGGTGTTGGATGTGATATCTATCATATCTTAATGTATCACTTCCCTCAACACCTTCATCTTACTTGAGTTTATTCACTTAGCTTGTATTAGGGTATTTCTCATCCTAATACTTGTGCACTAGATCATCACATCTATCATGCAATGTATTGGTCATGATTCATCTATTTAGAAAACACAATCATTGCCAAAGATATGGACTCACCCTTGAGTCAGGGACTATTAACATAAGGATATCCATAATCAATCTCTCCAGGTATTTCATTTGTCATTACATTAATCACTATTCCATTAATAGGAATAGGATTTCCACAATTATAATTTGAGGTTCACTTAGCATCTCACATGTATATGTATTTCACATAGGCTCACTCTTTATTGGAGTTTCACATAACATCCTTCTACATCAGGGTTTCACCTAGTCTTCTGTGAAATTAAGATTTCACATCACATCACCCAGTGATAGAACTTCACCTAGAATTAATAGCACAACCATATATTAGGGTTTCATTTACCTTAATCCCATTTTAGGGATTAGGGTTTACCATTCACATCCAAGTGGGGTTTCTCTTTCCTCATACCCAAATTAGGGTTAGGATATACAATTCACATTAAATTAGGGTTTCTTTCATTGTTACACTAAGTTAGGGTTACATCATCTCCCTGGATTTATATAAATACTCAGTTTTGCCCTAGATTAGGGTTTCCCACATAGCTTTGCTCTAATTAGGGTTTCACACGTAGCATTGCTCTAATTAGGGTTTCACACATAGCATTGCTCTAATTAGGGTTTCACACATAGCATTACTCTAATTAGGGTTTCACACATAGCATTGCTCTAATTAGGGTTTCACACATAATATTGCTCTAATTAGGGTTTCACGCATAACATTGCTCTAATTATGGTTTCACACATAGCATTTCTCTAATTAGGGTTTCACACATAGCATTGCTCTAATTAGGGTTTCACACATAACATTGCTCTAATTAGGGTTTCACACATAACATTTCTCTAATTAGGGTTTCACATATAGCATTGCTCTAATTAGGGTTTCACACATAGCATTGCTCTAATTAGGGTTAGGGCTCATTGATTAGGGTTTCATGATCTCATTATTATAGATCAACCCTTATCACATAGTTTACTAATAAAGAGAGAATTAGGTCTTAATTATATAATCATTCATCTTTCTCACTCTCTCTCTCATCCTCTTTAGGATGTTAAGTACTCCAAGATTAATCTAGGTCAACTCTTCACTTGAGTACACATAGCTAGGGTTAACCTTCACAATCATGATGGGTCTACATCTTTCATAATTACATAGCTGATTGACGTTTGATCATATTAGATGTCTAAATGGTCTAATAAATTAAACCATCAATTATATAAGGAATTCAAAAGAATTGACCAATTAAAGTTCAATTCCACAAAATGATCAATTGGGTTAACCATTGAAATCATCAAATGCATTAAGTATCTAAATAGATTGACCATATTGAACCTTCAATTACATGAGATATTCAAATGGATTAACCATGTTGATCTTCACAAAGTTAATTAATTAGACCCTCAATGATCTTGGTTCTCATATATCAATTGGTTGAAAACCATTTGAACAAGTTGTACTTGAAATCAATTAGACAAAGTAGGTATTGAAACCGTTTGCACTTTGGGTCTCCAAACGGTTTGAGGGCGTTTGGTACTAAACGGTCTTGAGACCGTTTGGACACAAACGGTCTTGAGACCATTTGGACCCAAACGGTCTTGATACCGTTTGGTCCAAACCCTCTCAAAACCGCATGGACCAGAAAGGCACTTCAATACTCAATCGACTCAATGTTTCAATCCATGAACCAATTATAAATTGAACCACTAAAGCATTCATCAATTGGACCACTGAATCACCATTTAATTAGATCTTCAATTTAGGGTTTTGAACCATATTGAACTAGGTTTGATAATCAAGAAATGATCACTTAGGGTTTGAAATCGAGAATTCATCAATGGTTGACATTATGGAATCAAATCAATTGAAATCAATAAACTATCATCATCACATGATAAGACCTGACCTCAAACGGTCTTGGATGACCACCAAACGGTCTTGAGACCATTTGGTTGATCTCCAAACGGTCTTGAGACCGTTTTGCCATTCCATCATCAAAATCCATGACATCCAATTAGGGTTTTGGACCATTGGATTGATTATCAAATCAACACTTAGTTGCAATTCAATTTGGTACCTTTGGACCTTCAAACACTTAGCCATATTTAACCCTAGACATACAAAAGGTCTTGGGTGATCCCCAAATGGTCTTGAGACCGTTTGGGTGATCACCAAATGGTTTTGAAACCGTTTCGGCCAATCAACCCAAAACATCATCTTAGCCAATTTTAAAATCAGCACCTAGCCGATTAGGGTTTGCAATTAAGGAATCAATCAAAATTGAAACCATCAAGGTCAACCAATTGGAACCATTGGATCAAGATCCAAGTACCACAACATATATCTTCCAATGGTCAACCATCTCAAATGGCCAACCATTACAAACGGTTTGGAACTCAAACCGCCAAACGGTTTGGTGAAACCGTTTGGACTCAACATTGAAACCGTTTGCCCTAGATATTTGGGGAGGTGTGTGCTTATGATGATGTCATCATCATCATGTTCCAAACTCACGAAATCTACTGTGATTGCCATGGAGATTGCATCAATCAACCATACTTAATTTCGGAAATGTAGAAATGATCACCAATTGATAAGGAATTGATTGCAATAATAAAATTAAGGGTTCAAGTTATAAAACCCGCCTCCAATTGAGCTCCAAAGCTCCAAGCTCATGGAAACAATGGTGGATGCAACACCTTTCACTATTCCAAGGGTCGTCATCAGGCTTTGAGTGAAAAGAATTGGTTAGAATTGAAGAGGGGATGGAGATATGAAGAATTCATACATTGATTTTCGATTTACACAATGGATTCAAGGTGAAAGGAGGTCAAGAACCTTACCAACAAGTTGGGGGTCGTCCTCCTGATCCTCCACAGCTCCTTAGTCGTTTTACAAGCAAGGGGAAAGAAAGGAATCCGAAAAAGCCTTTGTTTTGGCTTGGAAAAGGTACTTTTATAAGAAAATTGATGAGAGAGAAAATTCTTTATAAAAGGTAATTCCAAAATTGTTGCCACCACTTCCCCATAATTTCTTGCATGCAAGATCATCTCTATCCCCACCTAGATCCCTTCCATTATCCATGAATTAAGGGAAAAGAAATTAAGCACCTTAACCGTTATAATAAGAATATCCATATTTGAGTGGAAATTCTTTTCCTTATAATAATGGTGAGTGGAATTTCACCTAATTAGGATATGCTCGTGCCTTTGCAAGGCTTTAAGCTCATACACACACATATGAATCCAACCATTTTAATTTTTGTTGAAGGCCCTTTAATTAATACATTCATTTTTGCCCTAAATTGAATTAGGGTTTCACTTAGGATTAAATCTTGATTATTTTAATATCAAGATTCTCTCTCCTCCAACTTAATTCAAATGAGGCACCCCTCTCATTTCTTTGATCTACATGATGCAAAGAAACATTAGGGACCTTATTGAAGTGGTAATTTGCATATTGAACCCAAGGTTTTGGGTAAATTGCACTTTACACCAAAACTAGGTTTTAATGCACAAGGATTGCTTTACAAGCTTAATCTTGGTGCCCAAGCTTGTGAAAACCATACCACTACATCATATTATTTCTTATTATGTCTCAACATTAGAGGAACATCTTATCATGCAACATTTGCAATTTAACCCCTCAACTTGGTAAATTTGCACTTTAGTCCAAAATAAGCAAACATTGCTTCAACATTGTTCAAATAGGACCAAAATTGAAACATAAGTTTTTCATGAGGTCTAATTACTTTTCCCAAGATAAGATTAATTATCTACTCAACCTTATTAGACAAAACATCTAGGGTTAACACATGACCCAGGTCAGGGATGTTACAAATTATAAACCCCTAACAAGGATTTTGTCCCTAAAATCCCAGAAAAATGAGGGGCAAATTTATTCAGTTATCATACCCTCAAGTCTTCACATAATATCTTAATATTATGGAGATATCATTGATTCTATAATCCACACAAAGTTCCTTTCATTAATTCAACCTTATCAATGTTTATGTTTATGCAAATCTTAAACCCCTAACATATGATGTCCATATTGTTGAAAGGAAGAAGCATAAAAGAACATACTTCAATCATTACTCAAGAATATTTACCAAAAGAGAAACATATATATCTAACAGAGATAATTCACTCAGCAATCCTTTATTCATTTAGGAAAGTTCACTTAGCAAACTCTATGTAATTGGGAATGTTCACATGGCTTTTCCTTTTTAGTTGGGAATGTTCACATAGCTTTTCCTTTATAGTTGGGAATGTTCATATAGCTTTTCCTTTTAGTTGAGAATGTTCACATAGCTCTTCTTTTTAGTTGGGAATGTTCACATAGCTTTTCCTTTTAGTTGAGAAGTTCACATAGCTCTTCTTTTTAGTTGGGAATGTTCACATAGCTTTTCGTTTTAGTTGGGAATGTTCACATAGCTCTTCTTTTTAGTTGGGAATGTTCACATAGCTTTTGTTTTTAGTTGGGAATGTTCACATAGCTTTTACTTTTAGTTGGGAATGTTCACATAGCTTTTCCTTTTAGTTGAGAATATTCACATAGCTCTTCTTCTTAGTTGAGAATGTTCACATAGCTCTTCTTTTTAGTTGGGAATGTTCACATAGCTTTTCCTTTTAGTTGAGAATGTTCACATAGCTCTTCTTTTTAGTTGGGAATGTTCACATAGCTTTTCCTTTTAGTTGGGAATGTTCACATAGCTTTTCCTTTTAGTTTCATTATACTCTCTAGATTGTTTCAGAATGACTACTTGATCAGAGTAATAAAAAAGATAACAATCTAAGAGTTTCATACTTCCCTTATCTTCAATAATCATATACCTGGCCAGGGTATATAAGTATTGAGATTAGGTAGTATGCACTTTACTTACTATCATATTCCTCACTTTTCATATCATTATACGTAGATGATTTTCCATTCTTGAATTTTTCTTTAGGCATCACTTCTAAATTTCATCTTTCAACACACATATATGGGAGATTATAAAACATTTTAAGGAACACTAAGTAAGATATAAGTTCTCATCTCCCTTGTGTCCTTATAGGACTAGTCAAAGGAAGTTCAAAAACAACTACTTTTATATCTTTAACACATAGAATTAGAAAATGAAATATCAGAATGACTTTATTTCATCTGACCTATCTGGGACGTCTCTCCACGTCCTCTATTGTTACTAGGAAACTACCTCCTTTGTGGCCCTTGCTGACTCTACCCCTGAGGTTGAGTCATCATTGGATTCCCCCCTGGACAATCCTTTACTAGATGTGTCGATTGTCTACATTGATAACAGATCCTAGGTGCAAAATAGGGTCTGCGAGGTCTAGATACCGATGTTGATGCTATGTTGGAGGCTCTATTTGGAACATTACTACGATCCGTATCCCTAAATGACATCCATTGTGTCTGGGTATGGAATCTCGATGATGATGCCGATGCAGAAAATCTCAGCTTCTTAAAACTTTCGGACCTTTGTCCTTGAGACTGGGTGTACACCTTCTTGCCACTAGTCTGTCGTTTCTCGATTTCAGACCTTTCTATCCTCCTTACTGACTCCACAAAGGTGGCAAACCTCTCCATGTTCTCTAAAGCAAACACAGGAGTGGTTAGTTCAGCGTTCAACCCCTTCTCAAAATGCCGAATTCTTTCCTCGTCATTAATTGCCATTTGCGGATAAAACCGCAACAGCTCCATGAACTTAGCTTCATACTCGCTAACGTTCATCTGTCCTTATTTAATCCTCTCAAATTGAGAAACCTTCTCATCTAGATATATCTTAGGGAAGTATCTACTGACAAATTCTCGTCGGAATACCTGCCATTCAATTTCTTCACCTGGTCTCTTATCTTCTTCTATCATCCACCAATGACCAACACTCCCTTTTAGGAGGTACACAACATGTCTTACCTTTTCAGCCTTAGGGATATCAAGGATCCTGAAAGCCTTTTCTAGTTCTGTCAGCCACAAATCAACATCTGCTGGATCAGATGTACCAGCATAATCTATGGCTCCAACCCGGCGAAGTCTCTCAAAAGTCTTGCCGGCTCCATAGCTCTCATGGTGAGCTGGTGCCATGGGTGCAGGTATTGGCATCCTATCTGTCATGTGAGTCATGGCAGCCATAAACTGCCCAAACATGGCTTGAAGGGCTGGGTTCCCCATGTCAGCTTGATTGAATTGGGGCTGTTCAGGTACGGGCTCCTCTCTATCATGGTCTCCTGCACCTCCTCTTGGTGCAGTAGTGTTGCCCTCAGCAGCATGTTCATCATGTGGTCCAGACATCTTCAAGTTCTTCTTCTCCTATGTGAGTAGAAGATACTATCAGATAAATTGGAAGACACTTAGAATAGACTCTACAACCTTAGTCCTATGTCTCTATAGACTCAACAAACCTAGAGCTCTGATACCACTTAATTATGGCATACAACTCATGAAAACATAATTAACTAATGCGGAAGCATTTACTAAACAACGGATTACCAAAAATCACTAAAAATTAAAACCTTTTTTCAAAAGATCCATCAAAGGAAAACTTTCCCACATAGAACCAAAGTAACCCATTTACATTCTTGTTCGAAGGTACATATTTTGTATCATCTCTTTCTGAGAATTACAAGCATTAACTGTCCTGTCAAGCTAAACACAGGCAATATAAAATATCAAGGCACTGCGTTAAAATCTCAAAAGCACTAACTACTACTCCGAGGACCTGAGAGTACAGAGACGACACATAAGACTCTATATGCATCTATACAAGGCATAACAGCCAGTGTCTCCACCTGAGACTTCACTGCTGTCTGTGCTGCTGCTTCTGTTGTCCTTCACCTACTGAAGGATTCCTGCCTCCTCGTCCGCGTCCACCTAAAAATGTGATTCCCACGGGGGTGAGACAATTGTAAATTGCCCCAGCAAGAGATATAACTCTCCGCTAGAAACATTATTATTGCAGCTTAAGAAGATAAATATGAATAGATGAATCATATTTATTTGGCAGTAGATATTTTAATGTCTAACATATTAGAACATTATTCTTATCAAAAGCCTTACAGTTATAACTTGATAAAACAACATGTCACTTATCCTTTAAGGAATATGAAGAACATGTATAACATTTATTCACTACAACATCATTACCACAACATTAACTCTCTTCAAGCTTAGATCATATATCTAAAGCCTGGCTTTGTCATTGTGGAGTCATGGCATGTAGCCATACTCTTTTCACAAAGTATTGGGATCTTAGTCCCTCAACTCACCAAGTACAATTCCACTTCTTGACAAGTTCACCATCATGATTATAGCATCTGGGTATTTGAACCCATAACTCACCATAGGATACTTATTACCATTTGTTAGGTAACTTATTACCTTCATATTATCTGACCAAAGATATCATAACTCTTTCTATACAATGTATTTTACATAATACACAAAGCTCAATGATTCTTACTACACAAAGCATATGAAGGCTTATAAAGCCTATGAAACATT
Source organism: Alisma plantago-aquatica (assembly GCA_963693085.1). Classification (NCBI taxonomy): domain Eukaryota; kingdom Viridiplantae; phylum Streptophyta; class Magnoliopsida; order Alismatales; family Alismataceae; genus Alisma; species Alisma plantago-aquatica. The sequence continues at coordinate 490,567,366 of OY856410.1, forward strand.
CTCAATAAACAAGCATCATAGCCCATACCTGGCTATGCTTCTCATCTCATCATCCCTGCATGATTAGTATTCATGGTAACAATTATAATGCTTTCATATCAGTATCATACAACACTAAGTAATATCATCCCTTTTAAAGGGTTCATGATTTCTCTTTCACATCAGTACCATACAACACTAAGTAATACCATTGTTCCTTCTTTATATCAGCACCCTTCATTAGGGTTTTCCATAAATAACCACATGGGTTCTTAAGATCATATTATTACTGATCAACCCTATTCCATTGTTTCTTAAAGCTAGAAACCAAAAATAGATATCATAAGTATTCAAACATACTTGTGTATCCTCATCATTCATCATTGAATGTATGATCAACACAAAGTATGAGTTTCTCTCTCATATTTATCAGAATATGATTATATCATAGTCTATTGATTTGGTTTAACCTTTTCATAAGGCATGTTAGCCTATACTTAACAAAGTGCATTACATATCAATGTAACAATTGTCATGACACATTTCATGTGTCATCTATTCCAATTATAATGGACTTATAACACATCATGGTACATCATAATTGGGGTGTTGGATGTGATATATATCATATCTTAATGTATCACTTCCCTCAACACCTTCATCTTACTTGAGTTTATTCACTTAGCTTGTATTAGGGTATTTCTCATCCTAATACTTATGCACTAGATCATAACATCTATCATGCAATGTATTGGTCATGATTCATCTATTTAGAAAACACAATCATTGCCAAAGATATGGACTCACCCTTGAGTCAGGGACTATTAATATAAGGATATCCATAATCAATCTCTCTAGGTATTTCATTTGTTAATACATTAATCACTATTCCTTTAATAGGAATAGGATTTCCACAATTATAATTTGAGGTTCACTTAGCATCTCACATGTAAATGTATTTCACATAGGCTCACTCTTTATTGGAGTTTCACATAACATCCTTCTATATCAGGGTTTCACCTAATCTTGTGTAAAATTAAGATTTCACATCACATCACCCAGTGATAGAACTTCACCTAGAATTAATAGCACAACCCTATATTAGGGTTTCATATACCTTTATCCCATTTTAGGGATTAGGGTTTACCATTCACATCCAAGTTGGGTATCTCTTTCCTCATACCCAAATTAGGGTTAGGATATACAATTCACATTAAATTAGGGTTTTCTTCATTGTTACACTAAGTTAGGGTTACATCATCTCCCTGGATTTATAATAATACTCAAATTTTCCCTGGATTAGGGTTTCCCACATAGCTTTGCTCTAATTAGGGTTTCACACATAGCATTACTCTAATTAGGATTTCACACATAGCATTTCTCTAATTAGGGTTTCACACATAGCATTGCTCTAATTAGGGTTTCACTCATAGCATTGCTCTAATTAGGGTTTCACACATAGCATTGCTCTAATTAGGGTTTCACACAAGGAACTGCTCTAATTAGGGTTTCACACATAGCATTGCTCTAATTAGGGTTTGACACATAGCATTTCTCTAATTAGGGTTTCACACATAGCATTGCTCTAATTAGGGTTTCACACATAGCATTTCTCTAATTAGGGTTAGGGCTCATTGATTAGGGTTTCATGATCTCATTATTATGGATCAACCCTTATCACATAGTTTACTCATAAAGAGAGAATTAGGGCTTAATTATATAAGCATTCATCTTTCTCACTCCCTCTCTCAGCCTCTTTAGGATGTTAAGTACTCCAAGATTAATCTTGGTCAACTCTTCACTTGAGTACACATAGCTAGGGTTAACCTTCACAATCATCATGGGTCTACATCTTTCATAATTACATAGCTGATTGACCTTTGATCATATTAGATGTCTAAATGGTCTAATAAATCAAACCATCAATTATATAAGGAATTCAAAAGAATTGACCAATTAAACTTCAATTCCACAAAATGATCAATTGGGTTAACCATTGAAATCTTCAAATGCATTAAGTATCTAAATAGATTCACCATATTGAACCTTCAATTACATGAGATATTCAAATGGATTAACCATGTTGATCATCACAAAGTTAATTACTTAGACCCTCAATGATCTTGGTTCTCATACATCAATTGGTTGAAAACCATTTGAACAAGTTGTACTTGAAATCAATTAGACAAAGTAGGTATTGAAACCGTTTGCACTTTGGGTCTCCAAACGGTTTGAGATCATTTGGTCCCAAATGGTCTTGAGACCATTTGGTCCCAAACGGTCTTGAGATGGTTTGGACTCAAACGGTCTTGAGACTGTTTGGACCCAAACGGTAACGTTTGGTCCAAACCTTCTCAAAACCGCATGGACCAAAAAGGCACTTCAACACTCAATCGACTCAATGTTTCAATCCATGAACCAATTATAAATTGAACCACTAAAGCATTCATCAATTGGACCACTGAATCACCATTAAATTAGACCTTCAATTTAGGGTTTTGAACCCAATTGAACTACGTTTGATAATCAAGAAACCATCACTTAGGGTTTGAAATCGAGAATCCATCAATGGTTGACATTGTGGAATCAAATCAGTTGAAATCAATAAACTATCATCATCACATGATAAGACCTGACCTCAAACGGTCTTGGATGACCACCAAACGGTCTTGAGACTGTTTGGTTGATCTCCAAACGGTCTTGAGACCATTTTCCCATTCCATAATCAAAATTCATGACATCCAATTAGGGTTTTGGACCATTGGATTGATTATCAAATCAACACTTAGTTGCAATTCAATTTGGTACCTTTGGACCTTCAAACACTTAGAAATATTTAACCCTAGACCTCCAAACGGTCTTGGGTGACCCCCAAACGGTCTTGAGACCTTTTGGGTGATCCCCAAATCGTTTTGAAACCGTTTGGGCCAATCAACCCAAAACATCATTTTAACCAATTTCAAAATCAGCACCTGGCCGATTAGGGTTTGCAATTAAGGAATCAATCACAATTGAACCCATCAAGGTTAACCAACTGGAAACATTGGAGAATGATCCAAGTACCACAACATATATCTTCTAACGTTCAACCATCTCAAACGGTCAACCATTCCACACGGTTTGGAACTCAAACCACCAAACGGTTTGGTGAAACCGTTTGGACTCAACATTGAAACCGTTTGCCCTAGATATTTGGGGAGGTGTGTGATTATGATGATGTCATAATCATCAAGTTTCAAACTCACGAAATATACTGTGATTTCCATGGAGATTGCATCAATCAACCAAACATAATTTCGGAAATGTAGAAATGATCACCAATTGATAAGGAATTGATTGCAATAATAAAATTAAGGGTTCAACTTATAAAACCCACCTCCAATTGAGCTCCAAAGCTCCAAGATCAAGGCAAAAATGGTGTATTCAACTCCTTTCACTATTCCAAGGGTCGTCCTCAAGCTTTGAGTGAAAAGAATTGGTTAGAATTGAAGAGGGGATGGAGATATGAAGAATTCATACATTGATTTTCGATTTTCACCATGGATTTTAGGTGAAAGGAGGTCAAGAAACTTACCAAAAGGTTGGGGGTCTTCCTCCTAATCCACCACAGCTCCTTAGTCGTTTTCCAAGCAAGGGGAAAGAAAGGAATCTGAAAAAGCCTTTGTTTTGGCTTGGAAAACGTACTTTTATAAGAAAATTGATGAGAGAGAAAATTCTTTATAAAAGTCTTTTAATTCCAAAATTGTTGCCACCACTTCCCCCTTGGTTTCTTGCATGCAAGGGCATCTCTATCCCCACCGAGCTCCCTTCCATTATCCATGAATTAAGGGAAAAGAAATTAAGCACCTTAACCCTTATAATAAGAATATCCATATTTGAGTGGAAATTCTTTTCCTTATAATAATGGTGAGTGGAATTTCACCTCCTTAGGATATGCTCGTGCCTTTTCAAGGATTTAATATCATCCACACACATCTGAATCCAACCATTTTAATTTTGGTTGAAGGCCCTTTAATTAATACATTCATTTTTGCCCTAAATTGAATTAGGGTTTCACTTAGGATTAAATCTTGATTATTTTAATATCAAGATTCTCTCAAGATTCTCTCTTCTCCAAATTAATTCAAATGACGCGCCCCTCTCATTTTCTTTGCTCTAAATGATTCCAATAAACATTAGGGACCTTATTGAAGTGGTAATTTGCATATTGAACCCTAGGTTTTGGGTAAATTGCACATTACACCAAAACTAGGTTTTAATGCACAAGGATTGCTTTACAAGCTTAATCTTGGTGCCCAAGCTTGTGAAAACCATACCACTACATCATATTCATTCTTATGATGTCTCAATATCAGAGGAACATATTATCATGCAACATTTGCAATTTAACCCCTCAACTTCTGAAATTTGTACTTTAGTCCAAAATAAGCAAACATTGCTTCAACATTATTCAAACATGACCAAAATTGAAACATAAGTTTCTCATGAGGTCTAATTACTTTTCCCAAGATAAGATTAAGTATCTACTCAACCTTATTAGACAAAACATCTAGGGTTAACACATGACCTAGGTCAGGGATGTTATACTACCCCTCTATATATAGGAGGAGTTACAATCAGGGTTCTCAGCCTTGGGCAATGTGGGATTAAAGAGGGACTAGAAGGGTCCAAAATTACATGAATTGATACACTATGGTAAGTGAATAGGTCATTTCACAAAGGAACCGATCATTTGGGGACTAAACCGATTGGTTCATCTCATGAACTGGTCATTTGGGGAGTTGAACTGATCGGTTCATTCATGAACCAGTTGTTTGGGGAGCTAAACCAATCGGTTCATTCATGAACCGATCGTTTCACTTCCCAGGATAGTTCCCAATTGACTTTCTTCTTTTCATTTCCAATTAATCCAAAGATCAATACTTGTCCCAATAAAATTGTACAAGTGAAATGAAAATATATTCTCATCAACCTAACTTTCCCTAACTAGCTCATTTGGTCCAGATGAATTGATCAGTTCAACACTTGAATCGGTCATCCCACTTGACCCTGAGCCGATTAGTTCAATAGCTTGAATCGGTCAGTTGGTAGTCCAGGTTGTGCAGAAATCGATCAATGTAGTTATCAATCAATCTGACACCCAAATCAGTTAGTCCAACACTTGAACTTGGTGATTCTGAGTCAAGTCAATTGATTGAATGTTTAATTGAACTATTAAACACATTTAGTAAACAATCTAAACATCATTCATGGATAAACTTCTCTTCTAGGTTAAATCCTATGTGTGTGACCCTGTAGGCCCATTTCACGTTGGCAGTGAAAGTCCATAACACGTATGACTTCACAAGCAAAGAGCGGTGCCTAGTTTCTCATCAGTGCTACCCAAGTGAAAAGGAAGGTTGGAGAATAACTTTCAATCCTACAATCTGTGACTGGTGTTGCAATGAATGTATAATTCCTTTGTCACTGATATCCCGAATGAACTTCAGGCATGGAATGGTCATCCTTCCAACGTTCATTCACTTCCTTGATCTCAGAGCAGACTGGATGAGATATGTGTGACATCAATGTCACATATTGATTCAAGCATGCATGCGCATGCCTTTCTCAGTCCTACTCATCATGTGGCAATGGACATCAAAATCCCTTAGGAGGGACAAATCCCATATCTATTACTCACCCCTCAAAAGCCCCATGTGTCAAAGTCACCCAATCATCACCTTTATAACAGTCTATATTTCAGGACTATGTTTGATGATGTCAAAGTGTACTCAACGACATGTGTTGAGTGTAGGGATTTCAGGTCAAAGAAACACACCCACCAACATCACTTTGAGAGCTGACTGTGACTACCAAGTCATGGTTCCATGTGTCACTCTCACAGTAGGTCTATCTAATACACTTGTTCTCTAAAAAGTACCTATGTGCTTGGTTTGATATCACTATATCATGACTAATGAGATTATGTCATCAACCAACACACAATCTAGTCTTTAGTGTTATTGATGCTATGGTTATTTCCACAACAACAACTGACTAGGGACAAAACTAGAATGTATACTCTTAACATCCGTATGATCTCATCATTTAGGCCCTTAACCTAAAAGCATACATCATTAAGTAAAACATTTCTTTAGACTTCTATCATGTTACACTATCATCTCAAAAACTGTTGAAACATATAGATTTGAAATTGCCTTTATTATTATTCAAATTATTTACAAAGTATCCCATTACAATCATCGTATGAATTTCTCTACGGGCATACATACCAACAGACTCCCACTTTCACTTAGAGCCAATCACTTAGGAACCTCAGTCCTTGTGACCTAGCATGACCATCATGCTTCTGTTGAGAAAGGGCCTTCATCAGTGGATCAGCTATGTTGTCTTTGATTGGTACTCTACAAATCTTCACATCTCCTCATTGTACGATCTCTCGTATGAGATAGAAGCACCACAGTATGTGCTTGGACCTCTAATGTGAACTGGGCTCCTTAGATTGAGCAATAGCTCCATTGTTGTAAAAATAAAACTCAATTGTGTTACAGCTACTGGGAACTATACCAAGTTCAGAGATGAACTTCTTGATCCACACAACCTCCTTTGCCACATGAAAAGAAGCAATATACTCTACCTTTGTAGTAGAATCGGCAACTGTCTCTTGCTTGAAACTCTTCCAGCTCACAACTCCGTTGTTTAGGCAAAATACAAATCCTGACTACAATTTGTAATCATCTTTGTCAGTTTGGAAGCTTGCATCGGTGTAACCCCTTACAACCAGTTTTTCCTTGTCACCGTACACAAGAAACTAATTCGTAGTCCTTTGTAAGTACTTCAGGGTGTTCTTCATGACTGTCTAGTGAGAATCCTTGGGATCTGACTAGTACATTCTCGTCATGCTGACGGTATACGTGATGTCTGGGTGTGTGCACATCATAGCATACATGATGGATCCGATGGATAACACATTTGGGATCCCATTCACACGCTCCCTCTCTTCACAAGATCGGGGACACTGAGCTCTATAGACGGTAACTCCGTGCAAAATGGGGATGTTGCCTCTCTTTGAGTTCTCCATGCTGAACTACTTTAGCACCTTGTCAATGTGCGTGCTATGACTTAGTCTGAGAAGCCTTCTAGATCTATCTCTATAGATCTTAATTCCTTTCTCCCAAGTCCTTCATTGAGAAAGTACTCCCAAGCCATGTCTTTACCTTCTCTAAGGCTAAGACATCATTCCCCATCAATAGTATGTCATCCACATACAGTATGAGGAATGTGGTTGTACTCCCACTAACCTTCTTGTACACACAAGGTTCATCTTCATTTTGAACAAAGCCAAACACTTTGATTTCTTCATCAAATCAAAGATTCCAACTCTGAGATGCTTGCTTCAATCCATAGATTGATCTTTGCAGCTTACATACTTTATTGGCACTCTTTGGATCTATAAAACCTTCAGGAGATGTCATGTACACATCCTTATGAATATTCCCATTGAGGAATGTGGTTTTAACATCCCTCTACCAAATCTCTTAGTCATAGTAGGCCGCAATAGCAAGCATGATCCTGATGGACTTAATCATGGCAACTGGAGAAAAGGTTTCATCATAGTCAACACCTTGAACTTGTTGGAAACCCTTCGCAACCAATCTGCCTTTATAAGTCTGCACATTTCCATCCATGTCGGTCTTCTTCTTGAAGACCCACTTGCACCCTATGGGTTTCACCTCTTCGGGTGGTTCCACCAAAGTCCATACTTTGTTGGAATACATGGATTCCATCTCAGATCTTATGGCCTCCAGCCATTTCTCAGAGTTTGGTCCCTCCATAGCCTCTAGATAGGTAGTTGGATCATCATCTATGATCAACTCACCGCCTTCCTGAGTTATAAGGTATCCAAACCTCTCATGCTCAAGGTGTGTCATACTAGATCTATGAGGTCCTTGTGTTACTTGAGGAGACTGAGATTCCACAAAAACTTGTGAATCTCCATGTTCCTCTTGGACATCCACCGGTTCAACATTTTCTTGTTGGTCTTGAACCTCTTCAAGCTCTATTTTCCTCCCACTATTTCCTTTAGAAATAAATTCCTTTTCTAGGAACACAACTGTCCTGGAAAAAAACTATTTGTTGTCAGTAGGGTGGTATAAATAGTATCCCCTCATTTCTTTGGGGTATCCAATAAAATAACATTTATCAGACTTGGGTCCAAGCTTATTGGGAAACATTTTCCTGACGTAAGCCTCACAACCCCAAATCTTCACAAAAGACACATCAGGATGCTTCCCGTGCCATATCTCATATGGTGTCTTTTGAATCGATTTAGATGGTACGTGGTTAAGTGTAGATGCGGTTGTTTCAAGAGCATGACCCCAGAAGGAAATTGGATGATTGGCAAAACTCATCATTGATCACACCATATCAATTAAAGTGTGATTCCTTCTTTCAGACACACCATTATGCTGTGGTGTTCCAGGTGGAGTTCATTGTGATACAATACCACGGGCTCAAAGAAGGTCCTCAAACTCCTGGCTCAAATATTCTTCACCTCGATCAGATCAAAATGCTTTAATACTTTTACCAAGTTGGTTTTGTACTTCATTCTTGAAATCCTTGAATCTTTCAAGGGTTTCTGACTTATGTTTCATCAGGTACACATAGCCATACCTACTAAAGTCATCAGTGAAGGTAATGAAGTATTGATACCCATTTCAGGCATTTGTTTTAAACGGGACACATACATCAGTATGTTTGAGTCCTAACAGATCAGTAGATCTCTCACCTTTTCCTGATAAGAGAGTCTTGGTCATCTTGCCCAACAAACAAGATTCACATGTCTCTATTGATTCATAATTAAAAGAATCAAGATAACCATCTTTATGGAGTCTAGAAATGCTCTTCTCATTTAGATGTGCTAGACGACAATGCTAAAGATATGTTTTGTTTGAGTCATTGAGTTTTTGCATTTTGGTGTTCACATTGTATACACTTATCTCTAGATCTATCAGGTATAGACTACAAGACATCGGGGAACTACCATAAAGAATCCCATCTTTAGAAATGGAACACTTTCCATTCTTAATAAGAAATCCAAAACCATCCTTGTCCAAACAAGAAACATAAATGATATTCCTATTTATGGAATGTACATAATAGAAGTTCTTCAACTCTATTATTAGCCCACTAGGTAGAGATAACTCATAGGTTCCTACATCCCTGGAGGCAACCCTTGGCCCATTGGCAACATGTAGTTCAACCTCACCTTTCCCCAAAGGCCTACTTTTAAGATCCTTCACATTTGAACAAATGTGAGATCCGCATCCGGTATCAAGTACCCATGACAAAGAAGTAGTAAAGTTAATCTCTATAACGTATACAATAGAAGTAGAGATCTCTATCTCATGCTTCTTCTTTCATCGTTCCCTCCATCCTCTCCATGTTTTAAGTGTAGAAGAACTGGGCATTGGTCTGGCGAGAGAACCCTTCTCTCCCGCACCTTTGTCCTCAGACTCTTTTGCATTGATCTCTATCAACAAACCATCCTTCTTCTTTTCTCTCTTAAGCGTGCATAGAGTGGAATCAAAGGGCATCGATTTATCAAGATTGTGTAGAACACTTCTTACAATCCTCAACCAGTTATGGAATTTATTCTAAATTCATTTTCCCATTTGAAAAGATGATTCTTTAGCCATTCTACAAGAGAAAATTGCATTTTTTGAACTCATTTTTGATTTGATTTGAATAAATTTTGACGATAGTTAATTAGGCCTTTAATTAGTTATCGCTCCCACTATTTTTAGTTCAAATCAATAGCCCTCACCATCAATTCGGAAGATTGCAACGTACAACCTTCTAGTGGGTCAAGATCATGAAATCCTCTCAGTCATGGACTAGGTAGGGCTGTCACCCCCAACTTAGATCTTTGAGGTAGACAACTCTTGGGAATTGCATCATATGCATCTCTTGAAAAATGTCATGCGCAACTCCTTGCCATGAACACCTCCATGCCTCAAGGTGGTAGATCCTATCTAGGTCACTTTGTTAAGTCTGACCCAAAGCCAACACAATGAATATGCACCCTACTAGGGAAGACCCACATATCCATCCTTCACAGTTCTATGAGATAGAAGGTGCACCACGCTAGGGTGTTCCCACATTTAGCCGATCAATCTTTTCATGTGTGTCATATTTGGAAGGTATCTAAAACTTAATATTTATTGAGGGATTTAGTTTTATAGGTACATATACATATCCAATCACCACAATATAAAGTATGTATCATATTCATGCTATATCCCATAGAAAACATGTGAAACGATAAAAGTGATGATTTTGGCCATCCTAATGTGATTCCTCAAGCCAAGAGGAATCACGATCATCTAGGTCCACATAACATGCAACCTGTATAGGATGAACTCTATGCTTTTCCGTTTTGGGTTTGATCCTCATCTACATGATTGATCGGCTCGCCATCAAGCCAGTCGGTTGGGTGCCACCAGTCGATCAACTGGCGCCTCCATCTGATCGGTTCACTGGTCATCATGCATCTCCTCAGGTCGCCACCCACTCGTCTCTCTCTAGGAACTTGCCACCTTGGTCTACCTACCAATCATCTCATGCCCGAAATGATCGTCTCGATGCTCTAGGTGTCCACCGTTCTTTGACATAATAGGAAATATAAACTAATCCTATTTACATTTGCATTGGGAAACCCCAAGTTACATTTAGGGGCATAAAGGTAGGAAAGAATCTCAAGTTATCTCGAGTTACATCAGGAGTAGGAGGAAAGGAATTGGTGCACAGACCGAGAAGCAGGAAACAACAATCAACCACATATACATTTAGGGTTTTTGGCCACAATCACACTACAATCACCATAAAAACCCGTTTAAGGGTGACACATATGAAATGCATTTAAATACCATATCATATATGTACATGTAGGGATTAGTGGATTTATATTTGACATGCATAAAGACAATTAATTATTCTCATCGTATGCAATAAATATGGGGCTACAAACCAAAAATCGATCATATCGATTATCTTAAAGTATAGAATGTTGACGTGGCTCTGATACCACTGTTGGGTTTTTTGGAAGGAAGATATGGCAGTGGAAACAAAAATTTTCTCCCCAAACCCAGAACCTAAATAGATCTCATCAACATCTATACAGTAGGAAGGATGGTTCGTAGAGGCGTACCTTGTCGCGAGGCTTGCTCGACGATGTTACCTCACGACTAGCACAATCTTCATCTCTTATCTTGGATGGTGTCTGTGCAGCTCCTGGTCGCACCCGACTAATGGAGTGACGACTGTCCTACAAGACACTGGCAGGAGTCATCCCCTTCTATCGGTGTACTAGTCAGTGACACACTCTCCCACCACCAGTTGTCATCCTGCAGTTGTCTTTCCCTCCCTGTGCCTCCCTGGTCGGGTAGCACCTCCTCGGGCTTTTTCGGTTCACAAACGGAGAGGAAAACTTTGCAGAGTAACTGGCGTTGTCTAAGATGTGCTCTCTAAAAAGCCCCAGTACCCCTCTATATATAGGACGAGTTAGGGTCAGGATTCTCAGCCCCAGGCAATGCAGGATTAAAGTGGGAGTAGAAGGGTCTGGAATTTCTACGAATTGATACCCTACGGCAAGTGAACTGGTCATTTCATAAGCAAACCAATCGTCTGGGGACTGAACCGATCGATTCATCTCATGAACTGGTCATTTGGGGAGCTGAACCGATCGGTTCATTCATGAACCAGTAGTTTGGGGAGATGAACCGATCGGTTCACTTCCTAGGATAGTTCTCAAATGACTTTCTTCTTTCCATTTCCAATTAATCCAAAGATCAATACTTTTCCCAATCAAATTGTAAAAGTGAAACGAAAATATTTTATCATCAACCAAACTTTCCCAAACTGGCTCGTTTGATCCAGCTAAACTGATCAGTTCAACACTTGAACCGGTCATCTTACTTGACCCTGAGTTGATCGGTTCAATAGCTGGAACTGGTCCGTTGGCAGTCCAGGTTGTGTAGAAATTGGTCAATGTAGTTATCAATCAATCTGACACCCAAATCAGTTAGTCTAACACTTAAACTTGGTGATTCTGAGTCAAGTCAATTGATGGAATGTTTAATTGAACTATTAAACACATTTAGTAAACAATTTAAACATCATTCATGGATAAACTCCTCTTCCAAGTTAAATCCTATGTGTGTGATCCATTTCACTTAAACAGGCCCATTTCACTTTGGTAGTGAAAGTCCATAACACTTATGACTTCACAAGCAAAGAGTGGTGCCTAGTCGCACATTAGTGCTACCTAAGTGAAAAGGAAAGTAAGAGAACAACTTTCAATCCTACAATTCATTACTGGTGTTACAGTGAATGTATAATTCCTTTGTCACTGATATCACGAATGAACTCAAGGCATGGAACGATCATCCTTTCAACGTTCATTCACTTCCTTGATCTCAGAGCAGACTGGATGAGATATATGTGACATCAATATCACATATTGATTCACACATGCATGTGCATTCCTTTCTCAGTCCTACTCATCAAGTGGTTGTGGACATCAAACTCACTCAGGAGGGACAAATCTCATGTCTATCACTCACCCCTTAAAAGCCCCATGTGTCAAAGTCACCCAATCATCACCTTTATAACAATCTATATTTCAGGACTAAATTTGATGATGTCAAAGTGTACTCAACGAGATGTGTTGAGTGTAGTGATTTCAGATCAAAGAATCACACACACCACCATCACTGTGAGAGCTGACTGTGACTACCAAGTCAGGGTTACATGTGTCACTGTCATGGTGGGTCTGTCTGATACACTTGTTCTCTAACAAGTACCTATGTTCTTGGTTTGATATCACTATATCATGACTAATGATATTCTGTCATCAACCAACACACAATCTAGTCTTTAGTGTTATTGATGTCTATGGTTATTTCCACAACAACAACCGACTAGGGACAAAATAAGAATGTATACTCTTAACATCTGTATGATCTCATCGTTTAGGTCCTTAACCTAAAAGCATACGTCATTGAGTAAAACAATTCTTTAGACATCTATCTTGTTACACTATCATCTCAGAAATAGTTAAAACATATAGATTGGAAATTTCCTTTATTATTATTCAAATCATTTACAAAGTATCCCATTACAATCATCATAAGACTTGCTCTATAGGCATACATACCAGCAATTATTCCCATTCAAATTGTTTTCTCATGGACCGATTGCAAGGAAAATGTGCTATTTGTCGTCATTTAATTCTACAAGAGAAAATTTATAGTTTTTCAAAACACCTTTTGATTTGATTTTATTAAAAATAAAATATGAGGATATTTAATTGGGCCATTAATTGATTATCTCTCCCATTATTTTGTTCAAATTGATAATCCTCATTTATCCAATTGGAAGATTGCATCATACAATCTTCTAGTGAGCCAAGATCCATATTTCATCAAATCACGAGTTAGCTTAGGATGATCGCCTACAACCTAACTATTTAGGTAGGAAACTTTTGCCAATCGCACCATATGAAAGTCTTATAATGATGGTGTGCATAACTTTTTGTTACAATCCATCTCTATGCTTCTAGGTACTTAATTTCATGAAGATCATGTACTTAATCCTGACCCAAAAGCTAACACAATAGAATATCAACCCTGCTTTGGTAGATCTACATATCTACAATCACACTTTCATGAGACGGACAACATCTCATGCTTTGGCTGAACCTACGCTTACTCAATCAAGTTTTTCATGTGGTTGCTTATGGAAAGCATCCATGGCTTAATATTATATTCGAGGGGTTTTATATATATACTCATACATATCCAAACACCACATACATATAATATGTATCATATACATACTATATTCACATATCACAAACCACAGACATGCAATCCACAAACACATGAGCATTTGTTATGGACATATTACCATAATCTTTTGGAGCCACAAATAATTACTATCCAACTATTTCTTTTGCATCTCATGCAACGTCAACCTATGAATATCACATGAACCTTCATTCGATCAACATGAAGGTGAACAACTTCATGAATGCTCCTTGGTGATAGATATTTGAGTTGCCTCTCCATGGACTCTCCTTGGAATTGGATCTTCAAGTGGCCTCTTATTTGAGTGTAAAAAAGACAACCTCAAGTTACATTTAATGGAAGTTTAGAGGGAATATAATTTATAACACTTGGAGATAATAGATGAGGCTCGACATGTAAGTCGAATACTTATACTAAGGATTCATGGAAAATCATATAAATCCAACCAAAATATTCTCAATAGGGGTTCTAGTCCATAACCATGCATACAGTCACCACATAAAACATTTTTCAATGGAAATGTGTATTATTTTATAGGTATATCAATATATACATATATACATTTAAATTTTAGTCCTTTAAATGAGTGACATTCCCCATTAAATAATTTGACTCCGATGCAGACTATGCAGGACACATAGAGGCATTGCCCTTGTGCGGGGAAAATCATATTTCACTTTTGTGAACTACGAAAAATCATATTTTTCCATAGTAGATCCCATCCGTTAGTTAAAAAAACATGTATGCGGCGTATGTGGAATTAGTTTTGATATGCATATTAACAGTTTTAAATTTCCATTGCATACAACCCCAATAAATGGTATATAGAATACCAGTTATATCGAAATAAATTCAAATATGTTGTAGACCAACTTGGCTCTGATACAAGTATTGGATTTTTTTGGAGGTGACAGGCACAAAAGAAACAATAAAATTTTCTCCACATACCCAACTAGAGGACCACTTCACCAATAGTGTATTTGGAAAGAGGGTGTGTGGGATATACCTCATTTTGGAGAATGCTTGGCGACATCCCTTCGTGTGGTGATTTGTGCCACTACTTGCTTGTACAGACGGTTCTTGTCCATCCTCCAAGTGTAAGAAACTCAACACCTACATCACTACTTCATCCACACGGATGGACTGAAACTCCATGCCACACTTTGTAAGCCGACTGGAAGGATTATCCTTCTTCTTGGTGACATGCAAGAGTTGGTTGTTCTCCTTCTCTCTCACTTGGGGACAATGACGGCTAGGGTTCATGTACTAGAACAAGTCTCCTTGAGCGCATCTACAATCCAACTATCATGTCCCTATAAATAGAAAAGGAAGGAAAGGAGGGTTTCCCAAAACCGTTGGGTAAACAAAAGAATGCGACTACATTTAAAATCAGCCACTCTTGGACTATTAAATCAATATTAAATGGAATCATTTAATTAACCGATTAAATATATTAATTGATTAACTCATTGCATCATCCAACTCTACAAATTTTCTCGGGAATAGCAAGCCAACTGAAAAATTATATATAATTAATTCAGTTAGACATTTAAACCTATTAACTCAGATTATTCATATGTTATTATAGTATATTACCTAAATGTTTTAGTTACCAGTTTGATTCGAAATATTTTTAATCATGTATACAATTATACTCATATTCCAATACTACATGTGACTAGGTAGGCTCCAAATTACATTGACAGTGATATTCATAGTCTTATTATGATTTCACAAGCAATGATTGGTATATAGAAAATTTTCATTTCTACCCATGTAATTGGAGAAGTTTTAGAATAACTTAACCTACATTATTTGATTTGTGTTATAGTGATTGTATTTTTCCTTTGTCTCTGGTATCCAGATTGAACTCGAGGCATGGAACCATTATTCTATTCAACATCGCCAAAGAGGGTGATCAAATTCTCATTCACTGCCACAATTCCTCTGTTCATAATGCCACAAAAAAGGTTGATGGAACACCACGATCTGTGGGCATCAAGCTGGAAGATCATGACAATCTATGTGCACTCTTTCTCTTTTGACTCTCTACTATCACTACCCTAAACACTCTAAGATAGTCACCATTTCGGTTGCTTGCTTGAATGTAGAAGAATGTGGAAGGTTGTCTAACCATCCTCTCATTCCCCCTCTTTTAGAGACAAAAACTTTTGCAAAATTATAAATAGGTCTTTGGATTTTCAACAAAATTTCTAGAGCCATATAACAGAAAAAACAAAAAACAAAAAAAATAGTAAAAACTAGATCTTTGCTCCAAAACTAAAACTCATTTTTTTTAAATGGTGGTCATAATAACTCAATATGACCGCCAAGTATCTGGACTATGACCAAATACTTGACAAATCCTAAGATGCATCTATCTCAAATCTCGAGTTCAGGACCAAGACCTTAAACTAGACCACGATCGTAGACTTGAATTGGATCCTCACTCCTCATTTCTAATAGTTCTAGGGCCTGTACTCGTGACCTACAATGAGAATAAATATTACTTTTTGAGATGATCACAATCAGGGTTATTATTTTTTCTTTCATGGACAAATCCTTTAACAATCATGGATCCTGACTCAAAATGAACTAAATTGTTAATCGTGTCTCACAACCTAGAGTTATATCCAAATTTCCCTTTTTGAAGCTGAGAATTAGAAAGTCAAGGATCATCACTTGTTGACACTCTAGAGAATGGAAGGTGAAGTAGTAAGGGAACATGTCATGGAGACAACCTTTTCAAGATACTAGTTAGTATGTCCAATCTTAGGCCAACTCAGATGCCTCAATTAGAGACATAGCTAAAGAAGTAGTAGAGGTGTAAATTTATAGATTGGTAATATTTTCCTTAAATAAAAAATGGGGAGGAAGACCAAAAAAGGAGTGTAAAAAGAAGGAGATCGATGTACAAGATGTTGAGAAAAAGCATAAAGGAGGCAATTACTTTGTGAAGATGCACGACAAACTGGTGAATAGTAAATTGGTATCTTGTCTTTCCTATTTACCATAGAAGTTGTCATGTTTGGTACAATTTTTTCGAACTTACATGATATTGTGAATGATACAACCAAAAAACCCTTGAATAAATGATGAATGAGTATAAATCAAAACCATTGTTGTGCTCTGACTTCACATGTAGGTAGCCGTATAAGAGAACCTATACAACTCTTGAGATTGTATTGATCTTATAGAGTGTAGGTTAGGTTTTTTTTCATAATTATATGACTTTTGAAAATGGTAGGTAATTTCAAGAAAAATCATTTGAACTCATAAAAAAACTTTTTAGTTGTATTGATGGTATGTTTTGATAAGTGTTGACGCATGACAACACAATATTCTTAGATATCACTTGTAGAAACATTTTCTCATAACATGGATGTTATGTAAGGAGACTAGGTAGTCATTAGGGACTTAAAACTATTCAAAACCCATTAGAGACACAATGAAGAAAGCATTTCAATCATATAGGGACAACATTGATGTTTTATTCTTATAAGAAAAATGATTAACATTTAGAACATGGTGACGAAGATAACAACTAGTGGATTGTTGGGTTATCTTTTGCCTCTAAGTCTTTTTGGTTGAGTAATATCTCTTATACCCAAGGTGAATAGTTATATACATTGCATTTAGTATAAACCCTTCTCTATGAATGATAGATGTTTGAAATTGGTTTGTAAGGTGATGGTGGAACGAATAAAGCACTATATGTCTTAATGGTCTCTTATGTTTAGAGATAATTTGTTTAAAGAAACATGAAATCAAATAATATTGCTTTACTCTAAGAGGTAATGTGTATAGTTAGATGTCTTGGTTAGGAACCTTACATGAACATCACATTGATCTGTGAAAGTGATTTTCTCGTATATCTAGGGATTTTGTTTAAGACATTACCAGTAAAGCTTGATTGCCATCCATAATCTAATATATGTCATGAAATCTATTGAAGGTGTTGTAACAACCATTCATTGGAATGGAGACTAATTGAAAAGATTCAAACTCACTTGAGTCTAGATGACAATATCTGACACCAATTCATTCTGGATATTATCATTAAGTACCCTAGGGAAGATGGTGAGCTAGATAGTTGTATCATTATGAATTCCAGAGACGTCATTACCTCAAAGTATCTTATTATACACATAAAAATATTCACTGCCGCAATTTAGCACTATGAATTGGATGCAAAAGTATTGGAGGTATATACAAGAGAAGAAATGTTTCTTTATGGAATACTATAGAACAAACCATGACTCTATAGGGTGTCATAGAGATTTCCACAATGAAAGATCAAAGTTTGAGATTAGTCATTAGAAAGAGTAGTTGATTCTCTCGTCTTAGTTAATGATGATGATTATTATTATTATGATCATCTAAGCCTCTATTCCAAACACGTACTATTAGCTACATGGATACTTCTTTTCCAATCAAATCTTTAATAGTCATATTCTTATCAACATGTAAAAAATCAATATCTCTTCTTATAATCTCTTTATAGGTTAAATTAATCCTATTTCTTCTTCTTTTAATTTTTCTTGACTCAACATAATTTCTTTGTATAGGAACATTATGCTAGTCTGTGTTGCATATGTTGAAAACATCTCTTTTGGCCCTCACAATTTATCCACAATTCTCACCACCCCATTTTATTCCTAATATAGTCATTTATCTAACAATCTTTTCATATTTTCATGAACATCCATATCAGCATAGACATTTCATCCAAGTTCACCTAATGGAGACCTTTCTTCTTTGGCATGCAACAATCACTCTAATATAGCATGAAAGTCAACACTATTCAATAAAGTGTACTTTCTAATCCAAGAGGGATCTATTGGTCACATAATGCTCTAGTTTCATTCCTCAATTTCAAATATTTATAATGATCACATGAAAACATTTTCTAGAACATCCTCATTTGTTTAAACACTAGAACCTACGTAAAAATGTTTATGACATTTAATTACAACTGCTTGGCCAACTTAGCCATATATGCACAATTCTTTATTTGATTAAATTTCACTATGTATACTAATGTTTTCTCCTAAAACCATCAATCCATTTGATTCCATAACATTTCTTCAAAGTTACGTGTTATCATTAAATGTATCTTTAGTGTCACCAATCCAAACAATATCATAAGGAAATAACATGCACTAAGGAATATCATCTTGAACATTATTTGTTAACTCATTCGTAAGAAGAATGAAGAGATATGTGTTGCATGCTAAACCTGAATTACCCCAAATGTGACAGAGAATGTTGGTGTCTCTCATTCTAGAGTCTTAATACATGTAGTTGAGCTATCATACATGTCTAGATAATCAAGTCAATGATACAACATGAAATACCTATTTTTGTTGTGGTGCTATCAATCAATACTTACGAATCTCAATCCTCAATATAGTCACATCAATCTTAATGATATATTTTGATAGTACTAAGATTGTTCATGTTGAAGTTCACATAAAACATGTGGTAGTGTTTGGGTCCATGACATTATGGAACAATCAGGGAGGTAGGGACATGGAGTTGTTGTTACAACTAGGGAGATATGGTAGGCATAATATTGACTTGTTAAATAATAGGGAGGAATTCAAGTTGGTTCTATAGTGTGAAGGAATATCAGTGAGGTGGAGAGTATATCAAGGGAGAGGATTGTAACTGGGACACAAGTCGTAAACTTTGGCACCAACAAGGTAGAGGCCTAGGCATTGGTTGGGTGTTGGGATAAAGGGCGGGGTAAGTGGGTTCTTGAAGGAAGTGTGGTTGGTTACATGTGGAAGGGTATTGTAAATGAGGTTAGTAATGTGGATTTGCACAATAAAGATATGATGCAACTCTCAGGATTAGTGGTTTTGTATATAGAAGAGGGGAGGGACCACACATGTAATGTGACAATTTTAGGAAAAGGAGTTGTTGAGCTTGTAGGATACCTGGATCATCAAAAACTTCTAGGTAATATTTGATGTCAATGACTACAGGCAAGAGAGAACACTAGCTAGAATCTACCTAGTATATATTTTCCTATGTGAATGCTCAAATGAAGTGGAAAAGTAACTACCTGTCGTGCAAATTAGAAGAAGGGGATTGAACTAGGTTTAATTGAATTTCTTACTATATCATGAGCTTGTAAGTTTTCTTGGAAGCTGGTGTAGTGGAATGATTTATTTTCTTTCCTTGTAAATTTAATTGTATTTCTCACTATATACCCTAGTTGTAGTATCTATATAATGTTGGTGAACAAAATACATGGGAAAGGATAAAGGTTATACCTTGCGCACACTTGTTGTCCAACAACTAGACACATCATTGTCGATCAAGAACTCAATATTTCAGACATAAATCTAAACCGATCACCAAGAAATATGAACAAGGAATACAGATTGACCACCAAGAAATATGAACAAGGAATACAGATTGACCAAGAAATATGAACAAGGAATACAGATTGACCACCAAGAAATATGAACAAGGAATACAGATTGATCACCAAGAAATATGAACAAGGAATACAGATTGACCAACAACAACATGTTTGCCTTGAACTATACTTTGTCCATGTGGATCAAGGAGAAAGTGGTGGACCACCTTGTCTACCAAATCCAAGAAGAACATGACTTGTCGATGTTCTAGTCATCCCAAACTCCCTTTATTCTTCTATATTGGGTAGAATTCCTTAGGACAACTTCATCTATATCCCAGAGAGAAATTTGATGGACAACTTGTCGCACATGTTGTCTTAAGTTGTCTATATCCTTTTGTGACGTGCCCCCTTTATATAGGCGAATCATGGTCTTGGAAAATCCTAATTCCAATAAAATTTCTAAATGCAATATCTAATATTGAAAAATGGGAATAAAGTTTCGATCAGCTGACTTGGATACCCAATCCACTGGCTCGGTCACTCCAATCTATATCTTGAATTTTGATCAGCATAATTGTTACCCAATCGACCAACTGGTCAGTCCACATCTGAATCTAAATTAGTTTCCAAATGAAAACGTTCCTTGTTGAATTCTAATTAGCGAACTGGGTTTCCTAATTGGCCAACTAGGTCATTACAATGTGAAATACAATCAACCAATTGATAATCAATTGATCCATTACCGCAAAAAATTTGATCCTCTATCTGGACATTCCAGTCAACCAACTACATAAGAAACCAACATGTTTATGATTTAGAACCATTCAAATCATATATTAAATTGCAAAATCAAATTCCCTTATGAATCTTAATGTCTGTGACCCATCAGGTTTCTAAGTATACGAGTAGTGAAGTTGACAACCTCACAAGAAAATGATGGTATATATCCTTACATCATTTCCACCTAGGTAATGGTAGTAATTTGGAGAACAACTTCAATCTATACATTTATCAACATTACCATGATCTTATAGTCCCATTGTTGTAGATATATATATTGAAACTAAGGCTTAGAATACCATACTCTTATCATTCAATGTATGTTCCTTGAACTATATAAGATTATTCCAGATATTGTTAGTAAATATTATATATTGACTGACATGAGCATGGCCATGCATTTCATACTCTTTCTTATCAAGTGGACGGGATATGACTCCAAATGAGGGACAAATTCCATGTGCATAACTGACAATTCTCCCCATGTGTGACAACAGAACTGATCACTATCTTTTCGGATACTCTTATTCGGAGCACATTGGCCTAGTGGTTAAAGCACATTAAACAACATATGATTATTGTAGTAGCTTCAGGTCTAAGGACTGTAATCACCACTACTACATTGAGATATAACTCTAACATGTCATAGATGGCCTCCATGTGTCAATATCATGGTGAGTCTATCCAATACAAATTATTCTCTAACAAGTACCCTAGTATGTTAGTTGATATCCAATATTATGACTAAAGAAACGTAGTAATCACTTGTCATACATGCTAGTTTTGTGTCTTATTGTTGTCCTATATTATCCATAGAAATAATCATCTAGGGACATAACAACAATGAGTACATTAAAATTACATTTAATCTCAATTTGGGTCCTTAGGCCAAACCATATGTCATTGAGTTATATCATTCTTAGGATATTATTAAGTTTATTCATTATCTCAACATTGGAACAAACATAACAACTAGAATTGACTTTTATAAATTATCAAATCCTGTACAAAAGTATCACTATCGCAAAAACCATATGATACCTATGACACCCCGCCATCACACAGACAACAAGGTGACACGCGAAAATGCGTGGAACTTCCATAAACCACATCTTACCAAAAACACAGGTTAATTAAAACTGATTGTGGAAATATATAAAAGAAATCTTATTACATCCAGATCCTACAACAAAACATGTTATATAAGCATTACAAGCCTGATATGTGTCCACAGCTATTCAGAAAATAGCTATCCTATCAACATATGAGTTCATCACATGTTTATATGTACATAACAAGCTACATAAGGCCAACAACAGGATGAACAAGAGTACAACAGCTATACATCGTGAAACGTCGTCAAAACACCCCTGAGTACCTGAGAGTACATGGATGACTCTAGGACTCTACTACAAAACACCAAAATATACAGCATGTCCATTTCTTGCCATCTACTACTCTTCTTGCTGCTCGGTTGCAACCTCACGACCACCACCACGTCTAGTGCGATCGCCTAAAAAGGTTGTAAACCAGTGGGGTGAGACACACAGTTCCAAAGAGAAACATAACTCCCCGCCGAAACTATAAAACTCCTGAAAGCTTAAAGCAAGAAAGTAGATAATTGATATAAGCGTATTATATGAGCAGCGTACTCAGCAGAACCTACTATATCATCCATCTTACCAAGATTTCATGAGGCATATAACCTGATTTTTCTTAATGGAACATGATTAACAAGATAATATTTATAAGATCTTATCACAAAACATAAGGAACATTTAAGTAACTATAAGGTATAACAAGTTCAACTACACAAGCAAGGTATCAACAATGTTTTGTATGTGTACTAAGAAATAAACACTATTCGACTGAATTACATATTATTATGCCCTGAGGAAGTGAGACGTACCGCTCAGATCCATCCGAAGGCTACGAAACCCAAAGTCAGTGCCATACAAGCTCAATGGAAGAGCCGGACTCCACGAACTCACCACCGTGTGGTCACTGTACAAGAACCAAAGCAGGACCACAGTCTCATGCTTTAAGTCGCCTCAGCCATAGGGTCAGCTCCACAAGCTACCCATAACTATAGCCCACCATGGTACAGGTCTCGGTGTTAGTAAAACTTGAGCCACAGGCATGTTCACCATGCTCTGAGCCATGAACACATTCATGCTCTTCCACATATCCTGAGCCATGGGCCTGTTCACCATGCTTTGTATATCCTGAGTCTACAACCGCAGTTGCACTCGAATCCTCCTATTTTCAGCTAGGAGAGACCCTGTATATTCAACAATATACACTCTGGGTTAACCCACAAGAGAACCTGTTTCACCATCACCATCTACTAACGATGATGGATCTATGGCCAGGGAAAACTACATAATATATTCCACTGTAATGAATTAGTATATTTTAAGTGGATTGTTGAGGCAACCAAGTTGTAAAACATACAAGCAGTGAGTCATATTATTACTGTCATCATCACATCGTCCTGGGATATCTATCCCTTATTATAGAAAACCACTACCTTTTTAAGGCATCATCACCATCTTACATCACCACTTGGGATAAGAATTCCTATCTCATCAACAAGAGGATAACATCTCACTAGGCACTCAACCTTTATCAGGTCCTCAGACCCATCTTACTGCATTGGTGATACATATATATCTCATCAACAAGAGTTATCATTAGGATACAGTTTCATTCAAACACATGTGCCTCATAGCTCTTACCATGCTATGAATTAATCTTGTAACCTGCATGGTTAGTATAAAAGAGACATCTTTAAAATCACTAGGCCTACAACTCCACTATTTATCATGTCATCAGGTTCTATTATATCAATCACATTACTTACTATCAAAATGTGGGCATCTATTTATGCTTTCATATACATAAATTATCATCACACTATCTTTATTTGACATTACTTTTAAGAATCCAACAAGTCATTGGTTTACAAACCATTATCCATTTCGCATTATCAACACAGATGTGACTATAAGATAAAGAACCATAAAGAAGTTTTTGCGGGTTAGACCTAAGCCTCACCAAAGATACCCGCTACCCTCACTAGAAATGTGATGGGTAGGGCGCCCCTCACTACATATGGTATCAGGCAAGGTCATACCCTCACCAAAAGATAAACGGCTAGGGTTTCAAACCATAAAGCGCATGTTACCATGGCGGCCAACCAAACTGGACTGTAACGTGCACTAGAGAGAACCTAGTATAGAGGTGTGTCATGCAACTAGAACTAAAGGAGTGTGTCGCGCACAAAGGACAACCTCCATCGATCAAGGCACTCTATCACCCACAACATCAAACCATATCGTCCATGACCATTGTAGCATCATATCGGCCAAGACCAACCTCAAGGCAAGGGGGTATCGGGCAACCTCTTCCCAGAGGGTATCGTGCAGAGCACTAGGTCTAAGGTGTAACACCAAAGCTCACTACCTAGGTTAAGAGGGCCATATCGGGCACCAAGCCACCAACACAACTTGATGTATCGGCCAAGAGTTAAACCCTAGACAAAGAGGTGTTGGGCAGCACTATTAAAGAGCATGTCGTGTAATGCATGAAGCATAGCCTGACAGGGTCATCATCAACCTCAAGACACCATCTTTACAACCCTAAAAGAACAAAGGAATTAGCTCACCTCTCAACAACCAAGAGAGAGGGGTTTTACACAATCCTTTATCACAAATCAGGCATCAACATGGATCACCACCACATCTAGGTCCACACTCCACCTAGGCTCACCTATCAAATCCATGGTAAGAGAAGGGTGTTGCTTAAGCATCTAGAGTATAGACTCACCTCTCAACAACCAAGAGAGAGGGGTGTTGTACATAACACTAGTCCTCAAACGCACTTCTCATGACCAAGGAGAGAAAGGGGTATTGCCACCAAAGGAAACCCTCAATTATGGGTTCGGCCAACTACATCTAAAGGTACATCCACATCATATCCAAAAGAGCAAACAAGATCATATCACAACAAGAACAAAGGTATAATTAAGCAAGAAGTATATTCAACAAGTTGCATGGCCGAATATGATCATACATGAACATACAACAAAAAGGGAAGGTAGTATAGTTAGGGTTAGAAGTTATGTAACCCGCCTTAAGCAAGCTCCTCAAGCTCCAAGCCTTAAGCTTCTAGCTCCAAAGCGCACCACTTTCAGCCACCTCAAGAAAAGGAACAAAGATTATAACCACTATGGCCGAAGAGTAGGAAAGATGGAGAAGAAGATGTTGAGGAGAGAGGGAATATGCTTACCAAGGAAGCAAGGTCCACCTAGGGTTCGGCCACCAAGCTAGAGGAAGAAGAAGAGATCTCCACTAAGGGGGATCGACCACTAAGAGCACCAAAGAAAGGTGTGTCGTGCACCAAAGAAGAGAGGAGAAATACAGAGGTAAAAGAGATTCTAAGGAAGTGGAAGGGAAGATATATATAGAAAAGGATCAAAGGTGAACCAAAGCAAGGTGTCATCTTACTTAGGGACACTTGTCCAATGTCTCACCACCTTGCAAACCACATGCAACATGTTATGCCACCACTCATCAAGATATTGGCCACATGTCTAAGGTGTGGTGACACAACCAAAGCAAGGAGGTCAAAGGGGTCAAAGGCTTACACACACACACCACCACCTTGGCCAACACACCCATGGGCGAAACCCCCCCATGGCCGACACAAGGTGCTCCTGCTTGATACAAAGATCATCAAGGAAATACAAGGACCAAATATGGTGAAACAAAGCCCAATAGAGCTCTACAAACCCCAAGGCAACTCAAGAAACGAGCCCAACCCTTCCTCTCATATCTAGAGGAAGCAAAGAGAGAGAAGAGCATCTCTGAAGGTGACAAACTTGCTCATCAAC
Organism: Alisma plantago-aquatica; assembly: GCA_963693085.1. Taxonomy (NCBI): domain Eukaryota; kingdom Viridiplantae; phylum Streptophyta; class Magnoliopsida; order Alismatales; family Alismataceae; genus Alisma; species Alisma plantago-aquatica. The sequence goes on from OY856410.1 coordinate 490,593,260, forward strand.
CTTAAACTTAGGGTATTTTGCAAGTAGTACCTCCAACCCTCAACAAAGCACAAGCAAAACCTAATCACCACTAAGGGTGATTAGCAAGCAACTAAGCACAAGGTTTAGGCAAAGCAAACAGGATAAGCCCAAAACAAAGGTCAGGGTCCTTACAAGCCATAAACCTCTACAAAGGGATTTCGCCCCCGAAATCAGAAGAGAAAAGCAAGGGATACTTCCTCCTCTCCTCTTCCTCAAGCTCCCACATGGCTTCCTCAACGCCACGATGATGCCAGAGAACCTTCACAAGAACCAAGTCTTTCCTCTTCAACCTCTTCACTCTTCTATCAAGGATCATCACTGGACCTTCCTCGTAGGTCACATCTTCATCGAGCTCAACCTCAACTGGTTGTATCACTGTTCCCGTGTCTGGATGACTTTTCTTCAACATGCTGACATGGAACATCAGATGTAACCTGTGCAACTCGGGCGGCAGCTCTAACTTGTAAGCTACCTTGCCAACACGTGCTATCAATGGATATGGCCCCATATATCTGGGTGCCAGCTTCCCTTTTTGGCCAAACCTTAGAACGCCTTTCCACGGAGAGACCTTGAGAAACACTTTGTATCCCTCCTGGAACTCCAAAGATCGTCGGTGATTGTCTGCATAAGACTTCTATCTGTCCTGTGCTTCTTTCAACTGTTGTTGTATTACTTTGATCTTTTCTGTTGTCTGCTACACTAACTCAGGCCCCAAAAGTTGATACTCACCAGACTCATACCAACATAGAGGAGATCTGCACTTCTGGCCATATAGAGCCTCATAAGGAGCCATGTCGAAGCTCTGCTAGTAACTGTTGTTGTAGGCGAACTCTATAAAACTGAGATTCACATCCCAACTACCTAGAAACTATAAAACACATGCTCGGAGAAGATCCTCCAAAGTCTGAATAGTCCTTTCAGACTGCTCATCTGTCTATGGGTGGAAAGTAGTACTGAACCTCAACTGTGTTCCCAACACTTTGTGCAACTGTTCCCAGAAACGACTCGTGAACTGAGGACCTCTGTCAGAAACTATCGTTGTTGGTACACCGTGTAAATGCACTATCTCTTCTACATACACTTGAGCAAGCTTCTCATCTATATACATTGTCTTTACATGTATGAAATGGGCAGACTTCATCAATCTGTCCACTATCACCCAAATGGAATCATTATTCTTAGCTGTCCTTGGCAGACCAACTACGAAATCCATAGTTATATGATCCCATTTCCACTATGGTATCGCCATAGGTTGCAATGTACCTTCCGACTTCTGATGCTCAGCCTTAACTTGCTGGCATACTGCACACTTAGCCACAAACTCGGCTACATCCTTCTTTAAGCTAGGCCACCAATACAAATCCTTCAGATTATGATACATCTTGGTGACTCCTGGATGCATAAAGTACATCGATGTGTGTGCTTCCTCAAGCACTAGCGTTCTCAGATCATCAACATCACCATCCTATTACGATAACAAACTAGTCCATCATCAGACTCATGGAACCCATCACACTTTTCACTGCCGAACTCTGATCTGATCAACTGAACTGAAGCATCTGTCTACTATGCATCTTTGATCTACTGCCTTAACGTAGGCTTGACTTGAATCAATGCCAACAAACCTGCCAACAAAGAAACCTCCATCCACACATTCATCTACCGCAAGGAAACAAACATATCCCGCCTATGGCATTCCAAAGAACTCAAATGTGTTTTCTTCATCGAGTGAGAAGAAGGAGACTTTCTGCTAAGCGCATCAGCTACCACGTTTGCCTTACCAGGATGATACTCAATGGTGCAGTCATAATCATTGATTAGCTCCATCCAGCGACACTGTCACATGTTCAGCTCACTCTGCAAGAAGATGTACTTCAGATTCTTATGATCTATAAAGATCTGACACACTTCCCCATAAACATAGTGTCTCCAAATCTTTAACGCATGGACCACCGCTTCCAATTCCAAATCATGTTTTGGATAGTTCTCCTCATGTCTCTTAAGATGTCGCGAAGCAAAAGAAACCACATGGTCTTCCTGCATCAACACGCAACCTAAGCCTCTCTTGGAAGCATTACAGAAAACGACATAGCCCTTCCCAGGCTTTAGCAGCACCAACACTGGAGCACTAGTCAACTTCTCCTTCAAGCTTTAGAAAGCTTGCTGAAAACGATCATCCTAGACAAAAGGTACATCCTTCCTGGTCAACTGTGTCAATGGCAACACAATCACACTGAAGTCCTTTATAATCCTTCGGTCGTATCCTGCTAGACCCAGAAAACTACAGACTTCTGTTGTTGTCTTTCATTGTTACTAATCTACCACTGACTTCACCTTCTTAGGGTCCACTCTGACTCCTTCTGCAGATATCACGTGTCCCAAGAATGTCACTTCTGTCAACCAGAACTCGCATTTACTGAACTTTGCATACAACTGGTGTTGACGAAGAATAGTCAACACTCATCAAAGATGTTGTTCATGCTCTTCCCTGTCCCGACTATAGATCAAGATGTCATCTATGAAGACTACAACAAACTGATCTGGAAACGGACGAAACACCCTATTCATCAGATCCATGAAAGCGACAGGCGCATTGGTTAGCCCAAATGGCATAACCACAAACTCGAAGTGACCATACCTTGTACTAAAAGCTGACTTTGGTATGTCATCTGCCTTAATCCTCAACTGATGATATCCATATCATAGATCGATCTTTGAGAACACTGCAACACCATGCAACGGATCAAACTGATCGTCTATCCTCAGCAACAGGTACTTGTTCTTGATCATGACTTTTTTCAACTGTCAGTAATCTATACACAAATGCATCGATCCATCCTTCTTCTTTATGAACAGGACTGGAGCACCCCACAGCGATGTGCTCGGCTTGATGAAACCCTTATCCAACAACTCCTGTAACTACTTCTTCAGCTCTGCCATCTCGGTTGGCTCCATCGTGTATGGTGTCTGGGCAACTGGCTATGTTCTTGGTACCATATTGATCTCAAAATCAATCTCTCGAGGTGGGGGAACACCGGGGAACTCATCGGGAAACACATCCGTAAACTCTTGGCCAACCGGCACCTCCTCAAGGTTAGGACCTTTTGCCTTGGTATCCTCAATGTGAGCTAAAAATGCTTTACAACCTTGCCCTAGAATCTTTTCTGCCACCATAGCAGACACCAAACACGTCGGAAGAATCTTCTTATCTCCTTGGAAGATCTACTTCTCTCCACCGTCATCAAACACTACCTGCTTGGAACCACAATCCTACACAACCTTATACTTCTCTAAGGTATCCATCCCAAGGATCACATCGAATCCATGCATCTCAAGTGGTATAAGATCCACTTGTATACTATGTCCCGAAAATGATAAGACACAAGATGGACACTCTTCTCGAAGCATCGAGGAACCATCAAGAGGGGTTTCTAACAACAGGCTATCTTTCTTACCACTAATGGGTAAAAGATAGTTTTCAAGCATAGTTTGTGCGATAAAAGAGTGTGTAGCACCCGGGTCAACCAGAATAGATATAAATCATGAAGAAGACAAATCAGAATGAAATAACTCCATCTGACATGTCACCAATCGCGGGTTGACTATTGCCTCTGGCTGACTCATAGCATAGAATCGAGTCATTGCTTGCTGTCATCCTCGTCCTCTACTTCCTTGGGCAGACGATCCCGCTTGCGACGCTTGACCACGTCCTCGTCCTCTGCTACTACTAGGCTGCTATCTATCTGACCCTTGTTGATTCTCCCTCGACTACTGTGTCACTTCAACATCTCTCTTTGGGAAATTTAACTTGAAATGCCCCGTCTGTCCACAGATATAGCATGCCCTATCCTCAAACTACAACCTAGATGGCCCTGTCACTGCCACAGAAGTTGTACTATGTGCCTTCGATGGTGAAGAACCATATCCTCTTCTCTTACTCTAGGACCACTGCGACGGTGCACTGAAACCTCTTAACCCAGATGGTGCTGAAAACCTTGGCTTCTTGAAGCCATCAAACTTCTGCCTCTGGAACTGAGCAGGCCTTTTCTTGGACATGGTCTCTCTTTTCCTTGACTGACCGTTCGATCCTACAGACAGACTCCACAAATACGGCAAACCGCTCCCGGTTCTCCAACGCAGCAATAGGTGTTGTCAACTCGACACTCAGACCTTTCTCAAACCGTCTGATCCCCTCGTCTTCTATCACCGCCATGTGAGGATAGAACCTCAGCAGGTCCATAAACTTGGCTTGATACTCAGTGATGCTCATCGATCCTTGGCACAGACGCTCCAACTGGTTGATCTTATCATCTAGATACATCTTCAGAAAGTATCTGGTGACGAACTACCACCGGAAAACCTCCCAACCGATTACCTCACTGGGTCGCTTCTCCTCGTCGATGGCCCACCAGTGGCCAGCACTACCTTTCAGAAGGTAGACAGCATGCTTGACTTTGTCTGCTTCAGGATGTCGAGGATCCGGAAGGACTTCTCAAGACCTGTCAACCACAGATCTACATCCGCCATATTAATCATTCCAACATAATTCGAAGCTCCAACTCGGCGAAGCCACTCAAAGGTCTTCCCAGTACTCGATGTTTCACCATGGGGAGCTTGTGCTCTTAGTGGAGGCACTGGCAACTTCTCTACCATGAGATTCATCATAGCCATCAACTGCCCCATAAGTTGTTGGTAGGAAGGGTTTTCGAGAATGGCTGGGTCAAGTTGGGGGACCTCAGGCACCCAATCTTCATGTGCCTACACTCTAGCTCCATCAACTGATGCAGCCTCGCTGCTCTCAGCAGCATGTTCTTCATGGTTTCTAGACATCTTTAAGGTTTTTCTTCCACTGAGAGCAGAAGATCATTGTAAGAAAATCTGGGAAACTCACAAGAATAGACACAACCTAGTCCTAGATCCCTGTAGACTTAGCGAACCTAGAGCTCTGATACCAAACTAATTGTGACTCCCCGCCATCACACAGACATCAAGGTGACACACGAAAACACGTGGAACTTCCATAAACCACATCTTACCGAAAACACAGGTTAATTAAAACCCATTGCAGAAACATATAAAAGAAAGCTTATTACATCCAGATCCTGCAACGAAACATGTTATATAAGCATTACAAGACTGATATATGTCCACAACTGTTCAAAAACCAGATATCCTGTCAACATATGAGTTCATCACCTGTTTATATGTACATAACAAGCCACATAAGGCCAACAATAGGATGGACAAGATTACAACATCTATACATCATGAAACATCGTCAAAACACCCCCGAGGACTTGAGAGTACATTGATGACTCTAGGACTCTACTACAAAACACCAAAACATGCAACATGTCCATTTCTTGCCTTCTACTGCTCTTCTTGCTACTCAGGCGCAACCTCACGACCACCACCACATCTAGCGTGATCACCTAAACATGTTGTAAACCAGCAAGATGAGACACACAGTCCCAGCGAGAAACATAACTCCCCGCCAAAACTATAAAACTCAAGATAGCTTAAAGCAAGAAAGCAGATAACTGATATAAGCGGATTATATGAGCAATGTACGCAGAACATACTATATCATCCATCTTACCAAGATTCGGGAGGCATATAACCTGATTTTTCTTCATGGAACATGATTGACAAGATAAGATTTATAAGATCTTATCACAAAACATAAGGAACGTATAAGTAACTACAACGTATAACAAGATCAACAACACAAGCAAGGTCTCAACCAATGTTCCGTATTTTTACTAAGAAATAAACACTATTCGACTAAATTACGTATTATTATGCCCTGAGGAAGTGAGCCGTACCACTCAAATCCAACCGACGACTGCAAAACCCAAAGTCGGTGCCATACAAGGTCAATGGAAGAGTCGGACTCCACGACCTAACCACCTCGTGGTCAGTGCACAAGAACTAAAGCAAGACCACAATCTCATGCTTTAAGTGGCCTCAGCCATAGGGTCAGCTCTGCAAGCTACCCATTACTCTAGCCCACCTTGGTACAGGTCTCAGCGCTAGTAAAACTTGAGCCACATGCCTATTCACCGTGCTCTAAGCCATGAATGCATTCATGCTCTTCCATATATCCTAAGCCATGGGCCTGTTCACCAAGCTCTATATATCCTGAGTCTACAACTACATTTGCACTCGAATCCTCCTATTTTCTGCTAGGAGAAACCCCGCATATTCAACAATATACGCTCCGGGTTAACCCGCAGGAGAACCCATTTCACCATCACCAGCTACTGACGATGATGGATCTATGGCCAGGGCAAACTACAAGATATATTCCACTATAATTAATTAGTATATTTTAATTAGATTGTTGAGGCAACAAAGTTGTAAAACATACAAGCATTGAGTCATATTATTACTATCATCATCACATCGTCCTGGGATCTCAATGCCTTATTACAAAAAACCACTACCTTTTTAAGGCATCATCACCATCTTACATCACCACTTGTGGTAAGAATCCCTATCTCATCAACAATAGGATAACACCTCACTAGGCACTTAGCCTTTATCAGGTCCTCAAACCCATCTTACCACACTGGTGATACATATATATCTCATCAACAAGAGTTATCATCAGGATACAGTGTCATTCAAAAACATGTGCCTCATAGCTCTTACCTGGATATGAATTCATCTTGTAACATGCATGGTTAGTATAAAAGAGACATATTTAAAATCACTAGGCCTACAGCTCCACTATTTATCATGTCATCAGGTTCTATTTTATCAATCACATTACTTACTATCAAAATGTGGGCATGTATTTATGTCTTCATATATATAAATTATCATCATAGTATATTTATTTGACATTACTTTTAAGCATCCAACAAGTCATTGGTTTACAAACCATTATCAATTTTGCATTATGAATAATGATGTGACTATAAGATAAAGAACCATAAACAAGGTTTTTTGGGTTAGACCTACCCCTCACCAAAGATACCCGCTACCCTCACTAGAAGTGTGATGGGTAGGGCGCCCCTCACTACAGATGGTATCGGGCAAGGTCATACCCTCACCAAAAGATAAACGACTAGGGTTTCAAACCCTAAAGCGCATGTTACCATGACGGACAACCAAACTGCACTCTAACGTGCACTAGAGAGAAGCTAGCACAGAGGTGTGTCGTGCAGCTAGAACTAGAGGAGTGTGTTGCGGACAAAGGACAACCTCCATTAATCAAGGCACTCTATCACCCACAACATCAAACCATATCGTCTACGAGCATGTAGCGTCATATCGGCTAGGACCAACCTCAGGGCAAGGGGGTATCATGCAACCTCTCCCCATAGGGTATCGTGTAGAGCACTAGGTCTAAGGTGTAATGCCCAAGCTCACTACCTAGGTCAAGAGGGCCATATTGCGAACCAAGCCACCAACACAACTTGAGGTATCGACTAAGAGTTAAACCCTAGACAAAGAGGTGTCGGGAAGCACTATTAAAGAGCATGTCGTGCAACGCATGAAGCATAGCCCGATAGGGTCATCATCAACCTCAAGATCACCATCTTTACAACCCTAAAAGATTAAAGGAATTAGCTCACCTCTCAACAACCAAGAGAGAGGGGTTTGACACAATCCTTTATCACAAATCAGGCATCAAGATGAATCACCACCACATCTAGGTCCACACTCCACCTAGGCTCACCTATCAAATCCATGGTGAGAGAAGGGTGTTGCTTAAGAATCTAGAGTATATACTCACCTCTCAACAACCAAGAGAGAGGGGTGTTGTATATAACACTAGGCCTCAAACTCACTGCTCATGACCAAAGAGAGAAAGGGGTATTGCCACCAAAGGAAACCCTCAACTATGGGTTCGGCCAACTAGATCTAAAGGTACATCCACATCATATCCAAAAGAGCAAACAAGATAATATCTTAACAAGATCAAAGGTATAATTAAGCAAGAAGTATATTCAACAAGTTGCATGGTGGAATATGATCATACATGAACATACAACAAAAAGGGAAGGTAGTATAGTTAGGGTTACAAGATATGTAACCCGCCTAAAGTAAGCTCCTCAAGCTCCAAAGCTCCAAGCTCTAAGCTTCTAGATCCAAAGCACACCACTTTCGGCCACCTCAAGAAAAGGAACAAAGATTATAACCACTATGGCCGAAGAGTAGGCAAGATGGAGAAGAAGATGTTGAGGAGAGAGGGAAGATGCTTACCAAGGAAGCAAGGTCCACCTAGGGTTCGGCCACCAAGCTAGAGGAAGAAGAAGAGATCTCCACCAAGGGGGATCGGCCACTAAGCACACCAAAGAAATGTGTGTCGTGCACCAAAGAAGAGAGGAGCAACAAAGAGCTAAAAGAGATTCTAAGGAAGTGGAAGGGAAGACATATATAGAAAAGGATCAAAGGTGAACCAAAGCAAGGTGTCATATTACTTAGGGACACTTGTACAACATCTCACCACCTTGCAAACCACATGCAACATGTCATGCCACCACTCATCAAGAGATCAACCACATGTCCAAGGCATGGTGACACAACCAAAGCAAGGAGGTCAAAGGGGTCAAAGGCCGACACACACACATTACCACCTTGGCCGACACATCCATGGGCGACACCCCCCATGGCCGACACAAGGTGCTCCTGCCCAATACAAAGCTCATCAAGGCAAGGCAAGGCCCAAACAAGGTGAAACAAAGCCCAACAAAGCTTTACAAGGCCCAAGGCAACTCAAGAAATGAGCCCAACCCTTCCTCTCATATCCAAAGGAAGCAAAAAGAGAGAAGTGCATCTCTCAAGGTGACAAACTTGCTCATCAACCTTAAGCTTAGGTTATTTTGCAAGTAGTACCTCCAACCCTCAACAAAGCATAATCAAACCCTAATCACCACTAAGGGTGATTAGCAAGAAACTAAGCACAAGGTTTAGACAAAGCCAACAGGATAAGCCCAAAATGAAGGTCATGGTCCTTACAATACCAGTCATGTCATGCAACCAACAATCTCCCACTTGCACTAGAGGCAATCACTAATGAATATAATTTGAAGTGATCAGACATGACCATCATGATTCTACTATCAAAAGATCAACAATGTTGCTTTCAGTTGCCACTCTATAAATGTTTATATTTCCTCTATGTCAAATCTCATGTGTTATATGGTAATCTATGACTAGGTGCTTGGAACCCTGATATGTTCTAGGCTCCTTACCTTGTGTAGTAGATCCATTATTGTTGCAGTATATGTATCTTCAATAGTTGAAACCACCCCTATTTCACCAATAATCTTCTTGATCCATCTTCTTCCTATTTATCATTGGGTGCAAAAATATACTTGTCCTAAATTGTTGAATCATCCACTATGTCTTACTTGAAACTTTTTTAGGTACAACTCCACCATTTAGGCAAAACACAAATCCTAGTTGTGATAAGTAGTTCTCCTTACTATTTTGGAAGCTTGCATCAATGTAAACTTTAAAACTAACTCTTCATTACCACCATAAATTAGAATTGATCCTTAGTTCCTCACAAATTCTTGAGGATGTTCTTTACAATGATCCAATGACCAACATCATGATCTAACTGGTACCTTCTTGTCTTACTCAAACCATATGAGACATCTAGGAGCATAAATATCATTGCATACATGACAGGTCCAATAGTTGAGGCATATGGAATATTAATCATGTGTGACCACTCCTTAAAAGAGATGGTACATTTGGATTTAGAGAGACTGATTTCATCCAAAATGGGAAGGTTTTCTATCTTATGATCTTGCATGCTAAACCTCTTTATCACTTTATCAATGTATGCAATTTGTCTTAGGCTAATATGACATCTAGATCTATCTCTATAGATCTTGATTCCTTCAATATAGGATGCATCACCTAATTCCTTCATGGACAAGGTATTTCCCAACCAATTGTTCATCAATTGTATAGTGGGTATGTCATTTCCCATCCATGATATGTCTCCTAAATAAAATAATAAAAATACAATTATGCACCCACTAACCTTATTGTAAATACAAGTTTCATATTCAATTTTAATAAATACAATTTGTTTGACTGTATCATCAATTGGAGGATTCAAACTTAAAGATGCATACATAATCCAAATATTGAATTTGTAGATGATAGACTTATATGTCTTCATTTGGAGCAATAAAACCTTTAGGTTGTGTCATGTATACATCCTCTATGGGATCCCTGATAAAGGAAGTGGTTTTAACATCCAGATGCCAAATATGGTATTCATGATAAGTTACAATTGAAATCATTATCTTGATAGATTTAACCAGAGAAATTGGTGACATTTTTTAATCAAAATCAACACCTTTAACTTGTTTGAACCTTTTGCTACCAATAAACCTTTGTAGGTTTGTATATTACCATCCATGTTGATCTTTTTCTTGAAGATCCATTTTCACCCTATGGGATTTACCCCTTCACGTGGATCCAACAAGGTCCATACCTTGTTGATATGTATAAATTCCATCCAATATATTGTTGCTTCAACCCATTTCTCAAAATCTAGTTCCTCAATAACTACATTGTAGGTTGGTGGCTCATCATATTTAACCATTGTATTGTTTTTTTGAGTCATGTTTTATCTATATCTCTCTGGCTTAAGAAGTGGCCTACTATAGCTTCAAGGTTTCTGTGCTACAATGAGAACTTGTTGTTTCACAATAATTAATGGTCCCTCTTGTTCTTTAACTACCCCCATAGATTCAATGTTATATTGTAGGCATTGAAATTATTCAAGTTCCATTTTCCTCTGATTGGTTCTGTTGGAAACAAAATTCTTTTCAAGGAATACAACATTTTTTACAACAAACATTTTGTTGTCAGTTGGAATATAAAAGTAATAACCATTAATTTCCTCAACATATCCAAGAAAGAAAATTTTATCCAATTTGAGTGAAAGCTTTTCATAGAACTATTTAATGACATAATCTTCACATTGTCATACTTTCATAAAATAATATTAGGACATTTCCCATTCTATATCTCATATGGTGTCTTTTCAATAGATTTAGAAGGTACTAGGTTAAGTGTAAACATAATAACTTCTAATGGATATCCCAATAAGGAGATCAAAATATTATCTACACTCATCATTGATTGTATCATGTCCAATACAATGTGACTCCTTATTTGATACACCAATATGCTATGGTGTTCCAGGTGGACCCAACTATTATCCAATAGCATGGTCTATCAAAATAGCCTCAAACTCTTGGCTAGTGTATTCTCTACCCGGACTAGATGGTAGTTCTTTAATACTCTTACCAAGTCGGTTTTGTACTTAGCTCATGAATTCCTTGAACTTTTCAAGTGATTCTGATTTGTGCTTTATAAGATACATGTATCCAAATCTTCTGAAGTCATCAATCAAAGTGATGAATTACTGATATCCACCTCTATCACTTGTGCTAAAAGGTCCACATACATCAGTATGTATGAGTCATAGAAAGTCACTAGCTCTCTCATCTTTTCCAGTGAAAGGTGATTTTGTCATCTTACCCCACGAATGATACTCATGTGTCTGTATTGATTGAAAATTAAAAGAGCCCAAATAATCATATTTGTGGATCCTAAAAATGCGCTTCTCAATTATATGCCTTAGATGACAATGCAAAAAAGTCTTGTTGGAGTCATTGAGTTTCATATTCTTGGTATTTATATTATATATGTGTGTCTTGTGATTTAATAAATAAAGACCACAATACATAGGGGCACTGGTGTAAAATATCTCATCTTCAGAATTTGAAATTTGATTATTCTTTATTAGATTTTCAATCCCGTTCTTGTCCAGACAAGATATAGAGATAATGTTTCCATATATCATAGGTATAAAATAGAAATTCTCTAACTCTATTATAACCTTAATGGTTAGAGACAAACTTTTTGTGCATACAATAGTGTTCGAAACTCTTAATTGATTTGCAAAGTAGTTCCACCTCCCCTTTCCTTAGAGTTGTTCTTCTTTCTAGATTCTACATATTTGAGTATATGAGAGATCTATGTGCGATATCCAATACCAAAGATGAAGAAGTAGAAAAGTTAATATTTATAACATATACCTAAAGTGGATATTTCTATCCCCTTCCCTTATTCTTTGATTCCTCAAGGTAGAGAGGCAAATTTCTCTTCCAATGTCCAACCTAATGAAAATGGTGAAAGTTTCCTCCCTTATTTATTCCTTTTAATTTAAGTGTAGAAGACTTTTGGCTAGATTTAGAACCTTTCTTAGATTTTCCTTTCCATTGGACTTTACTTTTTCAATGTTTTCCATCAGCATAGATTTGATATTTTCTTTGACTTGCATCTTAGATATTCTCAACATGCCAAAAAGTTTTGTCAATGGCTCACGAAAAATGTTTATGATGTAATTCATGATTTTTGTTGCATGAATCCAAAAAAAAAATGAAAGATCACATTTCTAGCCAACTCTTGGCCGAAAGGAAATCCCAATCTTTGTAGACTTCTACATATCTGATTATGTTGAGTACATGGGGTACTGGATCACCTTCTACCATCTCACACTTCAACTATGCCTTGAAGACATCATACCTCTGTTGCCTTCCTAGTGTTTGACACATGTTCCTAAAATGTGTTATCATCTCAATAACATCCATATTCTCATATGGGTGCTTTATTTCTTCATTCACGGATCAAGATATTAGGCATTTGATGTCCATGTAATCTTCAAAAAGCTTCTCGTATACTTCCCTATCAACCCTAGGTTCATTCAAAGTTTGTTCATTAGTTACTGATGTGTGTATGATATAGAGTTTACACTCATGTGAGAAAATGATTGTCAACATCTTGAAATAGTCGTGATGCTACCCATTTCATTTTTTATTTCTCAAGGAACAATCAAAGTGAAAATAGATTGTAATTTTTGTTTTCCATGTATTTATATAGAATATGTTTGCACAAGGTAACTAATTGATTTGATAATTAATTCTTATTTCACAATTTTTTTTGGATAGAATCATTTTGGACTGTAAGTAGTTATGCTCCCACTATTCTACTTAAATTAATAGAAATCAATATTAATTTGAAAGATTATAGTTGTCGATCTTCTAGGAAGACAAGAACCAAAATTCATAGTCATGAGTCAAAAGATGGCTTACAATTCAAAACTTAACTTTTGAGGTAGGTAAAAATTACCAATTGCATATTATGCAATTCTTGGATAAATTTTTGTACAATTGCATGCCAATAAATTATCCTATGAAATATTTGTGATATTTATTTCTCTAGGTTCTTAATACTATTATGGTCACCAATTCACGTCCCAACTAAGGCCAATACAATAAGATATGATCCCCTCAGACAAAACCACCTACTTATTATCGCTCTTTATCAAGGTAGATGGGGTACCTTGCTGAGTGTGCACACTCTGAGTCAAAAAAGGTTTTGATATGTCTTACATTTTAATGGCATCTTGCAAGTTGATATTATTCTAAGGATATATATATATATATATATATATATATATATATATATATATATATATATATATATATATATATCAAATCAAATCAACATTACATATACACTATTATATGTATCATGTATAATAACAATCACCATATGTGATGAAATATAATATTGCAACAAATAAAACATCTTCAGCCAACATGTGTTGCTAAGAAATAACCTAGAAATTCACACATGATTAACCTTAATGCTATGTTACTAGGGTCTTTATCTACCAGATTGGATAAAAAATAGGACTATTGGAAATCCATATTTTTGGGTAGAATCACTACAAGGGTTTTAGTCATTTTATCAGACATTATAGTCGATCGAGTGGTGGTTCATATTTTGGGTAGGTCTTATCTTTCTAATCGATTTAATTGTCTCATCTTAATGATGAACCATCCAAGAACATTCTCTTTGGTGTCAAATTATGATCTTCTCCTTCTATCCGTCACAGTCAATCAATGATGTCTTCACATCAAACTATTCTAATTGCATCATTAAGATTTATATGCAGAATGTATAGAGGGAGTCATGTCATGCAGGCTAAAAACATGTTACATGATGTTTGATCAAAATACAACAATATTAATATTTAAGATCACTCCAAAATGATTTAATTATCATATAAAAACAAAATGATTCTCAAGGCATCATAATAGTTTATGTAATATATACATTTATATATATATATATGTATTCATATTTGATATTAGGTGAGTATAGTGGATACAATTTTTATACATAATTCTTCAAAAAAATTGACAGAGGTTCAAAATACATAATAACTTTAATATCATGCAACAACAACTCTAACACTAGTGTACACTTTTCTGGAAGGGGTAGAGAAGAATATATATTTTTTCTTGAATTCATGAAATATCCATTGTAGATTTAACAAAAGTCACATGAAAGTATAAAGGATATGCCTTTAGTCTCACTAGTTGTCTAACAAATACACATGCATTTTTTGTTGAAGAGGACAATCTTTCATATCTAGATCAAAACTGACCACCAAGAAAGCCAAACAAGGAAGCTAGATTAACCATTAAATTCGTGTATGGTTGTCTTCTTTATATCATATCGTTGTCCTCTCATGAAATCAATCTCCAAGTCTCTGCACGTGTGTCTCATCCTACACTTTTTCCACACATATGTGGGAAAACATGGTGCACCAACATTTTCACCAAGTCGAAGCAGAACAAGAATTGTTGAGATGCTAGTCATCCTAGCACTACATTTCTTCTCCTATCTTAAACGGAATTCCTTGACAACTTCCTCTCTCTCCAGGAGAGAATGTTGTGATCAACTTGTCTTACATGTAGTTGCAAGAGATGTGTGTACCCTTTGGGATATGCCCTCTTTATTTAGGGGAGTCATTGGCTTGAAAAAACTTAATTATGTTCCCTTTCCAAATCGCAATGTGAGAAATAGTCTAATATTGAAAACTCAGACTAGAATTCTAATCGACTGTCCCTGGAACCCAATCACTCGATTGGGTCAATCAAGATTTAGATCTCCAATTCTGGTCGATTTACATGGATTTTGTATCAGATGACTGGGTCAGTCCAAATCCAAACCTGAATTGGTTTCCAAAATCAAACCTTCCTTGTGAAAGTATAATCGGTTAATAGGCTTTCCCAATCGGCCTACTGGGCCGGTCTAGTATAAAATTCAATTGACCAATTGACAATTAATTATCCATTAACCAAACCAATCTGATGAGGTGATAGGATACTCCACTCACACTACTTGATAGGGAATCAAAATGTTTATTATTCATAACCATTCTAATCATATGTTTTATTGTGATATTCGACTCACATATGCATCCTAATGTGTGTGACAGAGTAGGTTCCTACTTACATTGGTAGTCATGTTAAAACTCGCACAACATAATATTGGTTTTTGGACACATTATTTTCACCGAAGGAATAGGAGTATGTTGGAGAACAATTTATACCTATAAAGTGATCAATGTTACCATGATTGTATAATCCATTTGTAATAGATATCTAGATAGAAACTAAGACATGGAATATCATCCTCTTATCATTCAATCTATGTTCATTAAATAGAGCAAACTATTCAGATAATTTGATCTCAATATCATATATTAACTGAGATGATCATGGTCACACATTTCATTGCTTACCAAGTGGTCAATATATCAGTCAAAAGGATGGAATGCTTCCATCTACATAGCACAAAATTATCCCCAAGTTTCATATTGATCCCAATAACTATCTTCGAAACTCTTATTCAAATCATGTTGAGCAAGTGATCAAAGCACATAGAACAATATGTGATTATTATGGTGACTTCATGTCTAAGGATCACATTCACTACTATCACATTGAGATGTAGTAGTTCATATATCACCTCTAGAGTAAGTTAAAATGGACCTAGAATGTCACAGCTACTACTCAGTTTTCTGGGAAAGCGCAATCTGACGAAACAAACCCAACCTCAGTTGTTATAATTAACGAATTTGATGACCAACCGATGAGTCACTGATTTGTGTCGTCAGTTTTAGATAAAAAATTGACATTGTACTGGCATACCAGGTGACATTTTTAATTGATATAGTTTTCATGTCATTTTAAAAAAACTGACATTATGTATAAATGTTTCATCGGTGTAAATGTTAAAACTGACCATATAGACCAACTTTGTCATTAGTTGGGCCCTACAACTAATGTTGCAAGTCAGCTGGTAGCATGGTCGTATTGACCAACACTGTCATTATAGAATATCCCTATAAATTCAATTAAAAATATATAAACCGACAATTAAGACTTATAACCTCGATTCTCTAATATTAATTGACAACACATTTATATTTTTTTATATGCTAGGTCTACAGACCTGCTGTCCAACTATTCAGTAGGATGTAGAACCTATAGTTAATTTGAACTATAGGTTCCATCATGTGTTCAACTTAACAACAAAGCAGCACACATGTGAAACCTACAATAGCAAACATACACACAATTCATCCACCCGTATACAAGATTTTTTCTATAATTCCATTCTCATGACATGTCCATATACAATTATCATTGTATTCGTTCATCTTCACATTCATTCACACACATGTATATATAA
Source organism: Alisma plantago-aquatica (assembly GCA_963693085.1). NCBI lineage: Eukaryota > Viridiplantae > Streptophyta > Magnoliopsida > Alismatales > Alismataceae > Alisma > Alisma plantago-aquatica. The sequence continues at coordinate 490,609,880 of OY856410.1, forward strand.
ATCATTCACATATGCACCAATTCCATTATCATGACATATACAAATGAAATTCTCATTGTATTTATTCATATTCACATTCATTCACAAATAAATATATATTTATCATTCACATATGCACTAATAATTCAGTCATATCAAATTTAAAGTTGCAAGTTGTCATAAGCACCACATGTATATAGAAATAATGGCATTGAAAATTTGAAAACTCATACTTTATTCCATTCAAATTCAAAGGTTACATCCTTAATGAATGCATTTTACCCTTCTTCTGAAAGCTCATCTAGATCTTCTTTCCTATAGGGCTCTATCGTGATAAACTAATTGAAAGAGAATGACATATTTAAAGAGTCTCATTTGATATATTTATATTATCAAATGAGACTATTTACTAATGATGATCAAGACTGTATATAGATTATATTTTGTGTACAATGGATGTTTAGTGCCACCTGTCTAACAGTCAAGTCATATACCACATCACTTAGTATTCACACGCCCAACCATTGTCTTGTATATTGCACTGTAAACTTTCAATTATGTAGAACCTTAATAAATAGAAGTAAGCATAGTTGGCATATATATGCATTGGATTCAAGAAAACTACCTCAACATTCTTCCTACTTAATGCTTTATTTTTATTGTCCTCTTTCCTCTAACCTTTTTTAATTCTCTTATACCCCTATAAGCTAATGTATCACATTTAATTGAATTAGTAAATAGTCATGTAATTAATGATGTGAACACTAATATACATTGACAAATATAAAAAATTTACAAATGTAAATAATGCCTTTTTCAATGTGTGTCCCCCACTATCTATTTTGTCACCCTTCGTATTACAACTACATCCTATGATTATCATTAATCATGATATTAGGGCATAAGTTGGAAATTTAAACATAATACCAAGAACACCCTTAACTCGTTTGCTAATTTACAATATTTCAAACTCTTTGTTTTGTCACATTCATTCACATAAATTATCAATACAAAGGGATTTAAAACTTGATTACTCTAGTCTGATTTCAACTTTAATGATATATATCTAAACATTCATTCTATTTCTCATACTATGGTGTACATACAACTGGATAACAAATACATACTCTATTAAGAAGAAACCAAAGTCACACATCATCATTTGAAACTCTGTCAACTCTATCCAAGGACCTAGAGTGAAAGGGACTGAATGAACTTATCTAATATCATACTCATCTCATGTGGCATATCCTCTCTTAAGCATTAACATCTCAATCCACACAGTTTCCCCAAAATTTCTTGAATAGAGGGATATCCTACTCGCTCTGTGAATGATTACTTCAAAGAAATAGTTTAAAGCACTTTAATAGTTCAAATTTTATTATTCATAAATTGAGTTTAAAATATAGAAGTAATCAACTAAAAAGAAATAATTATTCACAAAATAATGTATATAATTGGCAGGATTACTCTAGATAAGCACAAGGAATACATCAACAACTGCACAAGCTTATATTATCACAAAGACCTAATAACTCAAAAACATACAAATGGTATGTTACTCTAGATAACTACAAAGTAATATTGAATGATTGCACACTCCCATATATCCGCGCATTCATCTTATTATTCCATGATTCAACATGAGGTGTGCACAACACATGAAAGTATCACAAAAACCTGTGATCTCATTGTACAAGACTTAGAAGCATGTCTGGGAACCTAATTCTGTAGTCTCAATACCACATCTATAGCTGGAATCACCATGTCTTGCTCTTGGAGACTAATGGGACTGACCAAATGTATCAGGATCCTCCTCTCAACCTAGGTAGTTAGGTGGGAATTCATAGCCCTCTGGGTTGTTTTGCACTCATGGACCTATCAATGATGTCCACTGATCGCCACAATTCATTACTCAGGTGCCACCGGTATCCCCAATTGGTTTTGGATACCAATCATTTAAGGAGTCTGCCCGCACTAGCCTAGACCCCTAAACCCTATTGGTGTGCTCCAACTTACCTTGACCTTCGTGGGACCTCTACTTGGGAAGCATGTTTTGTCCTCATAGTGCATGCCTCCTAAGAGGATTCTATAGTATTCACTTCATCTAAATATCTAATTCACTCTTTTAAATTCATGATTCAATCATCACATCAACGTTTCTAGTTTATCTTTATAAATAGTTCGTTTCATGCATAATTTGTAATATATATCACAACAAAATTTTTGAGCATCACCACATCTCATACTGAAAAACACTGATATCAAAATACTTGATTCACGGAATGCCCTATCCTTACAATTGCATTCACATCATTCACATATGACACAACTTACATAAAATTTTATACATCATCAAATTTCACTAAATAAAGATTGTTGTCAATAGTTGACATATATCCTAGCATATATATACATACATACATACATATATATACATATATATATACATATATATATATATATTAATATGTAAATGAAACCCTATAATGATCTAAAGTAGGGTTTCTATGTCATTCCCTGAAATATCATTCATCAACAAAAACCTTGAATAATTAAATCTATCACATTAAAATGAATCACTTGTGTTGGATTTCATGATGTCTTTATGCAAACTTTCAACTTATAACACATATAAGGTTACCCCCTATTTATTGAGATATCAAGAAAATAATAATAAATATCAAATAAATTCCAAGATAATATTTAACATATCTATATTTAAACATTTTGATAGAATGATCATTCATAAATACAAAAATTTAGATAGACAAAGTTCTTCATTCAGTTATATAGTAATTTCTAACTTAACTGAAACCCCAAATTAAACATATTCTTCTGACTTGCAAATGCTTTAGAAATTTCATTCTAGCAGTTTATATCCATTTCTATTATGATTTCATCAACTGGAATTAATCGCATCAGGAATTAATTAGTTTCTAGATCAATTTGTAGAGGCTAGAATTGAATGGAGGATTGAGTGTTTATAACTGCATAGAAAGAATTAAAGATTTACTATTGATTTAATCTATTTTTATGTAATACATTGTTTAAAGGAAGTACCCACTCACCTTAATCGATCTCTCAATTACTAATCTCAAGATTGTGGTACAAAATTTTAGATTCCAATATACTGGTGTTGACTTCGAGCTCGAAATTTGGGGAAATTATTTTAAACAGTCTATTGTTGGGCTGACATATCTAAACAACGTCTTCTGGAGGTTGAAGATGAAAGGTTAACTGAAATCTTCATTTGATGAACCAGGGAGTTCTGAGCAAGGGAACATGAAAAGAAGGAAGGATCAATGATTAAAACCATTTACCAAGTCGAATCTATGATGAAACCTTTGATTTCTACAGCTCTACATGCTATTCCCCAAAAATTGTCTTAGCAATCACCTTTCAGGTCTTCTTTTTGTCACCCTAAGGGTCTGAGAAGGTAGAGGATTGAATCACGGTTCTAACACACTTTGTTTTATGAAAATAGATATGTATAGACCGAGTTATTATCATTTTACGATTGGCTATCCTCGGCAGCGATTCTCGATAGTCACCGGGCCTTTAGAAACCATTGGTCATTGGGACTTGGTAGTCACTGAGAAATCCCATTCTTAGTGGTCATTGAAAAAGCCAATTTTCTTCGGTCAACAAGAAACTTTACATGTTACTAAAAATGCGATAACTCTCTCATTTCAACTCCAATTTCATTTATTCTTTTTTGCATTGGATTTTTAATTAAATGATCTAAAATCCTATAATATTATTTTTATATGATTATAAAACAAAAAAATATTTATTAATTATTTCCTCAAGTATCATTAATTCTCCTCCCACATATATGTGTGGGCTATCCCTATATCAACTCAAACTCAAATCTCATCATGTGATCAAGTCATGACTCTGAGTTGGCCACATCATATACAAACATCAAGTAAATGAAAGTTACATGGAAAAACTAAAAAATAATTTACCATACTTCTATTCCCATCCAATTTTGTATTTATGTATTATCAAAACCCTAATTTTAGAGATTAGGGTTTACATTTTCAAACCATAATCCTTCAGTGTAAAATCATGACTGTAGTTCCGTCTTAGGTTGAAACATCTCGATTGATCTACCATCATTAATTAGGTTCAAGAAATTATCAATCCAATTTAATCATGTAATAATCTAGGTGAATCCTAACTTATCAATTAATCTTAGTTGTGTTCGTAACAATTATCTCCCCCGCCCCCTAAAGAGGTTTCATTCCTAGAACATCAATACATAGGAAAAGTACATTCAAGGTTTATATTAAACTTCTAAAATATCATATGTCACTATATTCTTGTATTTCATATTTGAATATGATTTTCAACATTGAGTCCTTTGTTTCTCTTCCAATTATAACAAAATAAAAAGAAGGCTTATCAATGTCAGCAAAACAATTTTCTATGTAATAATCAGTTATTAGGAAAGAGAAAGAGAAACAAACCATTTTCAATCATGTAATACTCTCTTGAGGTGTCACCTTAGGATGGACAATATGATCCCACTATGTCATGTTATGCATTTCAATCTATACTTATTGTTCTGCAAACATTAGAGTTACTAAAGAGAGTTTACCTTGCTATTTCCAATTTCAATATTGTGCTACTCCAACAGGAAGGCACTCATAAGTAGCAAGGCTAGATTTAACTACAATACTATAATGAGCTATATTATTTGTATGAATTTTTAAAACCATCACACCCTTTCAATTGATATATTCCTTGCACATGTAGAACTAAAATTATATGTCTAATAAATTGTGCCACTTGATATGCCTTCCTTAAACTATACATTATTAAAATAAAATCATATATTACTAAATGACATTCGTTTTATGTGATTTCTTTCTTACTCATTACTACTTGCTTTCTAGGACCACCTCCGATATCATCCAAAGCAAGATGCCTGGAAAGAAGAATGATCGTGGTTCCTTTGGGATTGGGTGTTACCGAGGTGATAACACTTGCAGGAAAGGTCTAGTGGATTTGGGTGCGAGTATTTCTATCATGCTCTACAAACTTTATAGGCGGATAGGATTTGTTGACATGCTGCCTACTGCCATGACCATCCAATTGGCTGACTCATCCATGAAAAAACCTATGGGTATCATTGAAGACATACCTGTAAGGGTTGAGAAAGATTCTTATGTCCCATGTGACTTTGTTATCACAGACATAGATGAAGAATTAAGTTAACCCATCATCTTTAGCCGCCCCTTTTAGCTATCGCTTGTGCCATGATTGATGTTGAGGACAGAACCATCTTCTTGTGCGTAGAGAAACAAACCCTTAAGTATAGGGTGTTTGAAATCATGTGCATACCAAGCCTCCAAAAAGATGACATTCTCCTTGATGTTATTGAGAAGATGCAACAAATTCAGACAAGAATGGGAACTTGTTGAGGATCCTCTCTAGAATGCCCTTGTAACCCCTATTGATTGTGGCTTTGAAGATGAGCAATTGGAGAAATATAGGTGTCAAGACATAATGAAGAATTTGAGGATCTCAAAATGGTATCTATTGTAGATGCAAAACCTAAACCCCCAAGGCACCCGAGATGAAACCCCTTCCTGAAGGTCTTAAGTATGTCTTCCTTGATGCGAAAGAACTTTATCCTATTATCATTAACTCCAATCTTACCTATAAATAGGAAACCAGGCTCATGACTGATCTTAGGAATATGAAAGCTGCCTTAGGATACAAAATGGCTGATTTGATAAGGATCGATCAAGCCATTTGCATGCATAAAATTCCTATGGTAGAAGAATACAAACCTTCTAGAGACCCTCAAATGAAACTGAATCAAAACATGAAAAATGTTGTGTGTCTAGAGGTTATCAAGATATTGATTTCAAGAATCATCTACCTGATCTCCGACTTCCCCTGGGTTAGTCCGGTTTAGGTCGTCCCCAATAAAGGAGGCACCACTGTCGTGAAAAATGACAATGACGAGTGTATTCCCACTAGTACAGTCACAGGGTGGCAGATGTTTATAGACTATAGGAAAATGAATAAGACCACTAGGAAAGATCACTTCCCCCTTCCATTTCTAGATCAAGTACTAGATCTCCTCCCTAATCAACAATATTTTTGTTATCTTGATGGTTATTTAGGTTTTCATAAGATTCCCATTCATTCGGATGACCAGGAGAAAATGACATTCATTTGTCTATTTGGCACTTATGCATTCAGGAGAATACCATTCTCTTTGTTTAATGCTCCAACCACTTTTCAGTAGTGCATGTCCACTATCTTTGCTAGATTGACCAAGACCATTATGGAGGTTTGTATGGATTATTTCTCCATCTATGGAGATAGTTTTGACTCTTTCCTCCATCATTTATCCATGTTTTGGAAAAATGTGAGGAAGCACACTTGATCCTCATTTGGGAAAAGTGTCACTTTATGGTGACTAAAGGGATAGTCTTAGGCCATAGGGTGAGAAACTGTGACATTGAAATTGATAGATCCAAGATTGAAGTCATCTTTAAACTCCAACCCCTTCTTCCATCAAAGATGTTTGTGCCTTCCTTGGGGATGCATGTTTTAATAAGCATTTCATCTGTGAATTTTCTAAGATCACCAAACCCTTGACGAATCTCCTCCAAAAAGACACCTCTTTTGTGTTTGATAAAAGTTGCACGACCAATTTTCTTTGTTTAAAGATGCCCTCAGTACTACTCCCATCATTAGGGACCCTTACTAGTGTTTTCCTTTTGAGTTAATGTGTGATACGAGTGATTATGTTGTGGGTTCTATTCTTGGACAATGTGTTGATAAAAAGTGTCATATAATTTACTATGCATCCAAAACTCTCGATGATGCCCAATAGAATTACACCACTACTGAAAAGGAAATGTTGGCCATAGTATATGCCTTCGACAAATTCGTCTCATATTTGCTAAGGTCAAAATTTACACGGACCATGTGGCCATTAGATACTTGATGACTAAAAAGGATGCCCAACCCCACCTTCTTTGTTGGGTCCTTTTACTTCAAGAATTTGACCTAGAAATCTTAGACAAGAAGGGTTGCAAGAATGTTGTTTCTGGCCATCTTAGATGCCTTGAATTTTTTTAATGATGACGGTATTCCCATTAATGACTCCCTCCTTGATGATAAGTAGTTAGAAACAGAATCCCAATATACTTGGTTTTCTGATTATGTAAACTTTTCTATTTACAATTGTGTTGCACCCAGAATATATGGGACATTCTAAGGCTAACTTTTTGCATGGGGTGAAACAATACTATTGGGATGACCCATACATTTTTAGAATGTCTACAGATGGGCTATACCACAGGTGTGTCATTAAGCAGTGCCATTCTGGCCCCACTGGAGGGCACATGAGTTGTCAGAAAACTGCTAAGAAAGTCTTACAGTCTGGTTTTTTCCGGCCTTATCAAAGTTTCCAAATTGGTTGAATCCATCCCCACTAAAACATGTGATTCCAAACTATGAAGAAACTTTTCAAAGATATTATTTTTCTTTTATTTGGGCTTGTACCGTAGTTTCTTATGGAGGTTCTCATTTTTTAGAGAAACATTTTGAGTCTTGTTGAAATGGTGTGGAGTCCATCACAAGGGTGCCACCCTATACCACCCTCAGACCAGTGGTCAGGTTGAAGTGTCAAATAGGATAATTGAGTCCATCCTAGAGAAAATGATTAATCACACTAGGACCAAATGGGATTTGAAACTCAATGATTCTTTGTGGGCATACAAAACTACCAACAAAACCCCCATAGGCACTTTCAAATTGATTTATGGAAAATTGTGTCATCTGCCCATAGAATTAGAGCATCATCCCATAGAATTAGAACTCTTAATTTTAAATTATCTATTGTAGGTAAAACCTCTATCTGCAAATGTAAGAGTTAGATGATCTCAGGATTACAACCTATGAAAATGCTAGAATTTACAAAGACAAAACCAAGTTACAGCATGATGGCCACAATAGGAGAAAAGATATTAGGTAAGGAGACCAAGTTTTAATGTATAATTCTAGGTTGAGCCTTTTTCATAGAAAACTTAAATCCATATGGTATGGGCCCTATCTTGTTAGTGTGCCTAGCATCATGGCACTTTTATTCTTTGGGATAAAGTATTAGGGGAGTTTAAGGTTAATGAACATAGGCTTAAACAATACATCATTGTTGAGGAATTTCTATTTTTTTGAGGCACATCAAATCTCCTTGCTTGAAGATCCTCACCAGCAAGAACTTCCACCCCCTATCACGAGCCTCAAACAGTTCCATGACCCAACTTTGACGGGCCTTCGACATAAAACTAGGTGCTTATTGGGAGGTAACTCAATCAATTTTTTTTTGCAATTTTATTATATATTTGTCTTATCTAACACATGTTTCATTTCCATATTATTGATACTTTAAAAAAGCGTTGGTGATCCAATTTGATGTTCTTTTAATGAAGGCCAACCCCTACCAGGCCAGACGACCATCTAAGGATGGCGAGATGGTCATCTTGTCCATCTAAGTAATTTGTAACATTTGCGGTAGTTTGAAATTTTGACACTTCAACCAGCGTCATTACACCACATGATGGCCTTTTGGCTCGAACGACATGGTTGTCTGGAACCGAAAAGGAGCAATTAAGAGTGGTACAATTTTCTTAGCTGTTTTAAATTTTGAAACGTTCCTTGACCACTCGAAATGCCAAATGGTTCTTTGGCATCTCCTAGACGGGCATTCCACTTCTCCATTTGGCCTATAAAACAAGCACCTTGGGGGAGGCATATCCATACCTCCAAGCTTTCTTCACCTCCCCATGAGTTTAAATCCCATCAGTAACCAGCCGACTGTCTTCTACCCTCTGCCTGACCAATGTCTCCTCCACTTCTAGACGACCACCTCACTAGACAAGTCAGCTACTTCGTTGTCATCTCAGAATAGTCTCCCAACATTGCCATCTGCCCATCTTGACAATCCAGGCACCCATCTCACTGTAGAGATACCTCGACCACCTTCTTCGATCTACTTCTATTATCTCACCTCTCTTCCCCCTCACTTCCTTGCCAGAGCCACCTGCTTCTCATCTCAATAGTACCAGTCGTCCATTTTGTAGGTGAAACATCAGATTTTCCAAATGGCCTCTTGCCATCCATCTGACAACCCAACCGACCACCTACGGAGCATGCGTGGCAACGATCAACCCAGTCGATCAGCTCACTACCAAGCAGTGGTCTGGATCAGTGCACCCCCAAACCTCTTTTTTGTTCTAGACACTCGTCTAAAAGTTGCCAGATGACCACTTCATCACTCCGAGATGCCCGTATCACACTTGTTAGACAACTATTTCTTCTACTTCAAATGATTTTCTGGACCACCCCATACGCCTATTTTGAGCCCACCTTAGTAGCCATTCATCATGTCTGAGGTACACTCACGATGCACTTTCCTTGACCATTTTCACAAGGGCTAGCAGCCCGCCAAGAAGATAGTTTCTCATGAGTTGCCTTGTCAATCTACCACATGTAGCGATATGCAATTCTGGGAGCCTACTAGCAAGTCCTCTCCTAAAGTGACCGAAGAAATGCAACATGACATCGACGAGCTCGAGTCCATCCTATAGGCTGAGAGAGGACAAGCTGCATCTCACGACGACCTCGATTCCACGGTGCCACATCCACCCCGCATAGCCCCTTCCTTAGGGAACTATACTTAGTTTCTCAACACCGTGCACTACACTAGGTTCAAGGAGACTACTGTGATTGGTATATCTCTTCCTCATTGGGCCTACGATGTCACCCTTGACTCCCTTAGCATTTAGGAGGTTGTAGACAACATTTTGAGGAAGACTCATATTTTCCTTTTTCCATATCGGGTCACTCTAGTGTATAGTGACCTCACCTTGGAGTTCATGACCACCTACCATCGTTTCCACGACTCATGGGGCAACTCCAACTACAAATCCAGAGTCATTGGTGGTGAATTTGAGATATCCGCCAGGCAACTGACCTCCATGATACTTCATGGAGGTGATGATTACAGGCTCACTCAAAGCATGGAGTGTATCTAATATGTCCATCCTAACAACTACAATGTAGAAATGATCATGGCAGACCTCACGGGACTGCCATTCAAGCTACATGGTAGTATGAAGGATTCTAGTATCCACAACCCAATGGTCCACTACATCCATCGCATCATGGCCCACACTTTCTTTGGTAGGGAAGGTACTCAGGGCACCATTACACTTTCTAAGCTTTATACGCTATGGTTTCTTCTGAACAACAAGCCTTACAATTGAGGATGTGCCATTATTGACCATCTCAACTACCAAGCCAATCATACTACTAATCCTCCTACTATATCGGCCATGTAGTCACTTATATCATACTTTTTATGGGTTATACTCATATCTTTTTCTAGGCATTAACCCATGAGCATCACCTAATTGACCTTGCATACTTGAAGGGGGTGCAAATTCCTCAATCTTTGTTCCAATGGAGTCCACTACTTACTTTTTAAATTCTCCTAGTTCTTCCTCTAGCTTCCACGCCATGCTAGGTTTGCAGTCGCCAATCTAGTTTTTAACTTTTCAGATCTACGAGTACATATTGCGTGATTTCCTATGGAGCATCTCAATGCAGACGACGTCATTGAGATCACGACCCATAGCAGGAGTGTGTCTCTTTGGAGGCACATGATGATGAGACTGGACCACCACCTCCTCCTTCTCGATGTTGGACTAAGAGACACAAGGCCACCGAGAAAGGACTCGAGGATCCTTATGTCTTTTACGAGATCCGAGACTAGTTGGAGGAGATCCAACATGAGCAGTAGCGCCAAGGTCACTAGTTGAATCATATGTACCCGATGCAATTATCCCATTAGCCCTGGCATGTGCACCATGCCACTACAATGCCATCCGACATCAGTATGAGGAGCATGGGGCCCATCAGGCCTACCCTGACTGCAACTCCCCCAATCGAGGAATATACTACTACAACCCTCCATCACGTTCACACTTCCACCACTAGAGTGTTTTTCTTCCCTCCATCTCTGATTTAGGTTTTTCTTAGGATGAGCAAAAGTATAAGCCAGGGGTTTATGTGAGTGTTATGATTCTATTCCACTCCCTTATCTTTTCCCTTAATTGCTTTATTTTTCCTTTTTATCATTTTACATGTATTTTCTTCAGTTCATGGCCCTCATCTAGTCGGCCATCCTTTTTTGTTTTCCTTAGTTGTAAAAAGTTCATTATCTAGTCATCCCATTGAGTAGACATCTATCATTGTACCCCAAATTTATTTAGTAAAACTTCTTGGAAAATCAATTACAAAAATCCATGTCTTCAACCATCGTGTCACCTAGGACCCTAAATAACATAACTCCTTGGAATAGTTGGAAAGTCACAAGGAATCAATCAAAACCAAGTATAATGTTTCCCTATATTTAAAAAATGGGTTATCTTGTTATAAATCTTGCATGATATGAATTTTAGGAATATTCTAACTAGAGCAATGACACTCTCTAAAAAAAGAATATATATATATACACACACACATATATGTGTGTGTGCGTTGAATTTATAAGCACAAGAACATCTCTTCCTTCCCTCTATTTTTCTTCTAAAAAAGAGAAGCAAAGAATCACCACTACACAAAAATCAAGTCTGGGGTGGCATGCTTCTCAAAATAAAAATTCCACACCCCAGAAAGGGGTGTACCATCAAAAGATGCCAAAAGTGCACATGAAAAAAATTGTGACCAATGTAGCCACAACTTCGTCAATTCATATCTCTAGTCAAATAGAGTAGGGATAAATATTTTTCATCACTTATGTATTTGTTTTCGCACCCCACTTCATCCTGTTCTTGTCCAAGAACTTACAAAAAAAGTAAAAGTTGAGAGTGTCAAAGTGAAAGTAAGATGAAGCCTATTTTTCTACAAAATCTCATTCTAGAAGCAAGACGTGATAATTGTTTTGACAGGGAATAGAAAACTTTATGCTACATGGCTCTAGGAGATGGGGTCACTTGGCCAAAATTTTGAGGTAAGGATAATAGAGATGTTACAAAGGTGAGGAATTTCTTATTGGGAGTATAAATTAGACTTTATTTGTAATTTAATTTTCTTAGGATGAACAAAGATTCAAGTCTGGTGTATTTTAATGAATGCATATTTATCTATCTTTTTACATATGTTTTCATAATCCTTTACATTAGAAATTATCTATTTTTCAGTAATTTCAGGGACCAAATTGCAATTTACTCACTTATTGATTTATTTTACAAATACTGATCTTCTTTCTCACTTTTTTGTGGGATTTTTCTCCAAAGTTGATTTTTGACCTATTGAGCCTGCGAGATGGCCATCTCACTATCCCTAGATGGTCGGCTCATCCCTAGAGATGTCCACATTTAGAGACAAACAACCACCTTGGCCTCGATCAACTAGCTACTTCTAACACTCTAGACGGGTGTCTTGTTTCAACGAGACGGCCATTTCATGACCCCAACCAAGCACCCAGATGAGACTAGACAACCATCTTCTGACCCTACAAGCCAAACATACAAGCCACCTCTCATTACAGTTTTTGTCCTTGATCACATGCAATGTGGCACCAAACAGTAGACCCACATCGTCTCAACATTCTACTCGAACCTTACATTGACCCCAAGAAATCAAGACAAAGGGCACCGTCACTCTTGCTAGGGTTTCAACCTCTAGGTTCACATACAACGGTGCTAGACGGGCATCCCACATCACCTAGATGACCATTTCAAGGTCTTACTCTGAGACCAAGAAATAGATCAAAGGGTTCCACCACTCCACTTGACTAGGGTTAGGCTGCTTCTCCAAAGACACACCACATCACAATCAAAACGACCATCTGGGTTACCCCAAATGGTTGTTTCATGGTTCACGAACAACATTTTACAATAGACGCCCTTCTCACTTCTTTTACCCCCCTTTCAGGTTTTTCCATGCCTCCTTCCCCTATAAAAGGATTGGGGACACCACTAAAAAAGGGTCCTCAATTTTCATACTAGCATTTCATATTGAAGTTGTGTTACTTTCATTTCTTAGTATAATCTTTTCATTCAAGCAATAAAACTAGTTCTTTGTTCAAAATTGAGATCTCTCCCTTTATTTCTTGTTCTTTTTTCTCGCTCTTTCTCTTGGACCCTGAGATTAAGACATCAAGCCATTTAATTATCACCACATTTGGTCTCCTCAGAGATTTTGGATTTGTGATCTATGGCTTCCAATATATTTCTCCTTGTTTCTCCCTTCCTCGCTATGACTAGTGAGTAGTTCCCTTATTGAGGCGAGGGGAATAACTAATTGGCCACTGTATTGATCAGATTAGGTTTATATGATTTTTTTTATACATATTATTTTTTACTTAGAGAATCATCAGTTTAAAAAAAGTAATTAATCATTTTCATCATGAGTTAGTTCTGGCGGATGTGACCGTTGAAATTGAAAATTGGAACGACTAAACCAATTTCATGGGGATTTGGATGCGATGATGGAAAAAACCCCATTGGGATGATGAACTATGAAGCGTGAGCGTTAGAACCTATGGGTTCATGCAGAGTAAGTCTCTTGAATTTTATGTACGAATGATTCACATAGCCACTTCTATCTTCAATTATCATTTATTCTTGGATCTTGTCTTTACTTTGGCTAAGGTGGTGAAAACCCTCTAATCCTTGATGTTTTCTCCTATTTGATTTCAATTGTTTCTTCAACGCTTGTCATCAATTCACCTCTTTTAATTTCAACACTTTACTTCTTATTTAGATAATCTTGTATTTAAACAATTTCCTTCCTAACTTTCTTATCTTATAATAATAATTTCCTTTCTTTTCTTTAATGTAATCTTTTACCTTCTTTGAATTTGAATTTCTTATTCTAGTGTAATCAAACAACCCCTAATTGAAATTTACTTTATATTCCTAATTCAAAAATACCAAAAAGAAGTAATTTCAAAAGTCAATAGGGACTAAAAGATGACAATCTTAAAAATGTTGTTATGTAGGATTGACCCTTCTACACTAACCATAACTAGAAAGTAAATGTGCATTAAATTGTAGGATAATAATCTTAGTGAATTGGTGTGATCTTTGACATGTATCAGTTACTTTTCTAAATTATCACATTGGAGTTTCGTCATCATTCTATATTGTTCCATTATTGTATTCAATAGATTTATCGTATCACTTCATCCCCACATTACATTCATTCAAGAGGATACAAAAGAGAAGATAATTTTGGAAATTTTGAATCATGATCTTAGATTACTCTCTTAACACACTTCTCCTATCTAGTTTGATTAGTTATCAACAAAGATACCTGACTAATTAGTGCTTTCTTTGATCTCAAAACCTCTCTCTTTTATAATCTATATTACTCCCTCATGTTCCAAACCCTTCTTTATTTTTCATAATCCTCTTACAATATAAAACTCTTCCATCTATCATCTTTAGCTTCTTCTTATCATAATTTTCTTTTATAAAATTGAACTCCTAAATCATGTTCTTGATACTAGTTTCATCTTATGCTTAATATATAGATTGTATGTCCTTTGTTTCATATCAAATGGTTCAAGCATGGGTCAAACATAATTTCTCTTTCAATCATGTTTTTCAATTTTTGAATACATATTACCTTTTATATCACTTGTTCAGTTATTTAACTTCACTTTTGTTATTCTTTTGATAACTAGTTCCATTTCATCACTAGGAACTTGTTGAATACACTTGAGGTACTAGTTTGCTACTATATAGAGGCCCGGAATCAACAATAGTAAGGAGGAATGAATTGAACTTCATATTAGAAGTACACATTCCATACTCTCAATTATATAATGTAACCCTCCTTCCTTAATCAAACTCATTATTTACATCACTTCCCTTTTGTTTCATCTGAGTTTCTTATCATAGTATTATAATTTACATGTTCCTCTAAGTTTCTTCACTTTAATTCTTCTAAAGACTCTTCACTTCTATGTACTCATTTTATACATAATTCTTTTCCCCTATTTTCCCTTTTGTCTTGGAGTACATAAATACATTTTACTGGATTATATGATCCATTTGTCATAACTATTTCTTTCTATCTTGACTTCCTCTGTAGTTTTCTCTTATCCTCCCTTGATTTCAAATTAAACAATGTGCCTCAAATAGTTACGTGATTTGGTTATGTTTATCCATTGTTTCTTCTTGATTTTGTGTGTTGCATACTAATATGTGTCATGTATCTATATTCCCTCTTCATTCATTCCCAATTTTGGGTTTCTTATTTGAGTCCCCAAAGCTGGATCTTAGATATTATCCAATTGATTCTTAGTTATTCCATTATTTCCCTTATATCTCAATATTTGAGTGTATGTATACACTCAGAAGATTATGTGATTTCCTCTCCATAGTTTAATTTCCCTTATTAGATTAATAAATAGGAGTCATTTGATCACTTTAACACATCCTTCAATTAGGATCAGGCCGAATATGCAGTCCTGAAGCCAAGAGATACTCAGGATGAATTGAATCGTATCTATCTCAAACACATGAAAAAAATATTCACTTAGGGAAAATTCATTTATATGTCATTTCTAGCCTATATAATACAAAGAATGTGAGCAATAGCTGAAGAAACTTCATAGTGCACAACAACTTAAAGAACCATATAAAATTCCAAAATTTGAATTTCTTAATTCAAATAGATAAGAGCATTTATATTGATTTCAAATAAAAAAAACAATGTAAAAAAGTTGTAATACATTCTATCTTTATGTTCTTACCCCTTCATTTCCATTTAGTTTTTTAATTCTAATATTTCAAGGGTT